>JAODTK010005835.1:0-196887 GCA_026419785.1 Sclerodactyla briareus | reverse complement strand
ACACTGGGTTCCTGTACTTCCCCCATAAGGGAGCTGTCCAACCAAAATTCAACTTGATCGTACCAACCATCTGAACTTATCGTGTTTACAAGGTTATTCAAATACCTCAGATGACCTCATATGACCTCTGACTGACCTCAAAACAATAGGTTTCCTGTACTCATCATGGGGAACACACCTACCAGTATGATCTTCATCCATCCATTGGGTCGGTTATCATGTTCACAAGCCATCGTTACATCCATACGCACACGCACACCTACATACACACACCACACACTGTCATGACTGCATAAGTCCCTCTGCTTCGTCAAGTATTAACAGGCCGAGTCCTCCAGTGTCTCGCCTGTTTTGCGCGATCAGTGTTTCCATCTAATGTCCCCATGCACGAGGTTTACAAGGAATTTAAGTTTGCTTTTAAGATTTTGGGTATAGCATTTAACACCCTACTAATCCAGTGATCAATTTCAAATTCGTAAGGACTGATTATTGACACTGTCTCTGAAGAGTGAAGAATAAATAGTTTGTGGATGTAACTAAGATCGCCTAAATTATGCAAATAGAACAACAATATTCAACTTCCTATTGACGCATTTGCGCATTTCACATATCTCAGGACCACACTTAATCATGGGAATTCATCAAACTTGAACATTTGCATGAATGGAACAATTTATCACGAACTGTGCCTAACTCCAGTGACGCGAGTCAATGTTATGTTACCCCCCATTTTGGGGGAATAAACTCAGGGAGCCATACCAAGTCCAGCGTCAGGAAATCAAACCAACTTTTGAAATTTGGAAACACCTTGCCAAATAGACAACTGATGACCTCCAGTTGCTCCACCCTATGTACTATACAATTTTATATCGTTAATAATCCAATATTGCTCCATTCACAGACTCAAAGATGGTGATGGAATGAAAAAATCCCGCCGAACTAACAATTATGCAATTAGCCGACTCAATTACCATATTTGACGCTGAAATCTATCCGATACTCTACTTCATATCCCACTCTATGTGCCAAACCAAGCACCATACACCTACGGTTCAATCTGTAATCTTGCTAACGAGCGTTAACAATAGATTACCTAAAAGAAGCTAATTACCTTACTTAACTAGACACCGCCTTGCCATTTTTTTAGACCTGCCACCATGGCCTTAGCCAAGGGGCTCCTCACCATCATTTAGACGGCCGGGAGACTGATGGGGACGTGGCCCGATTTTCTGTGAGAGGGCCTTGAGACTGCCACTAGTTTTTTTTTTTAGTTTTGTTTTTGGGTGGTGGTCACCGATTTCCTCAGTCAGCAATGACATGTGCATTTTGAAGTGCAGAGGGGGCAATAATGACATGCCAAGTTCTTTCTTGCTCCACCAAACCTGCGTCTTTGGGTCTCGATCCGCGCTCCGCACTGTTGCCCGCGATATGCAAGTGCATTGTGCTATAGTATTTTGCATCGTCACAATTGAGACACTCTATTCGAAATTCCTTGCTAGGCCCCTGCCTCCACCTTATATATCCCCACTTTGCTAGTAACCATTTTCTATTTTTTGCCCTTTGACTGCCTAAAATAAGCCCATTTATTCAAAGACTCAACTTTTAACCACTTGACAACCCGACAGAGGTAAATTGGAGATCAGAGGGGTCACACACATCAGTCAACAATTATATCATACATGGTGAACCTTCCAGCCTTCACGATAGTCAATTCCTCTGATTATCGCCAGAAAACAGTTTTTGACACCCTTATTGACCTCGCAGACCTTCAATGACTTACAGTTTTTATGACAATTGTACTCTCCTGGAGACATCCCCTCTAGGAGCATTTTGGCATTCTGATGACACGCCCGTGCTATTGCCGCAAAGTACTAAATCATTTTTTTGACCTCAAATGACCTTTAATGACCTCTGATGACATGACATTTTTATCAACCCAGGCGATCGCCCCCAGTGTCTCGCCTGGTTGCGCGATCATGATTTCCTTCTTTTTAGAGGTCACCATGCAAACAATTACAAGGCATTCCATATGTTGCTTTAATATCCCCATACCTCTTAAATATTTCAACTTCTTTTCCATCATTGGACGACCCCCCTTGATCCTACTACCTACTGTAAAGCCGCCCCAATATAAACCATACTTCTGATTAATAGTTCCTCAGATTACTGTATTGTCCAACAATGTGAATGGACCCTAATCTAATAAAGTTTTCCTATAATATCTCAAAAGAGTATGTGCCCTTTCTACATCTACTACTTCCATCAACTCCCTATGGAGTTCACACCCCCCCCGCTCACATCCCATGTCTAGAGGTGAATTAGCCATCTAATTAGGCTTTCCGGCAGAGTCATGCCGGCCCACTGGTCTGAAGCTATGACTATAATAAGTTTACGAGGGAGTTACCCTCCCTCCCCCATCTCACACACCAGAGCTAGCTACTGCAGGTGACACCTGACAACCATTCATTCTTGAATAGTAGCCTGGGAGAAGTAACCAAATGACTGGGTGTTCACACTTTATATGTCCGTGTGGGGGCCCAGAAGAGGTTATGCCAGGCTGATGTTAACCTCAAGGTAGAAAGGCAAGGTGTATTGACAATGTATGAATCTCTGTCTGTCCCAGATGGGAATACTGTTTATGATGCATGGAAATACATTGCCTGATGGTTCAATGAGTAAAACATTTTGTTATAGATCGCAATGCCTATACTCATAGTGATTTCAGCATCATGCTGGTTCCCAGCTAGGGTGCCCCAAGACTAACCATTCTTAAAAAGGTAGCGTACATTCTCTGGCTTGTTGCAGTAATGTTATTATTCGACAGTTTTTGTCCATAAGTTGACCTTGAATGACCTTTGATGACATAACGGTTTTATGAAAATGGTACCCTTGATCAATGCACATGTCCCCGAAATTTCAGTTATATCACTTACAGTCACTAGAAATGATTGCAGAAATGTTACTATTTGGCATTTTCTTACCTCGACATGCCGCTTTGATTCCATTACGGTTTTTATTAAAAATGCTTGCCTCAATGTGAGCACCAAGCCCCAAAAGCATTATGTAATGTTACCACACCCAATGCTATCGCCCAAATGGTATTAAAATCAACCTTTAGCCCCTTGTAATTTTAAGACCATTTGTCAGATTGAAGCGGGAGTTGGTTGTCGTCTATGTATTCGATATAAACTATCACATATCCAAATTCGACAGTTTTTATTTCTTTGGGCTGTAACTCCTAAAATCAGCACATTTTCTTAAAACTTGACGTTTTGACCTTGTCTATAGATGTTGTGTTTGATTACTGAAAACCCAAAAATTACCAATACAAATCTCTACCAGCACCCTAGCTGCATTCATTCCAAGTGTTACTGGCCATTTAACCAAATCAAAAAATTGTGAATTTATGCAATTATTCACATTAAATGACCTCAAGTGACCTTTACACTGTTGTTAATTTATCGGTATCAAAGGTGTACCATCTCCACAGTTTCATGAGATTCACACTGAACACGCCCTAATGGTATTGCAAAAAACGCTATTAATTAACTTTGAGACCCCTTGTAATACACAGTATGCGTCCCGATCAAAAGCGGAGGTTGGGTCCCCTCCAAAACACACAAAGGTCTATCAACTATCCAACTGAACCAGTTCTATTTTTTGTGCCTGTACCTCCTTAAATCAGCACATTTATTCAAGACTCAACCTTTAACCCATGACCACCCGACAGAGTCAATTGAGGTCAGAGGTCACCACATGCAGTTCACAATTATATCACAATGTACCCTTCCAGCTTCCAAATATTCCATTCTCCGATTATGGCCGAAAACAGTTTTTGACCCTTAAGTGACCTTGAACCTGACCTTTAATTACATGGCGTTTTTATGAAAATTGTAACCTCTCCATGTTTATACATCCACGTCGGGGCCCGCTCCTAGGAGCTTTGTGCATTCTGATGAACATGCCCGTGTTTTTGGCCAAAAGACTAAAATCAGTATTTACCCCTAATGACCTTTGATGACCTTCAATGACATGGCCGGTTTTTATAAAATTGGTACTCTCCATGTGATGCCCCCACTCCTAGAAGCTATTGCATTCCCAGAACACTCCCATGTTATTCGGAAAAAGCTATTAATTAAAACTTTGCCCCTTGTACACTACCAAAGTATGCGTTCCGATCGAAGCGAGTTGGTCTCCTCCATGAAGAACACAAAGGACTATCACATATCCCAAAATTGACCGTTTCCTATTTTTTGTTGCCTGACCTCCTTAAAATAATCCATTTATTCAGACTCAACCTTTAAACCACATTTACCACACCCGACAGCGTCAAATTGAGGTCCAGACGTCACACACATGCCGGTCACCAATTTATCACAATGGTGAACCTTCCAATCTTCACAGATATTCCTCTCCGATTATGGGGCCAGCAACAGTTTTTGACCCCTAAGTGCCTTGAAATGCAATTAAGTAACATTAAATGACCTCTGGGTCCCTCGTCCTTACTGTAAAATTCATTGGACTATAGTTAAACAACCATTCTCACCAGTTTCGTCAAAATCCAACAAACTAATTCTTCAAAAATATCACCGAAATTATGCAATTAGCTACTTAATTAGCATCTGTCATGCCAGTAATCTGATCGATTTGTGGTACTCTTCTAGTTGTTTATACCCTGAACGGCATCACCGATATCAACCGATCAAGGAGATATCTTGTACACAAGCTTCCGGGCCAATTTTCATTAAATATGCAATTTATGCAATGAGAATGGTCTTTTGGGCCGAAAAGCTGGTGCACAATCGGCAACTCTTCAACCGCGCACCTCCACCAGAAGGGGGTCCCCGCATGAGGGCTTCCACGGTTCAGGAGATATCTAAACGCACATACGGACGATGGACAGACGACAGACGACATACAGCCACACCAACAAGTGCACTATGTTTCTCCCCTTTAACAAAGTTCAGGCGAGACAAAATTTCACCTAGATGGGTTACCCCTTTCCTGACATATAAACCAATCAGGAAGGTCCTGAAGTTGTTGCAGGAACACATACTATTTGGCAGTTATATGCCCATACTGACCTTTAATGACCTTTGATGACATTAAGGTTTTTATTGAAAATTCTCCACCATGACGTACACCCTTTCCTGAAATTCAACACGGCTCAATCATGTCAGTGAAAGTTGTCTGCCAAAATATAGTTTTTTGTCCATAAGGACCTTTGATGACCTTTGATGCCATGTCAGTTTTTTATGAAAAAATGTTACTCCTCGATGGATCACGCATTCCTACAAGCATTATGTATCCCGAAGTATACTGCCGATGCTATTGCCCAAAAGGTATCAAAAACCAACCTTTGACCCGTTGTAACTTGAGAACCTAGTGCCTTATTGAGCGGGAGTATGTGTTTTGTCTATTCGCACACGAGGCTCTGCCGATATCCCAAATTTTGCCAAAAATTGACAGTTGTAATTTTCTTGCCCTTTCAACTCGAAAATAAGCACATTCATCAACTTTGACCTTTGACAGTCATTTTTCAGGGGAGTTTGACCCGCTCATTCTAAAAATCACCATGAAAAATCACTAACGAACATCCTAACTCACTTAATTTTTGAATGGAAAAACTTTGACCTCTGATACTTCCCACACAAGGTCCCATTGGGTTAAAATATGGTTCCTTTCGATCGGAAGGGAACCTTGAGATACCCAAATGCCCGACGAAATTTGATTCGGCGGGCAAAAACATGGTAAAAGGTCACATTGATGTCAAAGGTCACAAAGATGAAGGTCAACTAGTGGATCATAATGGCGCACCTCCCAATTTCGGCAGACATTTGGTTCCCACGTTATGGCCAACCACCTTTTTGCCCCCGAATTGACCTTTGATACCCTATTTCACGCTTACAATCTATCAGTTTCATTACCTCATATCCCGCTCTTATGTGCCAAACCAAGATTCACTATAGCACCTACGTTATCCGTAATCTTGCTCACAAGCCAAACAATAAATTACATAAAATAGGCAATAGGCTAATTGTGACTTGCGTGCCCAAAATCTAATCAGATCATGTTCACCCACCCCGTCTTATTGCCACTTGCCGTTCGAAGATATCCTGCTCACGAGGAAGTGTGACACACACCCACACCTCGCACACACACACATACAACCCGAGTGACCACTAAGTCTCCTCCTGAATTTCATTCAGGCGAGACAAGAAAGAGCGTATTTCAAAACCCCGTAATCCCAAATTTGGATGTTAAACCCATTTTTATTTTCGTGTTAACTCCATAATTGTTGGTCTAATTACATCATGACGGGAACGTGATGAATGTCACTATCAATTACAACAGTTGTTACTGATGTTTTAATTCTTTCCTAGGTGAAAAAGGTAATTGTTTCTTTGAATGCTATGAATACTTTGCGTCTATTTTTTTTTTTTTACAAATTCGTGTAGTTTCATTCACATTAGGCCCCCACTATTTCCCCTGTGGGGAAGTTTTTAAGCAAATTTTGCATCAATTTTTGCTTGAGCAGTATTCGTTTTCCCTGGGTGAACGTCAAAGACATTACATAATAATAGGTAGCTTCAGTTTTCTGTCTTAATGACCGAGAGTCATTTTGGGGGTTGGATTTTCTTGATGCACTAATCAAAATAAATTATAAAGTTGGAAAGTCTTTTCCGACCTTGCATTGTTCCTTTTAAATAGTATAACAAATTCAATGGAGGGGTAAAACTGTCAATATAAAATAACCCTCATCCACTATATGTCCCACCTTTTCCGCTACGCATTCTTCCGTAAATCATTAACTTACCCCATTGCATATCACTAGATGCAGCTTGATATTTACAGAAATATTCAGATATAACAGGCCTATATAGATTTCAACAATTAGTTTTTTCAACTTACCTGAAATTCCTTCATCTTCCGGTCTGAGAAACACTCGGTAGACTTAATGCCAAAATCATGGGTTTGATGAGGAGGGAAATTGGTCATTATTGCGCGACTGGTCTTATGCGGAACCATCCGGGATGATCACAGACCTAGGTTTCAGACTATTAAGGAGGGTTTGAATCCCTGTCACGATCAGTTTCTGCTTGGGGAAACATAAAACTGTTACTGAGATTCTGTACGAGATTACTCTCTTTGAACGGAGAGGAGCAAATATCACACGACCAGCTCTCAGTCAAACTGTTGAAACAGGAGAATAAACAGCAGTAGGAATATTGAGCTAATCTGCCTAATTAGTGTCCCCCAGCTGGGTCCCACAGTATTCCAAATCACAAATTTTGTCCTTCCCAAATGCATGTACTTTTTCAACAATTTTAATATGCCCAAGATCTGAGGCTTGTTACTTTCCATAACTTGAATTCCCCATAATTTCTCGGCACAGCATACATTCCTGCCAGGGGCATAATACCAATTTTCCAAGGGAGGTGTGAACTTTTGGGACCCAAGCCAAGATGTTCTGTTTGAGACCGACTTTTTTTGATCGACTATTTTATAATTTCCCCAGGTTTTTTTTTTTTAGCGACCGTGGTGACGTTCAGTGACTGGGGGTTTTTGGGGGTGGGGGGGGGGGGGGGGGGGGGTGGGTTTGGTGACCCAACTATCCGTAGTTGGCGCCCTAATGGTTCCTTAAAAATCGGCTTTGGCGTTGCTCAGAGCCCTACTTTTTGCCGTTCCGGGGCCCGACTTTTCAATATCTCCCCCCCCCCTCCCCTATTTTTTTTTTACCGTCTGCGGCCCCTGTTCACTACGCTCGACTAGATTGACTCGACCAAAGCTATAGTTAAGCTTGGCCCAGTTGCTTTAACCTACTGTGGCAGACGCCTTACGTACTCAGCCGACCATAGGGTACAAATATACTGTGAGAAGTGAACTGTGCCTTGTGGCCAAGCTTACATGTACTCAGTATGCAAAACTTCACGGTGCTATCGTTTTGTTGCAAAAGTCATACTGTGTGTGGGCATACTTGTGTGCAGGGTCCGTTCTATCTTTGATATAAAATCATAGTTTTGTACTTGTATAGTTTCCGTTAAGCACCACTAAACTATGGAGATAGTTAAAATAGGTCCCAAGTTTTTCCTAATTTCTTCATGTTATAAATTATGAGTATTTTGAAGAGAAACGAAACTCAATTGACAAGGTGATATTTCCATTGTGCTTGGAAAGATCTGATATTGTTCGTTCATTGAAGAATTGATATGACTATTAAGTAACGAGAAAAATTATTTTTTTTCTGTGCATTTTCTCATATTTCTCTAGAGAAATGTGGAATATCTTTGATTTTGTTTGTGGCTTGAAACTGTTTTGATGCCAGAATAGGAGCACAATCCCTCTCCTAGCTATGTAATCAGGATTTTCTCTAACTTCCTTCATTAGTTCATCATGGTTTTGATTATGCAGCAAAGGCCCTCATATCTACTCATTATGCCCCAAATGACAGTCAACTGGTTTAGGCAAGGAACCACTTCTTGCTACAACTTCCTAGTATATCTGCTACAGCTAAAGTATTTCACGGCCATTTAGAAGTCACACGATATGAACAGGCCAACTTGCTCTAGTTTTCATATTTGATTCTTGGATAAGACAATCAAAATCAGCTCCCAAAATGGTATGCTACCTACACAATAATTTTGGGGGCAGCATTAATGAAACAACACTTGAAGATTAATATGATAGAAGTGATTTGGATCTTAATGGACCAATTGCTCAGATCAACTACTTCCCTTTTGGGCCCCCTCCTCAAAGGATGGTTTCTCCCACACCTGTCCGTTGTTAGGGTAGCGCAACGAAACTGCAGCAAATAATCCCGCGGTTGGTACTTTGGATCGCTCCAGTAGCGGGGGTAACATGTGATGGCGCACAAGCAGTTAACGCCAACATATTGATGTAGCCATCCTTGACAACAGACTCGACAGCACCAGCAAAGGTTCTCATGGCCGGATGTCCGCCATCCTACGTACAAGGATTAGCAGTTATAGTCCTGTGTCCCCAGAAGTCATTCTATGTACTGTAGGTCTATCATACAACCAGGGCCCCGTTCCAAAAAGAGTTACGATCATCTTACGGCTTGATATGTATGGGAGTTTATCATTACAATTCGAACGTAAGATTCGAGCGAACTCTGTAACTCTCTGTATAATAATATTGAACGAGCTCCTAACAACTGCCACATTATACAGCTGATCAAAAACCATAATGGGTAGCAGGCATCGCAGCAAAACATGATATGGATTAGTGTTCAGGGGGTATCTTTTGAATAGTGTGGCAGAAAACCAATACCCGAATATGTCAATGGATTTAAGTGTTTAGTTCATTTTTGTTCAATGGGTTAGCAGCAATCCTGTATCAGCAGGACCAGTTTATGCACAATGGACTCTTAACCAATGCCAATCAATTCTGAAATACCCCAAAACCCTCCCCCAACCCCTACACCGTTCTCAACAGAGCGACATGCTTGGGTGGGTACACTTCACCGCGGTGATTTTCTGATTACGTCAGACAATGCGGGGTGGGGGGTATTTAGCAGTTCTTCGCACAATTGCATAGGGGTGCTTGTGAGATACTGCTTCAGAATGGATGGCGCACCACAACTTCAGATTGGGTTATTCAAGCTGCTTAAGTGCACGATATATACCCATAGCAGGCAAAACTTGTATTTGCGATAAGGTTATAGTTTCCAGCCTAATACAATTCACAACTTACTGCATTCCAGTGTGGGCAGGGGATCGGGGTCGTCAGCCCCTATTTGTATGAAAGCACTATACAGAACATCTTTTCCCACAATTGATTGCTCTGACTGTTACCCCACCCCCCCACCTCATTTGTTGGACCCCCTTTCCCCCTTGGAATGTGAGGTAGGTAAACCCCCTTGCACTGGAAGGTGTCATCCAGGGTCTTTAGATAGGAAAACTCCCTATCAATTTGGAAACAATCTCAGCCTCCTTTCTGCCAGGAATCGTCTCAAGGGGCCAAAGTAAGGTCACACCAGCACTCACCAGTGCTTCAATCCTGGGTTGCTGGAAGTGAAGTGACATGATATCCTGAGAGGAATAGGGAAGAAATCATCTACACATTTCCTTCAGAGCAGAACCAGATAAGCCAAAAGGCTTAGGATTCCTTGACTCTTTCTGACAACCTATAGCGAAACACAAGGACTGATGGGAGTTGTATCAGCTCATTATGGGCAAATAACAATATACAAATTTCCAATTTTCCCAAACCAAACCAATAAGGTTACTGTACTCATGAAAGAAAGTTACTACTAATTTTCAAGGTTGGTTTTCAGACTGTGACATCTAGTGACCTCAGATGAACCTCTGACGGACCCCCAAAACGTAGGGTTAATGATGCACATCTTGGAAACATAATACCAAGTATGGGCTTCATCCATTCAGGTGGGGTTGAATTATTGTGTTTCTCAAGCCAAAATTGGCCAAAATATTGACTTTTCACAAATTTTGTTTTCTGACCAAAATTCACCCCCAACCTATACAAAACAACCAGAGTTCTGGTACTCCCCATAAGAACGCTTACACATCAAATTTCAACCCGATCAGACTGTCCATTCTGGACTTATCGTGTTCACAAGGTTTCATACTTTGACCTCTGGTGACCTCAGATGACCTCTGACCTGACCCTAAAACCATAGGTCATGCACTCATCATGGGGAACAAACAGACCAAGTTATGAGCTTCAGCCATCCAGGTGGGGTTGAATTTTTGAGGCAATACATACACACATACATGTAAACACACACACACGTCATGACTGATAGATTCCTCTGATTAATCCTTGATTCCTCTATGTAAGTGAGAATACAGGTCATAAGGTCATAATGGTCCAGGGGGTTAGTTTGGAAAACAGTTTGAGGGGGTTATAGTTGGGTTATAGTTGGATCATGCTGTCTGCATAACTCATTGCACCCAAAATTGCTCAGATCAACTATAATCTAGAACCATGTTGAAAACACTTCACAGATAGTCTGCAAACATAGCAGAAATTAAAATATTCTGATATTTCAAGTTGCCTAGTCTACTGCTCGTTGTTGAAAATTTCTCCAGAATTCCGGTTTATAAAAAACAATTTTCATTTACATTTGTTCACTGTCAATTTGCATGGCATGTCAAAAAGGCCTACAAAATGGAGGTGGAAATGTTGGTCTGGGAGGATCCCGAGATGGAGGGGGGGGGGGGGGGGGGGGGGGGGGGGGGGGGGGGGGGGGGGGGGGGGGGGGGGGGGGGGGGGGGGGGGGGGGGGGGGGGGGGGGGGGGGGGGGGGGGGGGGGGGGGGGGGGGGGGGGGGGGGGGGGGGGGGGGGGGGGGGGGGGGGGGGGGGGGGGGGGGGGGGGGGGGGGGGGGGGGGGGGGGGGGTGGGGGGGGGGGGGGGGGGGGGGGGGGGGATTCCCACAGCAGGAGGAGTCGAGAATAATACTACTGATACAGTAGTTACTGTGAATGTTAATAAATTTAAAAATTGTGTTACAGTAGACCAGGGAAAACAAGATTTTTCTGAATTTGGTGAGATTGCACTACATTACGAGAATATTCTCGATACAGTGCTTCAATGAGTAGTGTAATTTCACAATGGGTGCGGTGCTGGTACCTAACATGACACCCACACAAGAGTAGAAGCTCTGCTACCCCACAAAGATAGCCTCACCCAGCCGGTAACAATTGCAAACAGGCCAAGTACAGGCTACTCTGAGCAGGTAGAACTATGGAGGCAGATAGGGAAGCCTATCTGGAGGACAACTCTTAGTCAAGCGAGCAGAAAAGGAACCTTCACCAGCCAACTCCATACTCCTATGTAGTGGACTGCCCAACTAAACAACTTTTGCAAATAACAAGTCTGAACAGTAACCAGTCATAATTCAGGTCTGATGGCAAACGTCATAGATATACTCAGTCACAAACACGTTACCGGCCTCAGAAACCTTGTCTATGTAATCACCACTGTATTCTTCTCCAGACCGTATTTTGTTTGTGCCATAGGGGCCGATACAGGCAATACCATCGGACTAGTCGATCGTAAAAAAATATAAATTAGTTTAGAGCACAGGAAAGGGTTGAAAACACAGAACAGTTCAAGGCATGGCCACCTCCAGCCCCAGTTTCCAAATACCAGCAACCTTATTATTGTAGAAGTAACTTGGTTTGCTTCACAAGCACATTTTGAAATGTGATTTGTTCAATCATCGATCACATTTAGAATTTTCTACTCTTCACACAATGATGACTGCCGGTAACATCTTCACCCCAGTAATCCGGATATTCTGCTTGTACCATGGGTCAATGACAATGCTGATAAAGCCTGATGATTATCAAGGTGAATTTGTGGAGGAGAACAATTGGTCAACTGTTCCCAAAAGTAACACTTCCAACAAAGTGCATCTTCCAAATTTCTAAACCACATCCGAGCAACTCAAGACCCTCTACCCACAAACCATTACTGCATCTTTGTAAGAGAAGAAGCATTTGGCATGGGGCCAATATCAGCTAGGGCTTGGAACCCAACCCAGAAATCTTCACTTGATGAACTTGTGTACAAAACTTACCACGATGCCAGCCAAACACTGATAAAGAGTAGGCAATTGAACTATTTGTGGATAGACCGATAGATAGACAGACATGCCACAGTACAATAAGTGGGAGAGCAGCTCGGCGGAGAGTCCTTAGGGGAAAGCAGTATCTCCTCTTATCCTGGGAGCAGTGCACCCCAACTCACTTGTCGGGGGGGGGGGGGGGGGGGTCATGGGGAAAGACTGGGGCTGGGGACCCCCTGATCTCTATACGATAAAATTTATAATTTACACTGGTGGTACATTTCCAGGGGAGATGAAGGATGCCACGGTGGTGAAGGGACAACAGCGTATGAGGAGTATTCTTGAATTTTAAAGAAAGAATCATTCTGTTGTAATTACATCTCCCATTCTTGCCCATCGAACCATGTACTGTTTCTTCAATGAACAAGGCATTCACCCACAGTGCTCCCCCCAATCAAGATAAACTTTCAAGAACAATTCAGGAAATGAAAGAATTACCAGTAACAGCAATCAAACCGCAGTGAAACCTAATGATGGGTGGGGGGCATGGGTTGCTATTCTGCTCCCATAATTTTTGATGAGGAATAATTTATTGTGTAGATATGGTTACAATTTAGTGACAAAGCGATAAGCACACAACGGGTCTTGACTGGTCACATTAGGTACCATTCAGGTGAACACCAAACCAAGACCACCAATTGGGCATGTAGGCCTGCATGTACATGTATGGTATACTCCGACCAAGCATGGTCCTATGTGGGCATTTGTCATATGATGCAATGTTGTAGGTCTGAAATTCAAGAAGTTCAAGCTCAGAGCTCATGATACCAGATAGAAGTGCAGTGTATGCTGGGTTATATGCCAGTGTCTATGAGTGTGTATGTGTTTACGTTTAGGCAACACTGAGACCAGTGGAAATGGGAGTTGAGGGGAAAAAATTGATCTAAATCAATAAATCTGATTTACATCAAATAAATCTGATTTTTGTATTTAAAAAAAAAACATGAGCGAAACCCTGTTGTGCGATCAGGGTTAATTCTATTAGTTCACCACTGCAAACAAGGACAGGCATTCCATGTGTCGCCTAAAGATTTCAGTATTAGCTTTAACAGAAACAGCCTACTATCAGTGACCAATTTCAAATATTCGAAAAGACTGATTATGCCCGTCTCCTAAAGGAGTAAAAAGTTTTGTGGAATGTGACTAGAATTGCCTAAATATGAAATTTAGGCACTTGACCAAGTTTCACGAAATTCCAGCAAACTTTAAAATTACGTATAATTAGGCAAAATAGATACATGGAATGACCTCTAGTAACGCTAATTCCATGATGAGTTGAAAACAATTTGGATCTATTCTCAAGGGGCAAACCATATCCACCGGTGTCATGAAAATCCAAGCAACTTAAAGATTTAGCATAAATTAGGCGCAAATTAGGTAGGTGTTGAATGCCTCCATAGACTCCGAATCTTTCCTAAAAAGTTTTGGGACGAAGGTAGACCATATTCACAAAATACATGAAAATCTGACGTAACTTTGATTTTGCATAAAAAAATTATGCAAATTAGCTGGACTGACTTACCATATTTTTACGTGAACCAAACTAATCAGTTCACCGACCCTATATCAAGAACTTTGTATGGGCAAGCAAAGGAAACCAGTGAAAAAAAGTGTAGTGTAACGCTCAGAGCTATTGCGCAATAGGATTACGGCGGCAGAAGCTGTGCTGCATATTCTGAAAACTGCACGATGCCGCACAGTAAAAAGATGCACTTTGAGGCAACACACAATAGTCGAAGCATAGCGGTGAAACCGAAAAGTGGCCCTACGAACGGGGCAAATTGCCTTGCACAGTCGGGAAATGTGTGGAATTTTCAAATAACGGGATTAAGATTATAATGATGGTTTAGTCATAAAGGCATACGACAAGCTAGTGACGGATTTGGAGTTTATTAATTAGTAATTAGAAATGACAGGATATGGGATTGTACCAGAGATAGCCTAACGGTAATTTTTATATTGTCACGATAACCATAGCACTTATGCCTAGGCCCGTAGCTTGGGTTTTTGTAAACTAAACAAAAACGTCTTAGATTTCTCGTCAACTTGTTTTAGCTCCAGTCTGGCATCAATTATTCAGTCTTGGGCTGACCTCAAATTCGTTAGAGAGTTGTTAGCTAATACAAATCTTGAGGAAGCATGGTTTCGTTCCCCTTAGCTAAGCTAGGCGTAAGTAAAATATGATCTCGGTAATCGTGTGGAGTGAGGATAAGTTAGGCCTAGCATAGGCCGCAGGCGAACCCGCGGACGTTTCTGTTGCCTGGATCTCATGTTATTGACCCGGATATCTGGTTCTAATGTCTAAAAAAGGTATTTCACCAGAAAATTGGGAGTCCTCTTTGAATTGGAAGCGCATTCAACTCGTTATGAAATGAATGTGTATCGACCAAGTTTACGTACGGCTCAATAATAGCAGGGAAATGCTACGCATTATTGATGTGGTGTCCGGCTCAATACTAGGGAATGCTCGCTTCCCGGATCCATAGGCCTCATTCTAACAGTTCTAATGGATAAAGGGAGGGATGATAAACGGAATCTATTCTGGTGGATATTGGAATTATCTTTACATTCCCATTAATAAAATTGATAGGCACTATTCATTAAAAATGTTGTACATTGGACTCTGTGGACTGTGATGAAAGGTTATGGCCAGTGTTTACCTAAGCCATGTGACCGAGTTGACGCCACTGGCCTGCCACATTTGGACCCAATGACATTTGGGCAAAATATAAAAAAGAGGGTTTTTAATGAAATACCCAAAAGTACCTTGCTCTGACATTGGCAGATTTTGCAAGAGTTGGAACGACTGAAACTAATTTAAAATGCAGGTGATTGTGCCTATTGCCTATGGTGTTGTGCCTTAAATACTTCACTGGGATTCCTACACAAGCTGTGCAGTTCAGACAATGATTCAAAACTCCACAAATTCTGTATTATGACTCGGTGAGAAAATTCTTAGAGGAAACACTGGTTATGGCCCTAGGCCTAACTAGACTCTTAGTTAGGCCTAGCCTAGACTAGAGCATTCAGCCTGAAAATATACAAGGCCTACCTATCGATCCACCCATGCACAAACAATATGCAACATTTCAGGTCCACATAACTCTGCCATGCATTGGTTCATAGTAACCTAGATGTTCCCGAGGACTGAGAAATCAACATCAGAGTGAAATTTAGTTCTTAAATTAGAAACACCACATATTCTTACCCGGTTATTGTTGGCGTGTGAGTGTTATCAAAAATGATATGACTCGCATGAAATGGTGTGCTGGAGTCTGTGTAAACAAATTATTATATTGCTTCAAAAAAAGGTCTATTTATGCTCAGTCATAGTAGCCTACAGCAAGGTCAGTGACCACTGTGATTGCAACATGAAGATATGGAATTGCATTGTGTTTGTGTTCATGCCAGTAGCCAGTGAGTGATGTAAGGTATGGATCCAGTACCTAAATCAATCCACAAAATCGTCAGGATTTCTGTAAGATTCATGTTGTGAATGACGGCTTGCTAGGCAGGGCAACGACATCCATGGAGAGTATGTATAGGGATAGGGTTTTAGGGTATGGGGAGGCGGGCCGGGGTGGGGTATATGTTTGGTAGTGGATGTCTGTGGAGTAGTTATCCAGTAACCAGTGTACTTAATCGATGTGCACCATCTGAACTCATGTGAGGGGTATATGCCTTCTCCTGTAACATGAGGGCAGACGGACACTAAAGCCCAGCTCCAACGCTCTAGTCAAATAAATTTTTTTATCTATCCTTCCTCCAGCAGGATTTTCAAGATGTTATGGTATAATGCTAATGTGCATTTAAAATGCAATGATACTAAACAGAGAACAATTAACATGGAATGAGAACAATTGATTTCGGTAATGTAGATGGCAGAGTTGATCTATTTTGGGATTTATGGGAGTGCCTTTCATTAAGACTGCAGCAGAGTGACAATTTAAACATACCACTTCCCATAACCATATCTTCAAACAGCAAGCCTCTCCAACCAATATTCGTTGTGCATTAGGCACTGTTATGTATATGATAAAATATACATTATCTTCTGTATGACAGCAGTTATGATGCGAGTAGGCCTAGCCGGGCGTAGGAAAGAGTGTATAAGAAGTCAAATTAAGAGGACATAGTTTCACCGCACCAGAATATGTATTATCCAGGCAAAAGTATTAATAAACCCAGAGACATATATCTGTTTATTCAAAGTGCGATTTTAGGTCGTAATGTTTTTGTGTGATGCAAACCCTCATAAAATTATAGTCCATCAGGTTGAGACTCAATGATGGTTTCAAAAAATAAACTCCCAATCCCCACAAGGTTTGATTCAAACTTTCCAGTTGGCTGAAAGAGTACTTTCAAAATCCGTTTGTTTGCCAAATTCGGGACGAGTTATTTTAGGAGTAAACAAGGTATTTCTTTCGAACTAATTTCTTAGCTCGAAATAGTTTGCGAACATTAGTGATACTACGTGCGTAGTGATTTTCAAACTATACACCAATGGCAGGCGAGGATTTTACATCAATGCTAACGGTCAAATGACATTCCTGACCCAACACGTAAGTAGGCTACAAGGGCTTCGGGCGTTATTGTTTGTGCATACAAGGGCAAAATATGACGGAATCTCTTACGATTTCTCGGAGAGGAGTTTGGGGTAAGTTTTCTACCTCGGCCAAAAGATGGCTGGACACGCGGAATGCACGGTTTAGCGATTAGCAACGAGACACGGAGGATATGGTCCAACACGGAACGACGAAAGGCCTCATACAACACTATTTACTTACACAGGATGAGTGACCAGGACTGTACTAACAGAAGAAACTCAGTGGGAAGGCGTTGAAACGGAAGTAGCGGAGAGTTTCGTGTTGTCTGCTTTATTTTGTTGTCAGGCTGTTCGAAGGTGGGATAGAACGGTGGAAAAGTGTATGTCATCTTTATAAAAGGCCTGATTGATACATCGAGTGAAAGGACATTGGAACATAGCCTATATAGTATGATATTATGCCTGGTACCAGAATGATGTAGGGCGAGTGTTGATTTTCTCAATTGGCATCAGGCCTATATTATATTTGAGATTTTCGAACTAGGCCTAGGCTAGTAGCAGCCCTACGTTCAAGGAGAGGTGCATACGGGTGGGGTGGGGGTGGTGGGGGGGGGTGGGGCGGCGATTACCAAATCAACCACTGGGTAGTCATTTTGCATCTCTCAGGTCACTCTTTCCTGCTCCATCCTGGATATTAAAATGTCATGTGATTATTACCCGCTACTGCATGATAGGCCTCTGTGTTGTAAGAACTAGTCGCCATAGCTTTACTTTCAATCAGTATGTGTGCATGGTGGTATGGGTCGAATTAGTGCGTAAGAAATCAAAGCCAATGGCTATTTATCAATGTGTTGAGGGACATGTTCCCCCCCCCTTCCCCGATCGCCGCCCTGGCCCGGGTAGCACAATGGGCATGCTTAATCAGGGCATTTTCAGTCGAGTGAAGTTATGGGAAGTTAGTTAGGTATTTATTCAACCCCAGGCCTTATTGATGTGTAAAGATATAAACTAGCACGAAAGAGGGGGTCCTTTCATTAATAGCTGAGGACGCTGCGGTGAAATGCTGAAGGCAGGAACACAATTCATCATGGATTCAATGTTATGTCGGCGTTCGCACAGTGCCTACTGTTATTCGTAACGCCCTGAAAGGCTTATCCTAAGCTTCGAAGTCGTATTACTTCATTTTTGGCGTGCGTGTGGCCCTTTTTTTAGCACCGTGCAAGAAAAATTGTTAGGAATTATTCACAATTCTGTATACGTAGGGAGATACGATCTGTATTAAAATATGGAGAGGGCGGCGGAAAAAAAATTACATACGTACCCCCCCCCCTGCTGCTAATTAACCCTTCTTGATCGGATACTGTATGTAGACATGTCAGTTTAGCATGTGAAGATGTTTAAAGCAGGGAGCTATATTCTCCCCACTTTCTGGTCGGAGTGGGACATAGAGTCATTTCCCATGTCTTTCTAGTCGGTTATCGGGTAGCAAACTAGCAAACAAGCGACGAGCAATTGCTGACGTCAAGACCAAAAACTGTCCAGTGCAATTCGATACGATTTACAATATATCGCCCAAGAATATGTTAATTGCAAAGTCACGATATACCGTTGAGGCGGCTGTTTGTTGTACTGTAATTCAAACGATATTGCCTGTTTGATGTAATATACACAAAAAACGTGATGGGATTAGAAGTGCAAATTTTGGGGTTATGATATATGCGATTTCATGTGTGTTTCGAAGCGACTTGCTGCAATCTCGAGTGCGAGTTCTAACTTCGGAAGGCGAGACATTTCAATTATTCGCCGATGTGAGAGGGACGATATGAGACTGCATCTTTGTATTTGCGAGGTACAGACTGTAACGCTGCGTGGCGTTCACGGGAGTAGCGAGCGGAGGAGGGGGTGTGGGGGGGGGGTGGGGGGGATGTCACACCCCAATAATTTCGTGCCGTCGGCAAATTTGCGGTCTGTCGGGAAAAAAAAAAGGAAAAAAAAGGAGAAAAGAAAAGAGGGAAAGAAAAGAAGAGGGAAGAGGAGAGGGGGAGAGAAGAAGAAAAAAAGGTTTTTAGCAGTGGAGTAAGTAAGGAGCGAAGTATGCAGCGAACTGACGGTAATAATGGTCGGCGCCCACTCGGAACATGCCATTCACTAACCAGTAATGGTTTGCAGATGACCGTTATGGAATTTCCAAGTCTTGAGAGAGAACAACGAAGAGACGCAGAGACAAGACTTTTTCTACATGCTGCCCACGACTCTCTAGAGTAAACACAGTTGTTGTAGTAAGAAGTCCCGACACGGACGTTGCTGTCATTGGGATCTCTCTTTGTGACGGTTCATGGCAAATATTCATATGGATTCAGGAGTCCGTGACAGAGACGGAATAATCAACTTAGACAATGTGGCTAAGAGTCTGGGGATCTAAAAGCAAAGGGGTCTCGTGGGGTACATGCTTTCACGGGATGTGACAATACCAGTTCTTTTTATGGCAAGTGCAAAGGTAAAAGCCTCAGGCCTATCTTGGCCAGGAGGATCTGTGTCACACTCGGCTATCACAAAGAAGTCACCCCGGGTGATAAGAACTGTGAGAAGTTGTGTGCCAGCTGTTATGCTTGCGGAATCTAATACTCAGGTGAACACTTCGTTACGCGAAGTCATAAAAAACCAAAGCTAGAAGTGCGTGTCTTCACGAATCAAGGGAATCTCGGGAATTGCATGGTGAGCGAAGCTAATTATCAGCATAAGCTGGGAACAATGCTTGAATGCCAAACCACCTCTCGGAAAAGCCCGTTCGCAAATGGTGGAGGAGAGATGGTGGAGAGAGAGCAATTGAATGGATGAAGTCTACTCCAGCTCCCAAGGCGAAATGGAATTAATGAGTTGTAACTGCAAGAAGAACACCTGCTATTCGAGGTCTGTCCTTGCCGAAAACACGGACTGCAGGGGCACAGACAGCAGTGTAAAGACTTGTTTAATCAAGACGAGAGGGATGACATCTGTAGCGATCGTATGGCGGCAGTGACGCGAAGACGAGGATGAAGGGAGTTGGGACTTCTAATACAGGAGCAGTATCAGTAAGTTATAGCTGGGAGATGTCATGGGATTTGCTCGAGTTAGATTGATTTGCTCGATTTCGAATTTGGCATGTCAAACTGCTTTTCTGTTTAGGAATGGCCGGCTGTCCTTGCGCCTGTAATAGTGTTTGATTAACTTTGTTTGTTGAAGTGGCTGCCAACCACAGTTGAGGACGCAAGGTTTCGCTTTATCATAACAAATAATGTTGTTAACTGTTAAAGTGATAGTTATGTACTGGGTACTCAAAAAAAAAACGCATAACGTGCCTGGGCCCTGCGTCTTCATTCACAACAAATAGACCATCATACTTTTCTTTTATAATTTCCACGCTCCTTAGAAACCCGTTATACTCCTTTAAGTGTCCAATCACCATGCTGGTTGATCTTTAGCAGTCGATTGATCAGGTTTCTGTTGGTTCTCTCTGCAACGACTGATGATCTAGCGTATTAGTATACACGCGATGCGCGGTGCGAAAATATCAGTTTATTCATTTTATTGCGTTTGCTCATGTAAGCTTTGCTCCTTTTGCGGCTTTAAGCTTCTAATCGGATTCTTTGTTTTTGTTTTGGATTGACCCAGATTTATCAGCATCAATTTCATTGTATTTTGTGATTGCGGACTTCCTCTGTCATCAACCATTCGTTACCAGCGTCCCAAAAGTAACCCCACCGTTGTCAAAGGCAATATATAATTTTGTCTTATATTTTAATGCAGTCAGTAATGCTTCTTTAAGTTTTGTTAACCTATTGTTTATTCTCAAAAGGCTTAAGACAACAGAACATTCCCAGTAAGGTGTTGGTCGCGTTTTCTGTCTGCCACATTTTGGTCTTTTAACCCTCTGTATTCATTAACGTTGGATTTAACTTTGTTGATAAATTTTGCCTTTTTTTTCTTTTTTTTTTACTATGAATTATGACGTCACAAAAGGCTTGTTTACTCGCAAAAAATACACTCGGTTTCCAAGAGGCAAACAACTTTGATATAGTCTCAGGAGTCACTCTATCACTTCCACATCAAACCTTGGTGGGGTAACAACTTAAAAGAAAGGGTCAATGTTTAAGCCTCTTTTGAGGACTACCTGATACACGGACTCAATTACCCTGAGCCCCAATGAGAGCTACATCCCCCAAGTTGGAACAAACTCACGAATTAGTTGCTGAGCTGGACGATCAATTTGGCCAGGAGGCTATTCCCAACAGAGCAACCCCCACCTTCACAGAGCAACCCCCCCCACCTCCTGCCCCCGTTTCAATGTTGGGGAAAGTTCTTTGAACGGAAATCGACATCGACACTAATAATGGTTTTGTGATACAATGCAGTTTTGTTCCAACTGCTTTTGGCTTTTTAGTTGTGCTAAGTTAAAGTCACCAACCATGATGATCATCCCAACTTTTCTGCTCAGCCATGTTGTTCAAGTCCCCATAGCTCTTACGCATCAATTTGAAGTGAGACACAATGATCATGTGAGTTCAAAGGAGCCACTTTCCCTGTGGCTAATTTCTATTTTGCTCAAGCATACTGCGAATGTGGCGTCTTTACACGTTCCATGCAAGGGGATATGAAACACTGAGGATGCTACGGCTCGTTCTGATCTTCTCGTAGTTTCCAAATCTATCAGCTTCCATATGCTATGCCATCATTGGCAGATGCCCTCAACTCTGCGGCATTTCCAATATTCCATACTTCTAACTCTGTGAAGAAAATCTACGTATGAGGGCTCTGTTTCCCTCATAGACCTCGTGATCAAACTCCCATACTACTGTACTTAAGAAATGAGTAATAAGTTTGGCTTCATAATGAAATTGATAAAATAGAGGGCGCTAACTTTTTCCCTGCGTAGTGTAGTTTGAGATTTTTCATGCGTACGAATTGGATTGTTACAAATGGTCCATTACGCCAGCTATGGTCTATCCAATAGAGGCGCTGCTATGCCATCCCGTGATCGTGACGTACGAGCGTTACACTTCCGCCTACACAGTTTCCAGTTTCCAGTCCCGTATTTTTTAAGGTCCCGCTTAGCTCCCACATCTATGTCCAAACCAGTCTCCATAGCACTAAATAATTACATACATTAATCGGCTAATAGGCCTACAATAGGGCTACTCAGTAATTACCTTACTCAAATACGTGACTTTTGTGCCCAAAATCTAAGAAGATCTGTTCACCCAACCCCGAGGCTACCCAGACAATTTTGTCGCAATCGCAGACTAGCGTTCGAACGATATCCTGCTATCGATAGAGTGTGACACACCCACACACATACCAACTTGTCTCTGGTGGAAAACGAGGTAGTATGTTTTTCACGCCCACCCCAAACGAGGAAACTAACTTATTTGGCATATCCAATGCTTATCCCTCCGAATAAGCCCGGAGATACGACTCTTTACATAGTCACCAGGTAATCTTACCCTGACAAGCTACCGCAGCACGAGGTACTGCAAATTCATTATTAGATACTTACCACGTGTAAAAGCGTGGTAAGACTTTCTACCGTATAATTGAGGAAGTTGCTCAAATTGAATTCAAAACAGTCACATTTCCGCGAGAGCGATGTGCAGAGACCGCCCTCAATGCTCTATTCTACCTGAGGTATTCCTCGTTGTCGGTGTACTCATAGCACGTGAAAAACCTTATGTGTTACTTTGGTTTCCACCATTTACAAACCCACACACACACGCACGCCACACACACACGCACACACACACACCACATCATAGTGACTCTAGTCTCCTCCTGAATTTCATTCAGGCCAGATAAAAACCACATAAGGACTGTTATTTACATACTGGCAGTTGTTTCTAAAATCATGTAGCTGTTTCCTTCTTGAATAGTGAAATGTATTCAAGTTTCATTTGAATGGGGGAATGTTGTCAGGCTGTGAAAGCACCTAGGAAAATACCGCCTTGCTTATACTCCAAGAATCTTGAATAAATTTAGTGTACAATCCCTACTTCTTGAAAGATAAGTTGCTGATTGAAAAACTCTGAAAAAGCGCTAACAGAGATCAAATATTGTTGCTGCAAAGGGAAAAACGAGGGTTTAGTTATTTTGGTGGGATCGCGGTGAAACTTTAGGTGATCATATCAGGTTCAAAAGAACATGTTGCAAGCAATGATATGAATTTATCAATAATTTCACTCCTTAAAACCTAGTCAAACTGTTAACAATACTCTAATGACCGAATCAAAATCTTTCAGTTTATGGCCTGGTTTTATTCCTATGTATCGGTCAGCACTTTACCGTTATCGTTCATGTGTGACCCGCGCTATTGTCTTGTGAGTGAGCAATGATTTTTCTATCATTATAGTGTGACTGAGCCTTGGGGTCATCTCCTCAAGCTTCATGGAGATGTGCAGAGTAGCGTTCGAACAGTACTTTTATAAGCATGAAGAATTATTATTGAGTGGAATAGCTCTCATTTGAGAGCTCTATGTGCCTTTAAGAACAGTGCAGGCCAGGTCTCTACAAGAACAGAGACTTGCGAGCGAGTGAGCGGGAATCTGTACTGCCTGCTCTCATCCCCCACCCTCAATCCTTGGCGAGAATCCCCCCCCCCCCCTTCTCGTTCGACTGCTTTGCCTTGTGATTCCCTCTCGTTCTCTACATCAAAGGGGTTTGTATCACATTTTTTCCAAAATTTAGGGCCTAAAGTCTTGGGACCACTCAGTCAGAAATGAGGTCGGGTATTGCAAGGTGCATGCTCCCTGCTTGAATTCTCCTCTGACAAATCTCACGATAGTGTGCTGAATAGAGAACTGAATCTGGCAACCACCAATTTTGGGGGACCTACCCGATTGAAACTAAATGAAGAATAATAGTAAATGAGGTTGACACTGAGGTGGCCCACTTTTTGATCAATGAATAAAATCCATTAATTGGTAGGTACTAGCTTCTTTCTTTGAACATTCATTAGTGATTTATACTTACCTGCGTAGCGTTGTGATATCAACTGTCCTCACTTTCTTCTTGTGGTCTAGCCAGAATCCTTCGATTGTCTCCCGGCAATGATGGACACTCTTCTGAAGGGTGGCCTTGGCATCCTCTAGGCTGATGTCGCAAATTCACAATGTGGCAATGAAGCCTAATAAATTAGATCAAATTTGTGAGGCAATTCATTAGAATAAATTCACATATGGTCTGGTGCAACTGATTAATGACACCCTGACACCCATCCATGTACATTTCACATATCCTTCACTCATTTATTATCACACTAAAACTTTAACCATTCTAGCAAGCAGGCCTTTACAAGAGGAAATTCTTCTAAATACCCATGGGAGTTTGAATGGGAGAGAGAGGATCCTTGTTTGATCCAGGTTGAGATGAGAGTCATTGTACTGGGGACGGTAGCCAATAGTATGAGCTACCTAACATCCCTGTCACACACGGTATCAACCATGAATCCATGATTGCCAACTTGGTAGGGTACATGTGACATGGTTAAACCCTACGTACCCTGACATCACCTGCCCACTCGTAGCAAGGCTATAGCCGATCTGAAAGGTGGGGTCAAACAGGAGTCTACCCTTTGTCCCCACTTGTGCAGGGTTCTCAATTTGTGACAGATCCTCAACAGGGATTTGCCTAGATAGTAATGGCACTCACCTACAGTATGTCAAACCAACCAACCAACGTGACAGAAGCAAGAAGTGACTCCTCTAATTGCTCAACCCTGTTCTCAGGCCTTCTCATGGTACAGCTCAACCCTACACCCCAGGAGACTCTCAGAGTTGTACATGTACTGTATACAACAAGTTGTGATGCAAGTGACTCGATTCGTAAACATCACAGAAATCCAATGCCTCCACATCATCAACTCCTCAGACAATATTTTGTTCAATATTTTTTTCCATGTCATAACTGAGATACCATTACAGTGTCATATAGTGTTCTTGGGAATCGAAAACATCTTAATGCTACAATATATGAGCAATATGGTGTTCCTTAGTGACCAGACCTAAGCCTGGCGAGTATGCTTTCACTTCCTCAACACCATCACTATATAGAACGAAACTCCTCATGATAATGACGATTGACGTCTTCCTTTTGTAAGTTAGGCCTATATTTTCATCCCAACTATTCGTTCACATTCCTAATCTTTATGGTTCCTGTCAATTTCTGACAAATCCAATTTCCATTACTTTTTCCATGATCTTTCCCAACACCAAATAAAGAATTTCCATGACGTATTTCTTCCCTTCCCATCGAAAGTTCTGGTTATAACATACAGAACGCCAGGCAACATCAACAGCTGTAAACAGCAACAAAGTACCATAGAATATTGCCACTTTGGGGAAATTTCCATGACTTTGAACACCTCTTCCAAATTTCAAACTTCTCCAAGCCTGGATTTTCATTCTCAAATTTCATGACTTCTCCAGTTTTTCCATTACCTGCAGTAAGCCAGTCCAAGCCATAACTATTCTTGTGTACAGATACGCTGAACATAGTAAACATAATCACAATAACAAATCATGTTTTATAGTTATACAACATCCAGGTGGAAATCCACCTTGAAAGGCTGTGAAAAGTCACCATCTGAGCATCGTCTCGTATTCAAGTTTTCCACATTGGTTCTGAGATATAACACACATATTGTGGAAGCCGGCGTTTTGTTTATCTGTGTGATAGATATAATGCTCTTCTACAAGGCGATAAATTTGGCAAGTCTGGTAACAGCCTCCCTATCCAAAAAGCTTACATATTGAAATTTGGATGAATAATAGGCCAATAGGAAACATTTTGCTGTTTAGAAATATGAAGACATTTCTGTTTTGCCATAAATTGAGGAAGGAAAAAAGCAAATAACACTTATCTTTCTATTTGGCAGAAGAATCATAACCTTTGTGGTAATCAATCAGTAATAGTATATTAGTGTAGTGGCTATAGTATAATTTACTATTTAGAGCCTTTAACGGGAGTCAACTAAAGTTCCTGTTTATCGGTATTTGTCCTACTTTGGACATTGATCTGAGCCTTTAAAAGCCACATCCTGATAAGATATCGTTTCTATGATGTCAGCCCCCCAGTCCCAAAACGAGAACCAGAAAGTGAACAAAAATTAACATACGAATTATAACATACTAAATAATCACTTCGACACTAGGCATGAGCAATGTACAGCCTAGCAAAAATTTGTTGTGGCTCGCAAGATGTCCAAAGAAAAAACTTCATGTCGTCACAGGAAATTAGTCAAGCTACCTAAAACATCTCATTAAATGTTATCAGGTACAGGACAATATTCCTTGAATAATAAAAAAAAAATTACGCGCTATCACTTCAAAATTTTTGGAACCAAAGGCAAGTCGTGAATGGCTCATTTCATTTTTCATAGGTCTGATCTGGTCATTCGATATGTTCATGTACTGTAGGGTCACCCCACCCCTGTTCTAACAACAAACTACATTCCCACCCTTCTGAAAGAAATATTAGCATGATTTTCCTCTTGCCGATAGCTTGAGGACAAGGGTGCAACCACCTGTGAAAAGTTAACTTCATGCCATTTATCAGGAATTCACATGAACGTATTTAGAATCCACAGGTCTGTTGTAGGGAAAATGACAAATCTTTCAATATATAGCAGACACAGGATCTAATGTGCATAATTATAGGCACTAAATGGCACCCTTCAGATTGAAGAGGGGAGGGGAAAATTGCTGCATCTCCAAAAAGTTTGTTCCAAAATGGACTGGGGCTGTTATGAACAGCATGCAAGGAACATTCAATATTGCTGCCACATTCTCCAGCATATCACTACATGTACAGTAGTGTTGCTCTGTCCGGCAGTAGAGAATTAGGGCATAGGCACTTTGCCAACCGTATATTTTTACCCAATTTGACCTAATTTTGGTCTAAATTGTCATTGTTACGTGTCCGATTTCCACTCTCAAAACATTCTGAGGGCAGCTATTATCTACCCCCCTTCATTAATACTCTTCTGCACAAGTTTACGTACCACCATACCTGTCTGTGGTGCCTTCTTGATGATGTCTGGGTTCGGATCAACAGCCTGGAGCTCCACAGTGGATCTGCCTGAAGAAATTGAGAATTTTGAAATAAGATCATTGTAATGCTACTTTATTAAAATGCTATTGCCACAAGTAGTCTGGGGAAAGGAAAGAAACGATATGGGGCCTAAAACATGATCATAACAAAAGGTGCTGCGGCACTGCAATAATGCATAGAAGTGCGATAGGGCGAGTGCAAAAAAAACACCAACTACTGTACGCAGAACCCCGCGCAGGCAAGCCCAGCCCAACCCGCTTGCCTCAGCGTTGGAACGCAGCACACAAATTATAATACGCTGGGAAGAACACACCCACCTAAACACCAGAGCCTACAGTAGCCATGAAATTCTGGAAGCCTATACTCACCAAATTGAACGGTTTGGGAATCTGTGAAAATGTATGAATAGGTAACACAACTTTTTTGGGCGAAAATCCAGAGCCAAAAACTCGACAACTTGCCTGGCAAAAAGAGAAGGCCGATGGGGTTGCCAGTTGAGGCAAAGAAGAATTTTCTACTTCCAAATGTCAAAGTATAAAGCGGAAAATTCTTGAGGGGGGGGGGGGGGGGGGGGTCACTAGGTGGCATGCAGAAGCTCAATGTGGCATTGCGATAGAGGTGCATAGTACATGTAGGGTACAGTATGTGAATGAGATAGATGCAAAAATTATATTTTTTGCTCAGAATATTACCTCCGATGATGGCCTCCTCTTTGCCAATGTAAAGCCCCCCAGGGGCGTCATTTACAGATTATACAGCCAGTTATGTGATCAACAATGAGAACATCAGCTTATGCTGAAGAAATTTCACCGAAGAGTTTGGTCTTGTTAACAATTAATTTCATTCTGACACAATGTGATGTGTTGAAAACATTGCTTCCAATTCTCGAAAAAAAAGTTTTTTTTTTACCGTGAGTGTCAACAGTATGAAATGTGTCCAAAATTCAAAACAAAGTATATATTGGATGAGTCTGATTTTAAGGACAACTCACTGGAGTCTGACTTACACTAATGGGAATACCATGATTATACTCAATCTCCGTAGAGGAACACCATCTAAGACGAGGAGGCCATGATCTACTTGCACCTTGATAACAGAAAGACGAAAGGGGCGGTTTTACAAAGAAATGTAATTACTCTGTCAGATGATAATTGTGATGAGATAAGAACATGGAGTTGAAGACTTGGCAGGGTTTTCCAAGAGTATGAAGAAGCTTAGGCGAACTGACTAAATTGATCTAAACCACCCCTTGAGATGACATTCTGTAGTTATTTTACTTGGAGTTGCCTATAAAGTTTCGAAGTAGAGAAACGCGCAAAACTCATGTCATCTTATATAGGGCCCTCTGTGTTAGTGGCTCAGCAATTGAGCACCGCCAAAAAAAATCACAATATTTCACTAATTTGTAGGTGTATCACCACAAAGATTTTGATAGTTTCGTGTTTTTTTGTTTATTGTGGTATTTTTAGGTGTCACTCTGTGAGCATGTAGAGTCGGGGGAAACGCCGAAAAGGGGGTCATTTTAGGGCTAAATTTCGGGGGGACTGTGCGGTGAAGGCGCTACGGGAAATAGTGATTTGACTCACCAACAGGATAAGGGCTTGCGGGAACTGCTGGGCCTCTTCGGATTGGTGGACTTCCAGTAATCACGGCGTGGCGTGGGCGGATCGGGCGTTGTCCTAATGGATAGAGTGAGGGGCGTCGACGAACGGTAGTAATACAGTCACAGCGTTGGTAGGTCCAGACGGCTGTAGCGCTGAGTAGCGTAGATAAACCAGCAGCATTAAGTTAGGAACTGCGGGCGGGTCTGGGGGCCACGACGAAGTAGGGAAAACACGGCGAGTTCACTGCGGGTTAAGCGGTGCGACACGTTCGATGCGTGCTGCACAGGGAAACCATCTGCCAGAACGGACTTGCGGCGACTCAAGAATCTCGGAGCTTGTCTCGGACGATGTTCTCTTCTTGGCGTGTTTTTTCAGACGGGCGACCTACACTTTCGCAGGGTTTCCGGCGATGATCCGGGTTGCCAGACCAAAGTAGCAATCCCTCCTCAGCGGTGGGAATAATGTCTATTTAAATGTGCATAGTCCTGGACATCGGGAAATCGGTTTTCACTACATTCCTCCCTATTTTTATTTACGGGGCACTACCCGTCTTTATTACAAGGCTATCTCCGCGGCCCGCTCCAAGGCCTTCTGGAGACTTCCCAGTTTCGGGAAGTTACCTCTTAGGCAAACTACCAAGTTTCAGGAGTAAACACACAACCCGACAACATGAACACTATACCTTATACTCCGTGCCTAAAAATAGAACTGCAATGGCCATTTTTAGTCCCTATGCTACAGCAATAGGCTATAGTCCTCTAGGACGTGCCGGCCGTCGCAACCAGAAATAAAATTACTGTCTACTAAACTAAGAGTGCAAACAAATAAGCAACACTTTCAGCGTGGTGCGAAAGATACAAATTATTTACACTTTCGGCATGCAGTACATCTCCGTTAGTCCATAGATTCCAGAGCTGGACCAAGAACACCTTAAACCAGACTAGTGTCCTGTGCCTTGAATGTAGCCTGGGGGGGGGCGGTTCCCTCGTAGTACCGTACACTGTTCACTGGTAACACATCTTGGCCTAGGTTGTAGCCACACGAAGACAATTTATATACAACTGTCCCAGATTCGGGAGCAACAACCTAAAAGTTAGGCTATATATAATTACTGTGATTATACGTACAACCCTTGAATCCGGGTCGATGGCTTGCTCATGGCGGATTTCTCCAGCGAGTAGCCCCAGCAGTAGTTGGGCGGCGCCCTTGTCTGTGTTCCAGAATTTTCTCCCCGATTCGGAAGAACATCTACGCTTTGACCCTCGGTATACCTCTATGGTGATGAAATGGATCCTCGAGTAGTCTTCCTCTGATGGGGAGTCTCCCCACCCTGGATCCTAATGCGACGCGCCCTGAAGACGGGCTAGGTATAACCCCTCCCGCACCTGTGGCCTATAACCTGTGACGCCTATAGGGATGATGTCATCTACCGCCTCCAGGAATGACGACCAACGAGCATGGTCACGACTGCAATAGTTGCAACCCCCGCAAGGGAGGTCCTCCAGTGGGACCCCCGTGCGAAAATGGTCAGCTTCGGGAGTGGTATCCTCGACAGGGTGTCCGCATTGGTGTGGTACTTTATCCCTTTGCGGTAGGTACTTGACCACCATGTTGTACTGTGCCAGCTCCTCCATCATCGGGCTAACTGCTACTCAGGTTGCTTAAACCGAATAGCCAAGTCGGCTGCTATTATCATTCTCACTTCCAAGGCTGGCCCAACAGGTCAATCGCACAATGGCAAGCAACTCTTTGTGGTACAGGTAAAACGTCTCTGTCCTGGGTCAGGGCGAGCTGGGTAATGCAAATCAACCTTCTCCTGCCCCCTTGATCAACACCCCCGAGCGCAACATCTTCTGATGCTCGTATCCAGAAATGAAGGGATCTGTTGGGTTTGGTAGGGCGGGACAGGCTGGTGGGTCAACTTCTCTCCTTCAGAGATTGAAAGATCCTCTGTTCCTCCCCCCAACGGAAAGGCTTCTTACCGGTTATGGCATACAAGGGCAACATCAACTCCGCAAATCTGATTAAAGTCTGAGTTGGGGCCAAAACCTAGAAATCGTTCGAGCTCCTTGGTGTTCGTTGGTGTGGCCAGTCTCGGACCACCTTGATGTCGTGGTCATACATCTCCATGGTGTCATTCCCCACCATCCGTCCCAGGAAACTCTACTCGCTCTGAAAGAAAACACCCTTTTTGGGTTTATTTAGGCCATACTGGCGGAAACTCTGGCAGTACCTCTCTCAGATTGTTCGGTGGTCTTCGATGTGGCTGCCAATGATCACGTCGTCGAGGAAAGCTATGCAGTGGTCCATTTAAGACCCCTCAGGACCTAGTTTATGCCCTGGAGAACATTGAGGTGAGTTGCAAGCTCCGAATGGAAGTCAGGTTGCAAACTCGGAACAAACCCTTTTTAGTGCCGAATGCGGTCTTATTCTGGGTCCGACATTACCCTGATCGGCCATAGCTGGATTGGGCATCCAGCTTTTGAGAAACCCACACTGTCGCCCCTGCAATGGTCGACACAATCCTCACTAAGGGGAGGGTAGCCCATCCTTTATGGTGACTCATTCAAGTTCCTGTAATCTATACAGAACGTATCGGTCCTTCGTACGCTTTCTCACCAGGACTGGTGGTGACGACCACTCTGAGATCGATGGTTTGTATGACCCCCCTGCCCCCAGCATTCGGTCAATCTTTTTCTTTCCTCCGCAAAGTGGATGGGAGTAACGTCCATGCTCTCTGCTTAATGGGCGGGCGGTGCCGTATCAATCCTATGTCCACTCCCTTAAACGACCCAATTTCAAGGCGGTGCTTCAAGCCAGCCTGGAACTGCCAGGTTGTCTCAGTCAGTATTTGAAACTGCTCCTCCGTCAGGTCTTCCCTGGATTCGCCCAACATTTGTTTCAGGTGCTCTGGGACACTCTGGGTATCGGGGTCACTGTCCAGGATTAAACCCTTCTGTACTGGCTTGGACTCTCCAATGTAGCCGGGGAAGAAGTTGGTTCCTTGATTTGTCAGCAAAACCCCCAACTTGGTAGTCCTGGGATTCCCGTCCACAGTTAGTAGTACCCGTATCATTGTACATATAAGGACTCACCCACTGGTTCGTGGTCTGGCATTACCCCCACCTCCACGGCTGTCCCAATCGTCTTCCCCTTCTTCAGTATACTACTTGTCAGAGAGTTGACTGCACAATGACTGGCCGACCTGCGCTACGTATGCCGGGTTCTGGGCGATCAGCACGGAAACTGTTTCCTCCCTTTCCCCCGGTCAATGACGTAGTCCGTCATACTGCGTGGAAGGTGACACCTGATTCGGGCCACCGACTTTGGAGGAACAACCCACGCTTAGAAATGCAACCTCCTCACAGCTGACCTGCGCACAATTGGTGTTGCCCTTCCTATTCTGAGGAAAGAGAATCTCTTCGTTAATAACAATTAAGTGGTTTCTCCTATCCAATTGCACCCTTGTTTGTCAATCCCAACAACATCTCGCTTCGTAGGGGCTACACATCGGTTTTCCTTGTAGACTTGTGATCCTAATACACTCCACTGGTCCACTCCCCACCTGACCTGTGCCATCTCTCGGCCTGCTGTGACAAATGCCATCTCCCCGTTTTAATTGGGTGAAGAGGCTCTAGGGGTGTGGTAAACCTCATCCGAAATAATGGGTAGTCTCCGCAGCGGTATCCACCACGGCATTGAACACCCTACCCCCAACCTGTACTGTCACATGGTACACCGAATTTGGGTTGACCTGGTTATGGTACCATTGTCTGTAGTTCCACTGGGTAAGCGGCTTGGTGGGGAGAATATCCGCTTGAGTTTCCCCCCTCTCCCGAGTTCCCAACGTCACCCCTTCCCCCATGTAGCCCCCTACCTCTTGTACCCTGTTTGCGGGTTCCCGTTGTAGGCCATACTGGGGTTTATTGGTTGAGTTGGCCTTCACTCCCCGACAACCATCTCTTTTGGCGCTCGTTAGCTGAAGTGTAACCTTCGGATTTCCCTCGGGCAGTCCTTTATGAAGTGCCCCTCAGCCCCCACAGTGGTACAAGCTCTTGAACGTGGCGAAGACTACGGCTGCGCCGAGTTCGGCTCAAACCTCTGATTTCTGTTCTCATGTCCGCGACTGAGGTTACCAGCTTACCCCTCTGTCTAGTTAGTTGGCCCGGACGCTTCCTTCCCGCGAGAGAGCCGCTGCTCTCCGTTGCTTGGCCTGTGCAGGCTTCTCTGGCTGGTTTTCCCTTTGACGCTGTTTGAGGAGATGGGGATCCGAACTGGCGTTCACTGGGAGACTCATTCTGCCGCCTCACTTGCCTTGCCATGTGTCGGTCCTCCGTCCGCTCGTTCTCGGCATTTGCCAAGGGCCCTTGTTCGTCTTAGGGCTCACCTGTAGATCCTCGCTGCCCTCTTGTTTTCGGTTTGGGTTTCGGTGGTCCTTGACCGGTGCAACACGCACTGAAAGAATTCCATGAGCTCGACTGCCTTTGACAGAGAGGTTTGTTTCTGCATGGGCTCGTGTTGTCCATCTTCCTTTCCAAACAACCCATGCAAACCGCATCACACATTTCGCTCAACCCAGTTCCGGGCAACAGCCCTTTGTAGGCGCACATGCCTAAACTCATACTGCGATCTGCCCATCCCGGTAGGACTCTCCCTGCCTCTGGGTTTTGGCTTGGAACCTCGCCTGCAGTGTCCAGAAGTTCCCTCAACTCTTGAACCGGCGTTCAAACTCCGTCATTAAGGGACAATAACCAACAGAGGGGTCCATTTCTATTAGCAGGCGTAGAAGTCTGCAGGTTTACCCTCAATGGGCACACGAAGGCGTCTCTCTTCGCTCGGCGTCCCCGCCCGAGGATCCTGATAACGGGGGTGCCAACTTTGCTTGAAGAAGGTCCATTTGGACTGCCCATCATAATCACCCATTTGGTACGTATTAGGAGGTCGGTGGGAGGGTGGGTGTGGCCCACACTGAGTTTCTGTCGTCCAGTAGGCCGCAGATGAGTTCCCACCATTATTGCCAGTAGGTTGGCGTTGGCGGGTTTGTCCGAACGTGGGAACCCTGCCTCGCTGCGGGGGGTCCCACCGTTGTTGCCTGACGGTCCGGCGTTGGTGGGTGTTTCTGACAGGGGGGTTTGGTCCACCCTGCGGGCCCCTGTGGTGGGACTTGTGAAGCTCATGGAAGTCGTGGCAACAAGGCGCCCTAGTGCCATATATATACCGCACTCATGTTCAGTGTTCCGTCCCGACCACAGCCTGTACACCCCAGGTGTCATCGCTTTCTCTGGGGGGGAGAGGCTTATGGCTCCGTCCTGGTTGGTAGAACCCCAGCTGAACCGGGCCACCCCTATCCCCCATCCATTCCCCTCCACCCTTTTCTCGGCATATCTTCATCCTCTCCTTGTCCTCCGTACTCTCCCCGAGTCCCTAGTCCTACTCTCGTTCTCCCGATCACGCATCGCCGGTAGCGGCATCCAAGTTCTAGATTTGTCCCCCTCCTGAAACCCCCGCCTCTCCCGTAAGTGTCAGAAGCGGCGTTGGATCGGGGCTAAGGGATCCCGGCCCCGGGCATACACCCCCCGTCACTGGTAAGTAAACGGTGGGCCAAACCCCCCGAAAGGTGAATCCACGGCGTCTAACAATTCCGGAATAATCCTTCTTTCGGAAGTTTTCTAATGTTTTTGGCGGTTATGGGAAGTTTTGCGCCCTGAATTGCTTAATGGCCGCAGCCATCTTGTCGCCAACGACGGTAATACCGTCAACAGCCTCAGCGTTACCAAAAGTTTATCTGTACCTGGCTACACAGCCATAGTTAATTATGATGAAAATCACGGGACACAAACCCTGCCCTTTCACCAATCAAGAGTTAAACGTGCGTGGAGTTTCCAACTTCACTAATGGAATAAACCAATAATGAATGAATGCGATAGATACGTCTCTCACCGGTTGATTCGTTGATGAAGAAACGGGGAAAACTCCAATAGGTTTCATGGAATCAGGACAAACATCGTGATTGGCAATTACTGCCTACGGCTTGGATCGTTAAGGGGTATACCATTCAGCAACATATAACAAGCATAGGATAATGCAATAGACTCTACCCAACGGCTTGAAAATCGTTAAGGGTATAAATTTTCAACATATCGATGAATGTGGATAATTCGACAAAATACGCCATCGACCCTCGTACTATATTCACATGGGTTCACCTGAGGGCATTCCATAGAACTATAAACTTGCTCCAGATTTCCACTAAAATATGCCAATACTTGGTTGGTATGATTCTGAAGCAGTATATCTGTAGACACCCAGCTCCCTTCCCTATAATCACAGGAGGTACTACTAACCACCAACATACTAACGGGTGCCATCCTTGGGGCGAATTGGAGAAGGATTTTGTGTAGTCCCCAGATTCGGGACACTAAATTTTGGATTTCAGCCGCACTACAACAACATATTACCATAGAATATACTGAGTGACCCCCTCGGTTTTGGTCTGGGCCCACACGATGAATATTATAAAATAACTAACTGACCTCAATTTCCTCCCCTCCTGTAAAGCTACAAGTAGAAATGATTTGCGATCCAATCGTACTCTCCAATCCTCCAAATAGTACGTGAAAAATAGTGTAGCTGCTAGACAAAAGTCGAGAGTTCAACCGATTCGGAGTTATCTGAATCCCAAATCAGAGTTCCAAAACTCGATATATACGGTAGCATCTAATCCATCACGGTTGGATCTCCTATAGTCACTGCTCCATGAAGGAAAGGGGGTTGAATTGCTAATCCTCACTCGATAGGACGCCTCAAAGGACACGTCTCCGGTTCCACAATAGGGCTCTCCACGCAGAAGGAGTATCAGGATAATCCTATGTTCTGGGACCGCCTCAGTGGCGGAGTTCCGATAGCAAGGGTTCTGTTGGTTTAATGTGCGGTAAACCACCCCCCACAAAATGGCGTCATTAACGCCTCGGTGTCGCCAGATTTCACAAGTTCTAGGTGAATAGAACGTCCCCAATGTAGGAACGCACGTTCCAGAATACCTCCGTCGCCACTGCGGTATTTTAGGTGTTCACTCTTGAGCCATGTAGAGTCGGGGAACGCGTAAAAAGGGGGTAAATTTTAGGGGCTAATTCGGGGACTGGAGGTGGCAGGCGCTACGGGGAATACTAGTGATTTGACTCACCAACAGGATAAGGGCTTGCGGGAACTGCTGGGACCCGGATTCGGTGGGCTTCCAGTCATCTACGGCGTGTCGTGGGCGGGTCGGGTGGTGTCCTAATGGATAGAGTGAGGGGCGTCGACGAACGGAGTATACAGTCACAGCGTGGTAGGTCCAGACGGCTGTAGCGCTGAGTAGCGTGGATAAAACCCGCAGGGGGTCTGTGGGCCACGACGAAGTAGGGAAACACGGTGAGATTCACTGCGGGTTAGCGGTGCGGACAGCTCCTCGCGTTGCCTTGCACAGGGAAACATCCTGCCAGGAACGGACTTGCGGCGACTCAATAATCTGGGCAGGCTGGCTCGGGGGGAAACGATGTCTTCTTGGGTGTTTTTTCAGACTGCGACTCGTTTACACTTTCGCGGGGTTTCTCGGCGATGATCAGGGTTGCCAGACCAAAGTGGCAACCCTCCTCAGTGGTGGGAAAATGTCAATGGAAATGGCATGTCCTTGGACATCGGAAATGGTTTTCACTACATTATTCTACTTCACATAAAAGTTGCCCAGAAATTCTGATTTTTCCAACTAAAACCAAGCAATTATTTTGGCTCAATAGGCATTCCTGGAGGCCTATCCTCACTGTTTATCATGGTAGGCTACATTACAGAAGAATCGGAAAAAACAGCCCCATTGAGATAGAAAAATCGAAATATCGATATTGAAAATCCTGATTTTTCTGGCTTGCCTCCACTGACTTGTAACACAAAGTGTTCCTATGAAAGAGTTTCGCACCGTTGCCTATAATCTATATAATGGAGTGATCTTGAGGTCAATCACCTAAGAGTAGCAAATATCCTCACTTGTTTATATACGGGAACATATCAAAATACACAGAATTGGCCGTAATCGTTTATTGGATCATATTCTTCCATTGCCACAGTTTGATCGTTTCCGTGGAATAATAACTGAGAATGGATGTTTGAATCGGTCAATATTTTACAGCTCAGCAACTTAGGAGTCATTAAGAGTTATCGCAAGTCAATCCACTGTGTGAGTGTGCATTGCTGCTAAACATGAACAATAGTTGTCAAATGAAAATATGTCCGAGGAAATTTGTTCTTTTGGCATGTGGATGAAGGAAAATCAGAGAAACAATCCAGAACCGTTCCTTGGGGGCTATTTGAATGGGGTGTCAACCAGTTGATCCAGATCTACCAAATCAGGTTAAAATGGAAATTTGCGTTCTAGTGGGACAGGATGAGACAATTTAAAAAAAAAAATCACCAGTTTGACGAATATTGGTACATGTTTAATCAATTCATGCTTGCCTGTATGCATTGCTATAATATTTTATCCGTACTGATCGACTCCCGATAACGATCGAATCCCGAAACGCCACTACTATACTCAAAAATTCCCTGTCTGTTGTCTGGTATGGTAATTCTTGGTCACTCAGACTGCACCCACGGTATTTTCACGATAGGGATACTGGCAGGGGGAGGCCCCACTGGGACAGGCTGCAATCACTGAATTGATAGAATAGAGTTGATAATATAGTCGCGCAATTATGGGTGTCGCGAGTCAGTACCAGACTGAGTTCGGGCCTCAGCACACAACAGACGAGTGTTAGGTTTGTGAATCGTACCGTACAAAGGACAATATAGGCAAGGATAGGTGTCGCGGAACTGGTGTGCCTACTGTACGGTGGCCTACATCATGTATAAAACGTTAGCCTAGCAACAGCGCATAATGTCCGCCAGCGGACAGTGAGCCTCACACAGCATTACGGCATAGTTTTTGTTACCAAATTTGTCAATAGCTAACCTCTAATCGTTCTTTTCGCATCGTTCATTGGTTTCGAGGAGACATGAACAGTGAGCGCAAGTAATCAACAGATGTTTAGGCTTTTATTTTATTGCACTGTCCTCGGTCACTTGAATCAAACTCAATGTTGCCGTGCGAATTTTTACTCGCAACTAACTGGTGCCAGAGAACGTGTCTTGAAGGGGTCCGCACTAGGTGCGAGCGTTGAAACAGGCGTTGGACTTCGTTCACCTCGTATCAGCTCTGTCCATTCATTTGCGAGCGGCCCTTAACAATCGGTGAATTTGCCTAAACAAACGCTGTGCGACTCGTTCGCTCCCCCCGCTGTCGAGATGAATCATGGGCGGTGCTAGTGGGCGTGCGACACAACGTTGATGGCGCATCGGACTCTTATTTCTTTAATAAATTACGGGCACGGCCATGTTGCTGAAAATTAACTCATATTGGTCTGAATTGTATTATTTAGATAACCTCCAACCAAGTTCCGCATACGTTATCATGGATATTCTTTAATTTGCCCTGTGAGGATTCATTATTTTTTCTGAACGTCTGACGCGGTACCAAACAAGCGCCATACGCCTGGAGCATAGCGAAACAGGCTTCGCATCAATTTTAGTGCTGCAAATGCATCATTCTTCGATAAATCTCATTTTCGGTGTTTGTAAAAGTATTGAAAGTTTCTGTAATATTAATGACTATATATGGGCCATTTTCCGCGGATCTATCAGGGGCCTCAAATCCAATCAACGCCCGTGTGCTACGATGACTGACATCGACGTCACCTGAATCATAATGATAAAAATCCTAATTTTTCTGGGATTTGTCAAAACGAATCCTGCAGCGAATGTTGGTGATATCGACGTGGGATATATACTAAAGAGCGATAGCCCCTCTTTTAGAACGGGTCTCCATATCGACTTGCTTTAGCAGGCTATATGGTGCTATACTTATTCGTCTCATTGCTCATTGGTCCCCTGTTCAATACTGACCCGTGCGTGATTCCGTCTCATAGTCCCCCGTTCATTATCCATCTTCGATCTCATTAGTGAGTCCATCTCGATCTCATTAGTGAGTCCCCCGTGTCATCCCGTCCATCATTTGGTATTCACATGTCCCCTAGAACCAGGGGCGTCAGAGCATTCCGAAAAGTGGGGGGGGGGGGGGACACATCGAGAGCAAATGACCATCTAGCAGAGGCACCAGGTTGGCGTGCGCGCGAACCAAGAAAATTTCAGAGTTTCATTTACCCTTCAAATCGACGGAAACGGCAATTGCCTGGCTCACTAGCACCCATCTACATTGTGTGATTTGAGTAGGAGAGAGACAAAAACGTGGTCTTGGCATACTAAGATGATTTACCGAGTCTCACAAATAGTATTTCTCCGTTACCTTTCTACTCTAGGCTTTGTTTGCGTGATCCAGGGGTGACGAACGCTCTGGGTGGGATCGAGGGGAACGACATAGGGGTAGGGACCAATCCAATTTGGGAGCAGAAGCTTTGTACCCGAATTGTTACAAGTCGTCATGGAAACTAAATTTCATTTTTCCGGGCTTTTAGAGGAAAAAAAGACTGCAAAAAAATTCAGGCATTTTTTCACTTTGCATTTTCCTTCCCAAAGTTCCCACGAAATTTTCGTCTGAATTTTTCATTCAGAAAAATTGGGGGGGGGGGCAGTCTGCCACAAGGCTTCCGAAATTAATCGAGGTGAACGAATGATTCAAGCATTACATCGCATATTTAAACTACAACGCCTTGAAGGAAAAAGCCAGTTGCGCGCGAAACACTTTAAAATTATGCAGCTCGTAGCTATTCATTTAATATTCGAGAAACTCGGTATGAAGCATGGGTACTCCTTCCACTTCGGCCCTAGTCGGGTCAGATCTTCACCTGGGGTCCGCACAGGCCCCTGCGAACGATTTTTATACTGGGGGTGCTTAGCTTTCCTGACAAAAGAACCTCAACCGACCCCCTACAGGACAAAACCTATAATTTCGTCATTTTCATTTTTCAGATTTTTTTTTCTTTACAATTTTTATACTTTATTTTATTTATTTCATAGCGAAGCGCGTGATCGGATTAGACAGTACACACTGATGTACCGCGGTAACGGTTACCCTAATCTGTTAATTAGCAGCACGAGGCCCATAGGGCGCCATGAGCAAAAGCAAAAATAACTCATGAACAGAGGCGTAGTAGCCAGGTTCTGGTGTAAGGGAAAAATGATAAATCAGGGTCCCCATGATGACCGCCGTCAGTGAGGGTATCGGAACGGGGAGTGTCCTGCTTGTCAATTATCACTTGAAATAATGACTTTCACCGTCTTTCAGTTGGTAATGATCAGGGCCGGCGATCTGGTTGTATTGCGGGGACATTAGGGGTAGTAGCACATCTCAGCGGAGCGCCACCATGGGTTGGCGCGTTAGCAGAAACAATGGGGAATTTGCAGTTTTACAGACCCCCAGAATGAAGGAAACGGCACTTTGGTCATAAGGCAGTAAGCAGAAAACCCTAAAATCGTCAATAAAATTCCGAATTTTTCAGCTCAAACAGCTATGCTGGTGAGCTATTGGAATCTTGCATGTCACTCTTATTATCTATCTATCTATCTATCTATCGATCTATCAGCTATCTATCTATCTATCTATCTACTATCTATCGATCTATCTATCTATCCAGTGTTAACAATTGGCCTTTTTTCGCCCCACACAGTCATTTCTGGTGATGGATTTGGACCAAACTGGACCCCCACTGTGTATTGACCCATGGGACATGTTGCCTTTGTGAAGGGCAGGTCAAAGGTCATTTAACGGGGCAGTATAGGCCATTATTTTTTTTTTTTTTTTTTTTTTTGTGTGGTGGTATGATAGATTTCAAAATGTATCTTGTTTCTTCTTTTTTACAATGTGTTTTTTGGTGGTTTGCACAGTGTGGTCAGTCATAATGATGGTTAAACAGCCGTACCTTCGGGGTGTTCAGGAATTTCCGCCAGGTCCACTGGGCCCGAGGGACAATTTTATGAAATTTCACACCAATAGTACTTGAAATGCATCTCCGCCCACAAGATTCAATTGATGATCTTCAAGTTTACAAGGTAATGGTATTGGGTTAGAGGGCCATTAGGGGGGTGTTTTTGGGCTCATGGCCCAGTTTGGCCCTAGGGCCCATCCATATGGAAATACTGCAAAATCTTGTATCTCTACCAAATTTTGTTGCCAGGTACTCATGTTCCAGTCATAATGGTGGCCATTTGCTATGCCTTATGGTGAAAGAATTTAGTCCCAAGGCCCAGTGTGAGAGCCCTAGGGCCCATAATGAGGGAATTACACCAAAATGTCTCTCTTAGAATTTGTTGCACAGTGCTGCATTCAGTCATAATGATGGTCTAACAGCCGTACCTTGGGGTGTTCAGGAATTTTGGTCCAGGGTCCTACTTGAGCCCCGGGCCAATTTTAGAAATTTCACACAATGGTACTTGAAAATCAATCTCCTTCCACAAGCTTCAATTGATTTTTCTACAGTTAACGAGTTCAGTAACGGTCTGGGTAGAGGGCCATGAAGGTGGTTGGGAATTATGAGCCATGGCCCAATATATGGAAATAATGCCAAAATCTTGTATCTCCTACGATTCTGTTGCACAGTGCTGAGTTCAGTCATAATGATGTCTAATAGCTGTACCTTCAGGGTGCCAGGGATTTAGGACCCATGGCCTAGGGCGACGGTTGGCCCTGGGCCCATCATGTTGAATATTTATTGACTGCTAAGACATCTTGGGCCATATGAAGATATGGTCAAAAGCTAAAAGGGGCGCAATAGGCCAGTGTTTGAAAAGCCTCTTGGCCTAATGATCTGAAACATTTATCACATAATTGACATTCTCGGGTTACATTCTTGCAGTTTGAGCTACAGACACATGGTGCTCTAGTTTTATTTCAAGAAACTCTGAAGGAACTGATCAATCTTTGCCGTCCAATTCGTCGGTTGTCGACGCGTAGGGTTACAGATTTTTTTTGTGTTACCCCCCACCACCCCCCCCAGAGAAGGAAAACCGCACCCCGACAGTAGGCAGTAAGCAATTTGTCCCGAAAATGGCAAATAAATTCAGAATTCTTATTTCTAGAAAAACGTTCTGAAGGAAATGATCGATGTGTATTCCTTACAATCGGGCCAGCCGCCACCATCGTGGACGCAGTAAGGGACAAAGGAAATTTTCGTTTAATAGGACCCGCTCAGATTGCAGGAAACGGCATTCCCGCACCTGTATGGCAGTAAGCAGCCCTAAATTGGAAATAAATTCGAAATTGGTATTGCAGAAAACGTTCTTGAAGGAACTAATTAATGTCATCCTTACAATTTTAGGCCAGCATCAGTGCGTACTCGTATGGTACAAGGAAATTTTGAGCCTTTAGATCCCAAAGATGCCGGAAAAGGTACTTTCCCATGTTATTGGCAGTAAGCAAAATCCCCCAAAATTGACAAATAAATTTCTGAAAGGGATATCTCAAGGAAAAAAAAAAAAAAAAACCAATCTGAAGGAACTGATCTACGTTTATGCATTACAATCGCGCAACCATACAGTTGACGCGTACCGTACAAAAATGTCTACAGACACCCCCCCCCCCCCCCCCCCTTATTGCAGGGAGCAGCACTTCCCGCCAGTGGCGTAGGAAACGAAATTTTGAGTGGGGGGGGGGGGGCGGAGTTGGCTGATGATCTGGGGGATGGGTCTAAGGGAGGGGTGTCCCCCTCCCATCTGGAAATTTTGCATCTCAGATGACTTAGATGCAATTGGGGCATATAGCACTCCAAACCACGTCTCCTTCCGAAATATTTTTGCAATTGCACCTGTCTTAGATGGATTTGTGAATATGAATCTGGTGATTTTTTTTCTGCCAAATTGAGGGCGTGATTTCCTTCTTTGGAGCTGCGTCTAAATAAAAATCCTCACCTTTCGGGGACCGCCGAAGTTCCCCTATCCCACTTTGGAAAATTTTGCAGGTTCAGGTGGCCGGAGATGCAATGGCAATTAGGACTCGAAAAACACTAGGCAGTGGGTTCCCTCTCGGAGTGATCTAATTCTCATCTTTCAGGGACCACAACAGTCCCCTTTCTCCCACTTTGAGAAAAATTTTTGCATTTCAGGTGGCCTTAGATGCAGTTAGGTGCAATAGAGGACCCCGAACACTCCTCCTTCCAAATTAATTTGCAGTTTAAATGTTTTTAGAGCGCTTGTGCTCGAATTCTGCGATTTTTTTTCTCAAATCGAGAGCAGTGATTTCCCTTCGTTGGGAGTTGGTCTTAAAAGCACCTTGCCGGGGATACCGAAGTGCCACCCCCCCCCCCCCTCCCCACTTTGGGGAAGAGTTGCATTTTCTGTGGTCACCTCAGATGCAATTTGGGCAATAAAGCACTCCAAAACACTAACTTCGTTCGAGAAATGATCGTTGCATTTTCACATTTCCTTAGATGGGATTTGGTGCTCTGAATCTGTAGTTTCTTCTGCCAAATCGAGGGGGGGGTACGGGACCTTCTTTGGAAGTTGGTCTGAATCTCAACTTTAAGGGGACCGCCAAATTCCCGATTTTCCTCACTTTAAGAATTTTCCACATTTCAGGTGGCTAGATGCAATTTGGCATTATGTCACATCCAAAACACAAACTTGTGTCCTGAAATAATTTTGGCATTTCAAGGTCCGTAGACTCATGCGATTTGCCAAGTTGCTACTCTGGATCTTGTGATCTTTTTCTGCCAAACGAAATGACACCTGACGCAGTAAGGTTCCATTTTCGGAGTGCCTAAATCTGATATGTTGGGGACTGTCAAATCACACATATCACTCACTTTGGAAAATGTCTGCATTTCCGGGGCTTAGATGCGATTTGCTGAATACTGAACTATTGTGTCTTTCTGTGGAAGCTGGTCGAAATAACACTTTTCACGACCATGCATCAAGGCACTACAGTTAGTGCATTCTGGATGACCCAAGGTAATATATGTTCTTTTGTTGTTTGTTTTTTTTTTTTTTTCTTTACCACGATCCCGTTTCTTTCGACGCAAATCTCTAAAAAAAAAGATTGCCCGAAATTCATAGGCGCTCGAAATTCATGCAGTTACGGGGGACGGGTGACATAAAAATAGCTTCGCGCGCCAAACCTTTGCTCAATTCAGTGTGATATTTATTTAACAAAAATACGATTGCCTCACCTTTGCCGGAATTTAAAAAATCTTGGATCGACTTCTGCCTAAATCTCTCTCTCTCGTTTTTTTCATATCTATTCGGCTGTCTCATTTCGACCATGCGTGGTAAACTGCTTTGCGCCGAAATGGAGAGCTGGGAAGGGGCGGACGCTTCCTCCCTATGTCACGCCGTCAGCAGATTTTCCAGGCCACGATTTGTAAAAGATGCAGTCACGGTATACTAGTCTAAGAGAAAAAATAGCTCGAATATCCATAATGTTACAAGTAAGGCAACGATTAATGTACACATTGTCGCGAAAAACGGCGAAAATTTTGCCATTTCGTGATATTGATTCGAAAAATTGGAATCAGCAGAAAATGCAGCAATCTAACTGAAATGAGGAAAGTGGGAAAACGCATGAATGACAAATGATATTTTGAAAAATCAAAGAGGGGTTTCGGACCGTGCGATGGGGGGGGGCGGAAAGGCCTTTCCGAACATCCACATTTTCATGGGGGGTGGCGCACCCAGCCCCCCCCCCCCGGTTCCGAAGCCCTTGCTTCCGCGACCTATGGCAGTATGCAACACGAAATTGACAGTAAATTTCCGAAACTGATCGATGTCAATCCTCACATTTCTTCATCATGGTGTCCATTCCTACCATATCCATGTCTTAGAGATATTACATCGAGGGCCCTTCCAATTGGGTTGGAAGCTGCTGCAGAACATCACTGTCATGGAAAATGTGTGCATTTTTCGGGCATTTGATTGAAAGGAATTGAGACAGTCAGCAGAAAATTTGGTAAATTTTGCAGAATTAGTATCCGCCTCAAATTGTTCGTCCAAATTTCACATGTCTCAGAATTGTTTCGCCCCGCTTCGCACCTGTATAGTTCCAAACGTCAACCACGTAAACTCCATAATAATGTGCACGATCCCCTGCCCTGCGGTTTTTCGTTACAAGAGTTCAATCTTCTATTAAAACAGCACGTCAAGCTGGCAAGACAATGATAATAAGATCAGAAGAGACTACAACGTGTGCAGTGTGAAGAAAATCGCAGTGGATTCCGGCATTGTTGTAGTGGGGGGGGGGGGGGTGTGCACTGAATCAAGTCCAAACCAAATTCTCCTCGTGGCCTACCTATAGTCACCACCACTTGAAGATGGCCATGTAGAAAAAACGTATTGAAAAATTTTTTTAAACGTGGGCCTACTGTATTAAACATCTAACGGAAAAGATAGGATAACGCGCGCGCAGCGCGATTTTTTTGTTTTTTGGGGCCGTCGCCTTCTCCAACAGAAAAATAATCTAATAAGAATTATGTGTTAGACATCAAGTACACTGAATAACAACTTTCGCAGCCAGCTGATCGAAAACCGGATACCAAAGTTCGTGCAATCTGCAAATATGATCCGTCGACAAAAAATCGGCAAGGGTGCTGGACACAATGACCTAGAATCGGTAGTGGGTGCTCCGCACCCCATCAGAAAAAATATGGGGGCGCAGCACCCCAGCACCCCCCCCTTCGCAGGGGCCTGGGTCCGCACTGGTATTAGTGGACTTAAGACAATTTCCAACGCGATTATTGTTTGGTTAGACAAAATCAGTTTAGAGTGATACAAATTTGGGCATGTGCCTATTATTTTTTATTACGGTCCGGCAAAAGTGGGGGGGACAAACAAAATGATATCCCCCCCACTTTTGAAAGTGGGGGGGACATTTCCCCCAGTACCCCAACTGTGACGCCCATGCCCCTAACTGGCTCATTGGTAGCTGTCTCGGCACGGGCGGCCGTTCATTCCATCTATTAAATTATGATTAGTCTCCTATTCTTTACTCCTGAATTCGTTCGCGTGCTGGCGTAAATCCCGTTCCCTTACACGTGAAGGTGCCAAACCTCTCCTACAGCTCAGTACGTCGCGGTACGCGACTCATTACCAGTAGGGTGTGCTGCGCAGCTCGCGCAGTGGTTTTCTGCGTTTTATAATCTACGATCAATGAATGTGAGTGTGTGTGGGGGGGGGGGAAGTGGACGTAAGCTTTGAAGCCATCTTTCTAACTCCCATTAATTCCATCCCTCGCCTATGAAGGATGAAAATTGACTGACCGCTTAGTACCATAGCAGGGAGTTTGAGTAGCAGTTCACTTACAAATGTCTTCAATACAGCGGTATAAGATGCGGAACCATAACATCTGAGGGACCGATGAAAACGGGACCAATGCACGGGAAACAAGGAGACGGGGGACTAAGACTTATTCCGTTATTAAATTCCAATTGAATGCGGGAGCTGTGTTATATAAGCCTAGGCATGCATGACCGTCGGGACATTCGTGGGGGGGGGGGGGGGGTTCTGATATTATACGGTTACGGCTCACGAATGTTTTGATAGCGCATTCAAGCAATTTTAATTGTTCAGCGGCTTCAAGCCTTCACCCCAGGAAGCCTTCCTGATACTGAACAGAAAGGCTTCCCGGTATGAACTGCATATGCGTTAAAAAAAGGGGGGAGGGCGGGATGGTACTAAAGTTTCCGATAACCTGTTGAACCACAGGGCTCCTGTCCTGATGCTATCATCCACACAGCACGACAGAACCTTCAACACTTGCAGTTAAGGAACTTGCTCCAGTCCCTACCCTGATATTCTAAAGTCGTGGAATCATGGAGAGTCCCCTTGGTGTGACGCTAAGGAATGGCCCAATAACAAGAAATTACCGAGTCATGGATTGGGATCCAATGGGCCGAGTACTATTTAACAGAAGAATGGTATTTATAGTGACAGTTTGTGTTCCAGCTGTCGTTAAGATTAAAAGGACTAAATTTCCACCTAACTGGCATATCAAAGAGGCCAGATGACCGTTGACACCATTCTGTCGAGTTGTTGGCGTTTTCTGATTTTTAGTTAGCTAATGTCAGTGATGATGTGATAGTGTGTGTAGCACAAAACAGCGAGACTAGCGCACCATATATGGGCATTTAATCCACTAGTATGAAAAGATACAACTTTCGCACTGCCACTTACTGTAAGTATGAGATTTCTCAAGCAATTCCTCTTAGCTCTGCCCGTTCTGAAACCAAATGAGGAACGACAATTCATATCCGATTATCCGTAGCAGTTTTTGGAATTGTTCAGTTTTTATCTCACAAAAACAAGTCGGATGAAAATTCTAAACTCACCAGTTGTTAGCAATTGAGATTGTGATTTTGCTTTTAGGCCCTGACCCACTGGTGAATATTGATTCACCGGCAGCAAGAAACAACATGAACCATCTATTCACCAATAGGCAATTCATCCACTAAACCTCGAATTCAAGACTATACTTATGAGATGTTTTCAGGGGAAACACTCTTGGTCACGCAACTTATGGATATGATGAGAAACCAGTCTTCAATACCATGATAGTAGTTGTTGATACTTTTCACTGAGTCGCCAGACAAGTTTGACGAAAATCAGTGCAGTACGTACGGTTGTGAACTAAGATATCGAGATTTTGTGATTTGGCTATAGCCCTGCTCACTCATCTGAATTATTTGATAGGGCCAGTGATACCAAAACAAATACGCGCATCTACATTATGGGGAAATACACGAGTACGACGAGATAAATCGGTCTCAAACAAAACAGGCGATACCGAGCGAGGTGTCTGGGGGGAGGGGTTGAGCTCGGGCCAAAGGGAAGGCGCCCTCATTTTGGATGAATTACTACCCAGGTATGAGACCAATCGGACTTGCGTCTTCTATTATCGTGTTCACAAGCCAAATGTGGTGGAAACTACAATTTAGTTTCCGCGCCAATCAGTATCAATGAGCTGTATCGAAGTGTATTATTACGACGTACACAAAACACACAAACCTGACCGTGACCAAATTTCCAGCATATTGAAGCAGTTGAAGCAACTCATCAGACATACGGTTTGGAGAGAGATATTGAATTTAAAACAAAGGGACCTTCTACCTCAAGTGTAATCATCCAATCAAGTTGAGAATCAATCAGGACCATGAAGCTCCCACTGATCAAGTTCAGTGCGTAACCGGCTTTTCGAACTGGGGGGGGGGGCACGAGACTACTATCTAAGAGGACGCACCGCAGGTTGGCGCGGAGGAACAAGAATTTTGTTGACGCAAGTCCCCCAGATGGCCGGAAATGACCTCGCCGAGCGTTTCAGGCTGCATGTATCAAGCTCAAATCTAGCCTTTTGTGATCACAAAGTATGTATCGGGGAATTTTTTAAAATTTTGTCAGACCCCGATTTATGTGCCCCGACTTTTTGGCCAATGTTCAATAAGTTGTGTTCCACACTATCTGTCCAACAGTGTGCGCGAAGCGCGTCATTTTTCTGGGTTTTCCCGGCCCAATTAGAAAAACAGGATCTCACCAGAACATTTGGGACATTCAGGGATTTCCAGCTCTACTGTCCCAACCATGAATATGGGACGTCGTATATAGCAGTACCTGAAGGAAACAGGCGGTGAAAATTGAAGCAGTCTGAAGTAAGCTATGCAGTATCAAATCGCGCGTGGTCGAGGGAGGAGGAACGGTCAGAGGTTCAAGGGTTAGTAACAAAAGAGGTGCAATGCAGTTTTCAAGTCAATCAGAATGTCGTTGTATAATTCCAATATTTCACCTCACAGGATGTATGAGTTAGGGGCCAGTGAGGTGAATTTCCAAGGAGTGTGCGGAAGCTGCGTGGAAGCGAAAGGACCTTTTTTTTTTTTTTTTCACTTTTTGTCGCATCCGAGGCGAATTTGGTACAATTACTGCCCTTTCGTGTGTATTTTTTGTGTGTTTTGCCAGATCTTTTCAAACTGGTAGTCGAATACTGACGACAGAATTTTCTTCGAAAATCACGAATCTTATTGGGGGCACACAACGCAATGACTCACGTTCATAAGCCAAAATCTATGAAATTACACATTTAGGCCCGGCCTCCATGATCCCTGACGTTATGCCAATACGAAGCCAGTTTGAGCAAAAAAATCAACATCTCATGCCATCACACTGGAGCAAGTTCACAAGCCACAAAGCGATGAAATTAAAAGTGTGCCCGCATCATACAAATTACTGTGCATTACAAAGTATACCCTATAAGCATCAACCTGACTTCATGCCAATAAGCTGAGTTCGAAGATAGTTCCTGCGCAGCGTCATTTGTCTTCACTCCACTGGCTTCGGGATATTCCTTAATGCGAAGGTAATTGCCGCGTATTCAATGGAGACGCGGTGATCGTGATCTTAATGTTTCGTTTCTATGTTGCAACGAATAATTTCAAAATTAGTTCACATAGCGAGAACTGTTTATATCAATTGCTGTGATTACTATGTGCCATTTCAGCAGTGAAGCAGTCAGAAATTCCAGAAGTTCACTTATGATTTTTTCACTCGCGTCACCGTGATATATCCGCTGCTGGCTTCCCGCAGTATAATGGAATATTCCTTAAACGTAGTGCATAGGCGTAACTTCTGGGCGCCGATTAGCCCCAGTCGGCCGTGATTGGTCGCTTTCGATAGTCCTTATTTGGAGGTATTTAAAAAGTTGCGGTTTACTTTGGGGCGGCCCGATGTTTTCTGGTATTAATAGTGTGCATGGTAATTATAATAGTTTTTCGTGTCATTTGGTTAATCAAGCGGTTTAGCCCGAGTTCATTGAACTTTTTTCTGTCAATATCAACCAAGAATGAGAGTCCCACTATTGGCGGGTCCGGTTGACGGAGTTTTCCCGGCCGGGATAAATTACATAATACCCTATTCTATCTTCGAACTAGCTTATTACACTAAAGCAAGTTGAGCAAGATCAGACATACGATTGTGAGATGAGACAATCGGATTAATGTCTCCACTATCAGGTCACAAGCCAATGGTAAAATTTCGATTTAGTTCCAGGCCCAAATCAAATATAGAGAGCGCATCGAGAGGGTACCGACACATGACCCTGTCTCATGCCAAGCACATGCCAATCACACTGACGCGACGTTGAAAGCAGACATACGGTTGTTGAAGACCTATCAAAATTTTGTTATTTGGCGTCTAAGCCCCGTTCACTCATGAATATTAATTTACATCGCACTAAAAACAGCAGGATTATCAAATTTTACAGGGCTGAATGATCTACCGCCCCGCCGTAGGAGATTTCAATCGGACCTTGTGTATGTGGTCACTAATTAACGGACAACTGCAGGATGGATTGTAAAGAGGCTAATATATTAGCTGGAGACAAACTGGATGCGTCAGACCAAGCCAACAAGGTCAGGCTTTCCGGGTATAAATGACGTTACATCCTTTAAAGGTGGTGCATCGACATATTGGCGCAAGATCGAAAAGCCATCCAATCAGGCCAATAATCAATTATGCCACACCGCAACACCCTGCCAAACAAATTCTTCTTTTTCATTGAAATTCGCACAAATTATTTTCAATTCCGAAAGCATTTAGTGTATGTGAGAGGATTGCTGGAGTGGGTTGGAGGTGATGATTATGAATTTGGTGAGAGAAGACAACATAACTTCTAAATGTTGAATTTGCAACTAAAAACGAAAAAATGAAACATGAAATAAAGTCCCAGGTGTCAAGGGGATGTCATGCGTTATGTGCAATTTGTATTATCCCCCAATTTTATGCCTAATGGTACCAAACTAAGGCACACTAACTTCCACATCGTATGAAATGGGGTTCAACCTAAAGATAAGTTTCCATTCTCCATGATCATATCTGTTGTATCCAAGCCTGCATGTGCTGTCCCTTAACGTCTTTGACAGAAATTCTGAAGTAGTTGACTCGAAGCCGCTCACTCATGAAGATAATGACATAGACACCCAAAACAATGGGCTCATCTATTCACTATGGGTGATCTAACACCCAGCAGATGAGACCAATCGTAAACTTGGTCTTCTACTGGTTAGCGTGTTCACAAGCCGAAAATTGATGAAATTTAGGGGGGGCCCCGAATTCCATGAATAAAATAGCGCATCATTTTAGTGTACCTAATACCCGACTTTATCCACCCAGGAGGAAAAACAAAACAGCGGACCCAGTTGAAATTCCCAAATGGATGTAATGGTTTCAACTGTTTTTTAGTCTGCCATCCACAGTTGTGTTTACTTTTTGAACACACCGTGTTTTCAAACCCAGTCAAATTCAATTCGAAACATAAAATTATCGTGTTTAAAGCTGGTTCAACTTGCTGTAGTTTTACAGAGGACATAACTGGAATAGCATGTGATACGTTCAACCAAGGCAACTATTATCAACTATCCTTTCAACATGAACCAAAAACCACCTCAACCCAAGCTCTGGACAAAAATGTGAATTTCGCTAGGTAAGGTTAACAATATCTTAACTCTCAAACCACGTTCTGTCCTTTGAAGGACATGCCCAATATCCATCTAACTTCCTCAATCCCCCTCATGCATAAGAACTAAGGAGAATACCTAAGAAGTAAGCAATGTGCAACAACATCTCCAAAACTTTTTCTAGACACTTTTGCCAATTCGTGACACAGAACTTACCCCACCCCAGCCCCTGCACTACTCATATCACCTAAATAGCAGAACTTTTCCATCATCCAGGGAATCATGGCTTAGACACTGAATCTGGCTGATTAGATATTAAAAGAATCTACTTCTACCTGATACAATTTTACCTAAAATTTGAACAATTTAAAACAGGTTTCAACTTCATAGGACACACTACACCCTCTAGTGAACCTTGTAAACACTCATTAACTACGGAATGCCTTGCCTATGGCCTTGGACTATGGCATGATTTATAAAAGGAAACTCTAACTTCTCCGTACAATTTTACACCTAAAATTGAACAAATTTAAAAAAGAGTTCAAACTTCCTAGGACACACTTACACATCTTGTGAACCGAGTGGCTAAAAGTATTGAGAGAATGAATTACTACAAACAATGGCCCTTCCTGGCAACAGAAACAGGGCCAGTGGTACCGCGCTAAGGGTCGGGACCCAGCAGGGCTACTAAACCAGAATCAAGTTTTTTCATGTTCACTTTTAGTCCTTACAATCCATTACCTCATCCAATTCGTAAAATTCTAACTGGCATTCTCCATAAGGAGCACAAGACCATCTGCATACAGAATCTCAAGGGCAACCAGGTCTCATTCACGAGACAAAGCTTTGAAGACAATAATGAAAAACAAAACAAAAGAAGGGGCTCAAACACCGACCGTGGTGCACGGCCAACCTCACCTCAAAATCAGCACTAAAAGAGCTATTGACTCTAACACAACTTCTAACATTCTCGGAAATAAACTGAAAAAAAGAGAACAAAGGCCTTTCCTCTACACCTAGTCTGTGCATTGTCCACCAATTCACCTCACATGGGACTCTGTCAAAACTTTCATCAGATCAATGAATGCGATACAACTTCTTACTCTAGTAATTCTCTTGCAGTTGCCTAACTAAGAAATTAGAATTAATGGTGTAACACCCCGACACAAGGCCAAAATAGTCAAAAAAAGATCAAATGAGGTAAAAGAAGGTCAACCAGAGCTAATTACCTGATGAACAAAACTTCCCATTCGAAATTGCTTGGAATATTTCTTGCCAGTAAAGAAGCCCATGGTGACCTCAATATGACCTGGGATTTGACACCAAAAACATAGGGTTCATACTCACCATTGGCGCAACCACATACATAATATGACTTGATAAGATACTCGAATTTCCATTAGCTATGTGATGCAAGGTTTTCACCACTTTACCTGTCGTGACTTGAATGAACTTGAACTGACACTGAAAAACAAATATGGTAATCCTCTTCCACATCGGAGCAACTATTGTGCCTAATTGAACTTCTACATGATTGCGTTCTGCAGATATAGCGCTGACAAGGATTCACACACACACGAGACGTAACAAATAAGCCACAGTTGCATGAAGCTAGCTTCATTTTGCCTTCATCAAGGATAAGAGACAATACACAACATCATAGTACATCACAAGCGCTCGCAAGAGGAAAGATTGAATTATGCCGTTCCACACCGGAAAAACACCAATCAGCCTTTCATCTACCCAGAAGGAGACCAACTCAAACCAAGTGCCAAGTTGTCACCACTAAATAAACGTTGCGTGTAGTGGGTACTGCAGGTTAACATTTGAGAGTGTAATGTTTCTATATTGGTGGTTACACTCCTAAAAATCAATCAAGGCACTTGTTACCATGCAGTTGGGTAAAACGAATCTTAGTAAGCTAGGTAGGGGCAACCCCTCCCGGAGTCTGATGCGTACCTCACAACATCTAATGGGCAAGATGGAATAGTAGATGGACCATTAATAGCAAATGAGGTATTATAGTTCACAAAAAAGTGAATCCAATGTGATTACTCACTTGCAGACGTTTGTTAACTGCAACTATCTTTGTCAATGCTGGAATGACAAAGGATCACTGGGCTTTTGCCATTCGTGCTGGTAGCAATTGTGGCACCAATGTACAGGACAGTTATCAAAATGTATTGCGTTTAGTCGTTAGATTTATATTGGACTAGACTCTCAGAACTATATACCTCATGATTTGAACAATTCCTAAGGACATCTTTAAGAAATCAATAAAACAATAGATCTAAATGGGCCAAATAGAATTTATTGTAAATCCCAGCCCACATGTATTAGGAGCCATTAGGACCCAAACCACGACATCGCAAAGCACTGCAGGTATCAAATTGATAACTGCTCGTGTAGGGTTCGAGGGTATGTTCTGGTGGACCTCTACGGCCTAGACACCATCAGCTCGATTTGCTATGATTGCGGCAAGAAATGCAGGCAAGCATTCAGCCTGAGGTTGCTTGTGCTCCGTTGGACAGACACTTTCATTACCGTTTCATGGGGCATCTCGCGGGATAGGAAAGGAAATCAACCCAGGGACGGAATTTGACCTGACTTTGCTGGTTGCCACATGCCTGATCGTAGCCACTAACAATATAATCATATCTCCAAAAACCAGGCTTTCCAGCTTCAGGGTGAAGCTAAACTAACAATTGTCTTCAAACCTGGTGGACAGCCCCTTTCCCCTGCCCATCACCATGGTCTTACAAAGTCCAGCGATTATGGTCCTTTACTTCAGTCATCTTATAAGGTGGTCCCTAAATCTAAACGTTGGCTTTATGTCTTTAAACCTGTTTCACCCTTACCACCCGCCCATCACCATAGTCATACAAAATGCCAGAGATTTCATTTTCTGTTACGTTTCTCCTTTGGATATCTTGATCAAGGTGGTCCCTGACAAATTTTGATGTCCGTTGGCTGGTCTGGCAGCAGCCCCGATGATAGTGCTCCCAGTTTGATCCAATTAAGGCAGAGCCATGGATATTAGGCATCAAGATGGGGGTACTCCAGTCATGCTGAAGACAAATGGAATGGGGTGGAGTTTGTTAGCTATTCTATGAGCTAGTTCATAATGAGGGAATAGTTCCAAGACCTTCAACGGATGGGATTCCATTGTTGACGTATGCGTGTCCGGGATGTTGTCTAGTTGATGCTTTGCTCGTTATCTCAAGTATTTTTGGAGGAGTCTGAGGAGTTTATGATGCACAGGTGGGGGGGGGGGGGTGGGAAGGTGGGTTAGCAGCTGCTACGCTATGTAGTGTAACTTGTACCACAGCCTACTAGGTTCCCCATCTGCATACGAACGATGGGACAAATCCTTTACGGGTTTAAAAATCTGCTTGACTTATGACCATAGTCACGTTGTTCATGCTTTCTCTCGTGAATGAGTCAATCACTGGGGACAGGGGGTCGGTGTTGTGAGAAGGAAACGTTCATGAGGCACCATAGCATACAACATCACACACTCCCACAGGAGCTGGTTCTTGCTGCTTCTTACCGTCAACATGGGTTCCATCCTCCTCCCAGGTTGTCTCTCAGTTTGTTCCCTTTCTCTTTTTTTCATTAATACATGACATCACGGCAGTGAGGCCACCGGAGAATAGCGGTAAAAATAGACCATTAGGCTTCCATGAACGAGTTACCTAGGACAATAATTCCAACCTACTTCATGGTGTGGTGTTACTCGAAAATCGGTCTCTCTCGTAATCGGGACCATTGTGGGGGAGGCCCCGAGACTGGAGCGAGTAGTCTCGACGGAGGCTTGGATCGACTCCAGTAGCGGGTGACAATGGTGGGGACAGAGGACTCCGACGTGCCTAGATCTGCCCATCTGTAACCACCGCCCTAGCAGCATCTCTGAGTTTCTCCCCATGTGCATGTGTGTCCATCCTACAGAAAAAATATTTCAACATGATTGCTCGAAATATGAGCGCATATAGTTAACCTTATGCATGCGAGGATGTAAACCTGATATGGTCATGAACGTTGGGTGAAGGGTGGTGGGGGGAGGGGGGGGACACAAGGTGGGGAATCCCGCAAACCCCCACACCGGGAGGGCACCCTAGCAGTCCCCAGAGTATGACATTACCCTGGGTCACACTCCACCCAATTCCCAACTGGGTGTGCCAAAGAAACAGTGTGTGAAGTGTGAGCAATTCCCTGCTTTTGGGTAACAGAGGGATATTGAGCACGTTTCTTACAATGGCCAAAAGGGCAAATTGATGCGAAAAATACCGTAACGACCGTGTAAAGGGCAATGGCAAGATTGATTCACACATGGAATTATTAAATAGCTGGAAAAAAAAAACTGGATGCGTTCAGTCCAAACCGGAAAGTCAGAGGCTTCCCATTAAGGAGTGATTCTCGCCATTTGAAGTTTGTTGTATTGTGAAGCATGTGTATTGCGCTAACGATAAGATCGAATGCATCCATCATGCAAGAATAAATGACTGTCATCCTTGCACGCCTGCAAACCCATTTCTTTGGTTTCTATTGTATTCAAACATTAATTTCACTTCGAAAAGCATTTTAGTCTATGGGGAGGATTGCTTGTAGGGTGTGGTATGTGGTGATGTATGTGGTTAGAGAGGACAACGGAATTTTTGCTAAATGTTGACAGATTCAAACAAAATGAAACAAGCAAATACCATGACATGATTTCCTGTGGTATCCATGTTTGAGTCATACGTTATGCGCAATTGGGATTCTCCTTAATTTTTCTGCATAATGGCCCAAAATTTGCGATGCCAAACTCCAGATAGGAACATCGTATTGAAATGGGGGGTTTGGACCTATACGATACCGTTTTTCATATGACCTATGTTTTATTGTATTCAAGCCTGCAGTGTCCTTTAACTGTTCAACCTATTCCCTACAAATTTCAATTCCATTCTTTGCCTTCCTACCCATCAAGGCTTTCTGCAGTTGTCATGACCTTGGGTGTGTGTTTTTTTCGTTGCTGCAGATGCTCACCACTCCAAAATATTCAGGAAAGTGACTTGAAGACTAACAGTGCATGTATTCCTTTTAAATACTTGGCACTTTCCCATAAGCACCCCATAACTATTTTGAGAGATGACTATAATCTAGCCATGCTCATGGTCTAGGAAACCTACAGTACAGATGAAATTGCTGGGCAAACCCTGATTCCTCTTAATATTGTAGTTGGACAGCGTGATCAAAATATGCAAAGAGCTTTTTGTGGATGACCAAGGGATGTTTTTTGGCAAGAATACCCCACCCCACCCCTGCAACTAATTCATATCACTAAATAGCAGAAATTTCCATTAACTCAAGGGAATCATTGCCTATGGACACGGGGACTCTGGCTGATTAAAAAGAAAACTACACTTCTCCTGTCAATTTTTACACCAAATTTGAACAAATTAAACAGAGTTTCAACTTCCTAGGACACCACTACACCTCTTGTGCACCTTTGTAAACACTCATTAAATCCAGGGGAATCATTGCCTATGGCACTGACTCTGGCTGATTACAAGAAAACTATAACTTCCCTGTACAAGTTTTACACCTTAAAATTGGAACAAATTTAAAACAGAGTTTCAACTCCTAGGACACCACAAACCTCTTGTGAACCTAGGCTTACAAGTATGCAGAGAATGGAATTACTACAAACACCCTTCCTGAAAACAGAACAGGGCCAGGTACCAGAGCTAACGGTAGGGACCCCAGCAGGGTACTCTAAACAGAACTCAAGTTTCTTATGTCATTTTAGTCCTTACACTCCAACCATCCATCAAATTCTTAAATTCCCACGCATTCGGCATAAGGAGACAAGACATCTGCATACAGAATATCCCAAGGGCAACCAGGTCTAAATTCACAGACCAAAGCTTTTGAAGACCGAATGAACACGAAGGGGCTCAACACCATACCTTGGTGCACGCCCACCTCCACCTCAAAATCAGCAATAAAAGAGGCTATTGACTCTAACACAACTTCTAACATTCTCGTACATAGACTGAAAAACAGAGACAAGGACTTTCCTCTACACCCTAGTCGGGCATTGCCCACCAAATAACCTCATGGGACTTGTCAAAACTTGCATAGATAAGAATTGCGAAATAAACTTCTTACTCCTAGGTCTTCTGCTTGAGTTGCCTAACTAAGATATTAGAATTAATGGTGTCACCACCCGGACCAAAGCCAAAATCGTCAAAAAGTCAAGTGAGGTCAAGAGGTCACCCAGACGTTAATACCTGGATGACACACTGCCCATGAGACATTGCTCTTTCCTTTCCTTTTTTTATCTTTTTGCTGTGAAGCTTTCTTTGCCAAGATAAAGAAACGCCCCTATGGGACCTTCATGACTTGATTGGACATCAAAAACAATAGGGTTCATACTCACCTTTGCGCAAAACCAAACATACCTATATGAAACTTGATAGATACCGCATCCCATTAGATATCGTGCTGAAAGGTTTTCACACTTTACCCTGTCGTGACCTGATGACCTTGAACTACACTGAAACAATATGGTTCATCCTCTCCACATGAGCAACTATTGTCCTAATTTGAATTCATACCTGCTGGCGTACGTTCGATATCGCGCTGACAAGGGTATCCCACACACAGAGACGCTCACACATCCGCAACAGTGCATTGAAGCGAATAGATCTTTTGCCTTCATCAAGGAATAAGAGACAATACACAAATCATAGTACATCACAAGAGCTCTGCAAGGAAGATTGAATTATGCAGGTTCCACACCTGGAAAACACCAATCAGCCCTTTCACTCTTACCCAGAAGGACTGACCCAACTTAAACCCAAGGTGCAAGTTGTAACCATAAATAACTGTTGAGTGTAGTTGGATACGGGCAGTAAACATTGAGAGTGTAAGGTTTCTATAGTGGGTTCACTCATAAAAAATCAATAAAGGGCACTGTACCATGACAGTTGGGTAAAACGAATCTTAGTAAGCTAGGTAGGGGCAAACCACTCCCGGAGTCTGATGCGTACCTCACAAGACCTCCTCATGGGCCAAGATGGAATTAGATTGACCATTAATAGAACATGAGGTATATAGTTCACCAAAAAGATGAATCCAATGTGAATCACTCACTGCAGACGTTTGTTAACTGCAACTATCTTTGTCAATGCTGGAATGACAAAGGATCACTGGGCTGCCATTCGTTGCTGGTAGCAATTTTGGCAACAATGTCCAGACAGTTATCCAAAAGTCTGCCGTTTAGTGATTTATATTGGAATAGCCTCTCATTAAAACTATATACCTCGTATCTGAACAATTCCTAATGAAAATCTTTAAGAACATAATAAAAACAATAATCTACAATGATCCAAATAGATATGTATGTAAAAATCCAGCCACAGTTATTAGGATGCATACTGTTACCCAATCCAGGCATCGTCAAAGCCTGCCAAAGGTATCCAAATGATAAACACTTGCTCGTGTCGGGAGAGGGTATTTTCTGGGGACTCTAAGGCCTAGCCAACATCAGCTCGATTTGCTTGATGACGGCAAAGAAATGCAGCGCAGCATTCCAGCTGAAGGTTGATGCTCGTTGGGGCCAGACACTTTTTCATACGTTTCATTGGGCATCCGCGGTAGGGAAATCAACCCCGAGGCCGAAGTTTGACTGCTGCTGGTTGCCACAGTGCCTGAACGTAGGCACTAAAATTCATCATATCTCCAAAAACCAGGCTTTCCAGCTTCAGGGTGAATCTGAAACGTCACAATATGGCTCAACTGTGGCCCGCCCTTTCCCCCTGCCATCACCATAAGCATACAAAATTGTCCAGCGATTTGTCTTTCCTTCCGTATCTTATCAAGGTGGTCCCTAAATCTAAACGTTGGCCTTTATGGCTTTAAACCTGTTCCCATTACCACCCGCCATCACATATAGTCATTACAAAATGCCAGAGGATTTCATTTTCTGTTACGTTTCTCTTTGGAATCTATCAGTGGTCCCTGACATTTTGATGTCCTTTGGCGTGGTTGGCAGCAGCCCCCGATGATAGTTGCTCCAGTGTTGATCCAAGCAGGCAGAGCCATGGCATATTCAGGCATCAAGCTGGTCCAGTCATGCTGACAGACAAATGGATGGGGGGGAGTTTAGCTATTCTAGGTAGTTCATTAATGAGGGAAATAGTTCCAAGACATCAACGGCTGGGATTCCATTGTTGCGTATGCGTGTTACGGGAGGTTGTATAGCATGATGCTTTGCTCAGTTACTTCAATTTATTTTGAGGGTCTGAGGAGTTATGATGCAACAGGTGGGGGGGGGGGGGGGGGGAAGGTGGGTAGCAGTTGCTACGACTATGTAGTGTCACATAGGTACCACAGCCTACTAGGTTCCCCATCTGCATAGACCGATGGACAAATCCTCTTACGGGTTAAAAATCTTGCTTGACTTCATGACATAGTCAGTTGTCATGCTGTCTCTATCGTGCATGAGTCAATCACTGGGGGAAAGGGGGGTGTGAAGGGAAACGTTTCATGAGCACCATCGCATACAAAAGCACACACTCACAAGGAGCTGGTTCTTTGCTGCTTCTGTTACCGTCAACTAGGGGGTTCCATCCTCCTCCCAGGTTGTCTCTCATTTGTTCCCTTCTTTTGGTCATAAGACACTGCATTCACGGCAGCCTGAGGACCACCGAGAGCATAGCGAGTAAACATAGCACCCTTAGGATCCATGAACGAGTTACCCTAGGACAATAACTTCCAAACCTAACCTTCTGGGGTATCGAAATCGGTATTCTCGTAAATCTGACCATGGTTGGGGTAGGCCACGAGCTGGAGCGAGTAGTCTCGACGGAGTTTGGATCGAATCCAGTAGCGGCGTGACAATGGGGCGGAAAGAAGTGACTCCGACGTGCTGATATGCCCATCTTTCACACCGCCTCTGCAGCATCTCTGAGTTTCTCCCCATGTGCAGTGGTTTCCATCGACAGAAAAATTCAAATGATGATGAATATGAGCTCATATAGTAAACCCTTATGCATGCGAGGATGCTAAACCTGATATGGTCATGAACGTGGAAGGGTGGTGGGAGGGAGGGGGGGGGACACAGGTGGGACTCCCAGCCAAACCACACCGGGAGGGCACCCTAGCAGTCCCCAGAGTATGACATTACCCTGGTCACACTCCACCAATTCCAACTGGTGCCAAAAAAAAACCAGTGTTGAAGTGTGAGCATTCCTGCCTTTGGGTAACAGAGGGGACATGTGAGACGTTTCTCCCATGGCAAAAGGTCAAATTGCGGAAATACCTTAAATGTACTTAAGGGCAAAATGCAAGAGATTCACACATGGACTTCTATTTAATAGCTGGAAAAAAACTGAATGCGTCAGTCCAAACCGGAAGTTCATGGACTTCCCATACGGAGTTATCGCCATGTGAAGTTGTGTATTGTGAAGCATTGTGTATTGCGCAAGATCAAATGCAATCCTCATGCAATAATAATTGATGTCATCCTTGCACAGCCCTGCAAACATTCTTGTTCGAATTGTTATTCAAACATTAATTTCACTTCGAAAAGCATTTAGTCTATGGGTGAGGATTGCTGAGTGGGTTGGTAGGTATTAATGGTTACTTTGGTAGGAGAAGGGACAAGGAATTCTGTAAAGTTGACATATTCAACAAAAATTTGTGATATATAATTTATCAAATACATGACATGATTTTTTTCTGTGTTATCCTGTTGACGTCAGACGTTATTGCGCATGGCGGATATCCCCAATTTATATCTAATGGCCCAAATTTGGATGCCAATAACTCCGATAGGAACATTGGTATTGAAATGGGTTTGGCCCTATAGATACCGTTTTCCATTGACCTCTGTTGTATTCAAGCCTGCAGTTGTCCTTAATGTTCAACCTTTCCATATACAAATTTCAATTCCATTCTTTGCCTTCATTAACCCATCAAGGCTAATTCTGCATTTGTTCATAAAGACTTTGTGTGTTGTTTTTTTCGTGCTGCATGGATGGGCTTCTACCACTCCAAAATATTCAAGGGAAAGTTGACTTGAAGACTAACATTGCATGTATTCCTTTTAAATACTGGCCCTTTCCCATCAGCAACCCCATAACTATTTTGAGAGATGACTATAATCTAGCCATGCTCATGGTCAGGAACCTACATACTACAGATGAATTGCTGGACAAACCCTGCTTCCTCCCTATTCAATATTGGAGTTGGGGACAGGTGATCCAATATGAAATAGCTTGGTTGGATGACAGGGATGTTTTGTTTTGGCAATGAAAAGAAAACAAATTCGGTGGCATCCTACACCTTATCGTTCTCAGGCTATTTGTCATATTTGGTACCCACACACTCAATGAAAGCTGGTAAGCATTTATTGTTCATGGTGGCTGAACCAAAATTTTGAAAAAAAATTGCCTCTAATCTTAAAAGGACTATCCTTGTGTGTTTTCCCTTATGTTAGGGGTAGGCCGAATTCCAGGGACAGCATTGGTCCATTGATGTCAGGTGGATAACGATCAGCGATAGTCAGGATTGTTCTAGGCTCTCAACGGTTATTTCTCTTTGGGTTTTCATTCCAGAAAACCTTGGCTGATGATCTCGTTGTTGATGTGTCTTCTAATAGCATTAGGGTTCAGTTTGTTCGCCTGACTTGGTTAAGGAGGAGATGCAGTAACGTACGAACTGTGTAGCTCTTGGTCCAACGGGAGTTCACCCGTCATCAGTTGTTTGCTTATCAATCTACAAAACATGATGGGTTGTGAATCTGTGACTACGAATAATACTTACCCTACCCAATCTGCTACTGAGTGTCTGGCAATTTCACATAGTACAGGGTTGGCAACCGCCATCAGCTAGGCGTCGTAGCTATTGAGGGAGCTGGTCGATAAGGGTGAGAAGTATGTGAATAGATTGTCCATTCTGCTTTCCTTTTCTGAGACTCTAGCAGAAGTTTGTTTCTTGTAGGAAAGAAGGCAAATGTTTTGCCTATTTTTTTAGGAGATAATCATAATTAAGACCAGTGAGCGTGAGTCTTACCAGTGTGGTTTTGTCAAAATGCTGGAGTCAATTATTAGAAATCATTGTTGTTCCTAATATTACCACTAAACATTGAAGATTGGACCTTCAACAATGTTTTTTTTTTTTTTGAGAGAGTCAATTATGCTGTTTGGTCTAACAATGTTAATGCCTTTAGAACAGGTCTTGACTCTTTCAGGCAGGTGATATCTTTGAGTTCTGTTGTTCTTCTTGGGTTGTTCATCGAGGACTAATTTCTTCTCTGACCCTTTCCTACTAAACAAAACTGAAACAATTGAATAGGGGGAGGGGTGGGCCAACGATTTTGTGGCATGTTTTTCAATGTTTGTCCCACATTTTTTCTTTTTTTCCCGGTAGGGTGTGGGGGGGGGCATTGAATCTCAGCTCTACACAGTACACACAACTATTAAGTAACAAAAAGCTCTAAACTATAATAACCCATTTCATAAGATTGACACTTCAGCATAGGTCATCCCTGCCCTCCCATCAGATACAGCCGTTTTTCCAATCAATATTTTTTGCAGTTTGGACGACCCGTGGCCGCTAGCTGACTGCGTCCTGTAGTTGCGTCACTCCAAATAGCCCCCCAGCGCCCCCTTTTAATTTGTCTACAATCGCCCCCAGCAGGAGTCAGGAGGGATAACATATGTACGTTCTCAGGAGTAGTGTGGAAATTCTGGAATGCGGTTACGGCCTGACTAGCTATTTCTGAGGCACTTGTTGATGAAAGTAAATGTTGGCTGTGTTCATTCATTCCCACACAGTCAAGATAAAATTCCCTAATGAGTCTGATTCATTCGAAGTCAATTCCTTTAATCAAAGCCGCCTTTTCACTTCCTATCCTTTTTCCCACTGAAGAGCCCTAACCTATAGACAACACGTCATTGGATCAATCAAGTGTGTAATTTGTGGAGGATGCCGCCCAGAGTCTCACATTTGGTGACCTTCAAATGATTTTTTAAATATTTCGTCATGAATACTACTGCCAAGAACGGACCCCTTCCTATCCCAGGCCGGCAAGCTACATGTATGGGGTGCAGTCCTGGTTACTACTACTGCACTTTTTGTCAGTTGTGATCCTTTACCAAGTACACGGAATGAGGCAATGCCTCTATTGGCGGTAACCATCTACGTGGTGGACGGGGTGATCACACACAGACCGCAACAACACTCAATTGTCATACCCCTGCTTTCGTTCCTGCTCTCAGTCCTTGGCCTACGCTCATTAAACAAATGTTTTAATTGTTGTCAGTTACAAGAGTGAATATTCATAGAAGCATCAAAACACATGGCTTGATTGGCCCTCTCCATATCATGAAGATTTCTACAAATCCTGAACAGCATGAAAAGCTATCTGAGCAATCCACCACCGACATATACAGAAGAAAAAAGAGGGTGAGGGTGCACTATTAGATTTTGTGTATGACGCATCGCATTGAAGACAATAACGTCTTAGCAAAAGACAAATATAAACTGAACAACATATTTGTGTGATGTACCATTCTCATTAGGAGATGGGTTCACATTGTAGTGTTGTGCTACATTTGTATACAACAGTAAGACAAATGAAAAACTACTGCCTTTACAAGTTTGGTGTTCAGTGCAACTTAGTGTGTGGATGCAAAGACCGTAACATGTAGGACATCAGTTTTACAATAAGGGTTTTTTCAGTTGGTGGGTCAATTATGCTCAAAATTCTAATTATTTTGACTTCATTATTTCGAATCAAGTACAGCTCACACTGTCATTCAGCGAAGCAAACACAATCGATTACATTTTTGGAACTCACTGGGAGGCTGATGGTCTTGTCCACAGTGCTGTTGGACAAGCATGTCTCCTGAAATTTCCCACCCTACTCATGCGTGATAGTGGGGGGGACTTTGTGAGGTGGCTTACAAAGAGTAGCGAGCACAGTATGTGGCAGACCTTTTAGGAAGACCCCATGTGAGGTATACATGAACACTGAAGTGAATTATTAACTGGTGTTTCGGAGTGGCCTACTGTAGGCAAGTTGATACATTAGGATCTGCTTTGAAGCCAAACTGTCAATAGCTTCTGCAGATGTTGTTTAATATAAGAATGTTGATGCCTTTGAGAAAAACAGTTCCCGATTTTGGGGAAAATAATTAGTTATGTTGTTCTTCTTCTTGGGTTGTTTAGGTCCAGGTCGTTCATGAGGATAATTCCTTCCAGAACCTTCCCTGGCTAACTAAACTCTGTGGAATAGTGTAGACACTGCACTAATCAAGCGTGACCAGTACTGTCATATGGGCATTTTACTTACTGGTAATTATAATAACTAACAGGTAGTTTGACACTCAAATGTACTGGTTTCCAAGTACACGTTCAGGAATATTTCTTTGATATTTGTGTACTTACAGAGAATTTTTGTGTGAGTTTGCAAAAAGAGCAGTTCGCAAAAAAGTCTCCTCGATTGAATAATAACACTGAGCTGCGTATGCCAATACAGCCAGTTGTGGTCAAAGTGGTGGCCTGATGAGGTCAATAAAGCGACAGTGTAACAATACCTTACACTGGAAATGACAACCATGTCGTCATATTGGGGTGTGCTCCCTCATCAGTTTGGAGACAATCTCAGCCTCCTTCTGAACAGGAATCGTCTCAAGGCAAAGTGTCCACACAGACACTCACCAGTGCCTCAATCCTGGGTCGTACGCTGGAGTGAAATGATATCATGGAGGAAGGAAGGACAAAATTAGCAACACAGATTTTCCATTTGATGCAGTGGAACAGTGTTCTCCAAGTTAATAAGTTGAGGTCACTTCTAAAATTTGGAAACCTACCAACCTGTTGCCAGCGGAGCAGGTTGTAGTGTTGCATCATGGGATGAGAGGTCCACTGGCATGGCTCTGGCATGGGGGTTCAGTGGTGGAGTCCTCTTCACACCTCAGCAAATAACCACACACTCCCTCCAATCAGTAAAGGCGTTTATGGATCAGTGTAGGGGCAGTACAGGTTACAATTCCACGGGCTCCACTCTTCTGAACAAGAGGGGCATCGAACATCTGGGTTCTTACTCTCAGGCTTAGGAATAGGGTAGTGCTAGGCAGTTTAATTATATTATCACACGTATCAAATTGAGACAGTCCAGGGGCAAGGAGTTGTCGGTTTTGGTCAGGATTAGGCACAGCGTGGGGGGGGGGGGGGGTGGGTGACTAGCTTCCACCCGTAACAAAACTGAACTTTTTTTAGGTCGGATAAATAGCTATGTGGCCCTCTGAAAGTTGGTTGTAGTATTCATATATAGTAAAAAATATTCTCATATTTTGACGGCTTAACCACCAGACTCCTTACTACGCAGGCCCCAAAGCAGAATTGAACTGATGCGGGAAGCCGCAGCAGGCATGAGAGAAGGGACCACTATGCAGAAATGAGTTAATGACAAGCTATCTGGAGTATTTCTTATACTGAACCTCCTCAAATCAAGTTTCCCTACTTTTATTCTCACTTTTTTATGCTGTTGTCATGCTCCATCATATTAATTAATTGAGATTTTGTCAGTGCTTTTGGATGCCATCTTGAATTCTTGAAAATGACCAAAAATCCCCAATATTTGGAATGAGGCATAAGTTTGAAGGGAAGTGGAAAGAAATCAGACACACTATTGGCTCACCATTTTGCAATTCCAGATGTGTTAGAAGTATGCATGTTTCATGAGTATTTTCATGATTCTCCCTTTTTGGCGGCCACTCTTTTGAACCCCATCTGGATTTTCACAAATGGACAAAAAATCCAATATTGGTAATAAGGCCCATTGGTAACAGAATGAGATTTTTACGAATACCTTCCACTACGGTACTACAATGAGTAATAAAATTTCACTGAGAGTCGCATGCTGGTACTGAACATGACACCCACACACACCCTTTAGAAGCTCTGAAACCCAAATGATTGGCTCATCCGCATGTCATCATCGCAAAAGGCCAGTGCAGGTACTTTGAAACAGCACAACCCTGGGGGGAGGTATGGAAAACCTTTTTTGACGACACTTTCAGTCAAGCTACCAAAACATTTGGGGCGAGATATCAGTTAACAAGGTACCGGCTCAGAAAACGCGACTTGCTAGTAATCACCGTTTATTCTTCCCTGGCGTATATCGAACCATATGGGCTGATACAGGCACCCCAAAACCATAGCATACCCGTCGATCTGTAAAAATATAAGTTATGTATAAGGCACAGGAAATTGATATGAATGATCCAGCATGCCATCTCCAGTCCCAGTTCCCAATACTGCAGTTTCGCCATACTCCATAAAACATTCTAGAATGTTTTATACTTTGTAAACATTCTAAAATGGTGAACCAGTCACATTCAAAAATGTGATGGAGTTGATTATCATCCAATACATTCTGAATGTGAGTGGTTGATCATATATTCTGAAACGTATTGGTTTGGCAATTTGTCATCATAACATCTGAAATCAGTAATCGCATTCAGAAATGTAATGAGTTTTGACATCAGTTAATCACATTTCTGAAATGTGACTTTAGTGTCTGAGGAACGTGAGGGGTGTAATTAACAATCACATTCTCGAATGTGATTGCTTTGATCCCAGATGGCACCTAGGTGACCAAAGCAATTCAACTTTCTGGAACAATTCACCCAACTCAAGACAGAGTACCACCATTATGTATTTAGATATCGGATAAGTTCTGCAGGAAAAGCATTTCCCCATTTGACTACCCACAGTACTTTTTTTTTGTTGGGTGAGAATGGGCCCCCCTAGATGCCTGCTATGCTAACCCCTACCCCCAGATGATTACCGACCCCTCATTCCATAACACACTGATGCAACCAGGTGTTAGAGCTAGCTGGTAAATGGTCCACTTTAAACCTGTGATGAAAGTACCACAGGCTGCTCCAATGATTAGGCAATTTACGCTCACGTATCAAATGGCTCCATGGCACAGTCCCGTTTACCAGTTCGGTCTGAAAAAATTTGATGACAGGTATCAAAATCTGTGTGGAAAGCTAAGAAAGCAATGCCGCTTGTGTAATTATATTAGGAAATAATGGACAGTATTCCAAAAAATTAGGAGTATCTATGTAGGATGGGATGATTAGCTCAACGGGCATGGGAGTGGGTTGCATAGTCAAGGGGGTAAGTTGAATGAATGAATTCTCAAAATAGCTCATTACAGTCCCATTTAAAGGGGATTCCAGCAAAAGTCTACTCTTCTTTGTGTACACTGTTAAAGAGAATATCCTAAAATCAATAAAATATCACTTTGTTCCAGGTTCATAGCATGTTCGGTTGGGAAGATTGGGCTTCCTCAAAATTCCATATAATATTGACTATTCGGCGAACACTGGCAACCTTCTTGTGACGTCATTTACCAATCATAGGAAAAAGACTATTTTTTAAATTTTTTTCAATTGGTAGATATGAGTCCACAAATGTTGGCCAATCTGCAAAATGCAAATTAGCAGTGAATTTTGTCAATTTTTTAAAATTCATAAATTTATAACGGAACATTGCATTGAACATGAAACAAAAGTCGAGTTGTGCATGATTTTTAATGCACGATCATATGATATTTAAATATTTTTGGCTGCAATTTCATTTAATGATGCCTGACCTCCACCTTCAAAGGATCACCAAAGCTCAGCCACCCATCGAAGAATGGTGTATCTTTGATGACGAAGACAAGGAAAATGTTGACAGTCAGGATGGATGACGGACTCCTCCTTCACCAGATCTGTGGCTAAAGCTAGGAACTGCTAAATAAAAAATGTTGTGTTAACTCTGGCAATGATGCACTTGGGACTTGGAACACCAGTGGACATTTCAACATATAAGTAGGTGACATGAATAATACAAAGTACCTCATTCTCCAGGCAGGCAGTTACATTCTGCAAAATATATATTGTTGTTTATACTTCAGTCAGCCTGTGTATTGGTGAACCTGAGGGCAGAGCCGAGTAGCCTACAATGCTGGGAAGCAGGCTCTGATAAAATACAATGTTGTGCATTACCAATTGCCAGTAGTACCATGTCACGGCCCAAATCGGGCAAACAAGTAGAAATGTCTTACGCCTATGTTCAGATCTCAGAATCAGCAGTCACCCGCTCGCCGGATGCAAGGTAAAAACGCTGTGTGCGAGTATAGCTTGTTGGCGAGTGAAACGAATTCACAGATTAAACTATTTTGGTCACTCAATGGACTCAAAACAGCTTTTTCTATCATTTGATCACCTTCTATTTGGCAATGTTAGTAGTAACTATTTCCACCCACCTCTATGTTTGAGTGTTATTACTGAAAAAAAGACCAGGGAATTTATGTCCAGGGGAAATCCTGCGTCTGCCACCCCCTGTGCGATTTTCTCCATACTGCCACGACACAGCTGCAGTGATGGTGTGTGATAGCTTTCACGAAACAGTCAGGCCAAGTCTCTACCAAGACGAGAGACTTTCTACCAGCTGAGCTAGAGTCTGGTACTGCCTGGCTCTCAACCCCCCTCCCCTTAGGTCTGAGCTGTTGCTTTGCAGCAGTTTGTGATTCTTGTACATCAAAGGTGGTTTGTATCACTTCTAAAAATTGGTGGAGAGGCTACTGGACCACTTAGTCTAGAAACTGCAGGTGGGGGTAGCAAGAGCATGCTCCCCACTGGACTTCGGCCTCCAACAAATCCCATGGGGGAGGTGCTGCAAGGTTAATCGGGAACCATGGTTTCGGGAAATACCCGGATGGAAACTTGCAGAAGAAGACCAGAAGATTGAGATAAACAACGCTGCCCATCGTTTGATCATGAGTCTAGATCAAATCATAGGTACTACTTGGAACATTAGTAAAGTATATTACTGGCTAGCGTTTGAGTCATGTCTCACTTTTCTTCCTGTGGTCTAGCCAGAATGTTCATGTTCTTCCCGGGCAAGGATGACGCTCTTCTGAAGGGTGGCCTTGGCATCCTCTATGCTGAGGTTGGACATATTTACACAAGAATGGCAGGAAGCCTAAATTTTAAAAATCAATTGTGAGCGAGTCATAAATATAAATTTATAAGATGGTTCGCGCAAACTAAATTGATGACACATCAACACATATCCATGCACATTTCACATATCCTTTATTCATGTATCACACAAAAACTTTGTCTAGAGCCTCCCTGACGCCCCCCGTGTCATAACGGATTCAACCACATGACGGTCACTTGGGCTAAATGTGACATGGTTCATCAAACCCTATATATTGTGACATCCTCGCCCACTTTAGCAGGGACTGCCGATTGCAAGTGGTCAGAACATGGTCCCCCTTCTTTCTCTATTTGTGTAGGTCCTAAATTCTTGATCGATGGCCGTGTGAGGGATTTCTCTAGGTAGTAATGAGACCAGTGATTCCTAGGTTTTGCCTACTGTGGCTCACGATAGCCTGGTTTTAACGTGGCTTGAGCACGAGGTCCTCCACTTCCGGCCTCCCCTATTTTAACCCAACCACCAACTGTAAAGAAGCAAGAGGGTGACGCCTCTAATTGCTCAACCCTGTTTCAGGCCTGTTGATGGTAACAGCTCAACCCGACCCCCAGGAGTTGTACTGTCCTGTATCACAAGCACTTTGAACACACATACTGCAGGACTTGACAATCACATTTGATACGTGGAGAAATCAATTGGTGACTTGAATCCCAACGCATCAAAATAATATTTTGTTCAAAATTGTCCATGCATTTACCAAATACCATTACAACACGCGTAATATAGTGTCCTTTGTCCAAACTGCCACTGATTATTGGGGAGGCATACTACGACATAAATGGTGGATTGCAAATGCCTATACTGACAAGCTGCTATATTCTGATGAACAGGCATGCTGTTTTGTCAATGAGCCTTTTTTCTTCTGGATTGCGAGCAGCATGGATTGCTATTGAAATAGAAGTTTGGAACCCCCCCCCTCCCCCCCATATCCTTGACATACAAATTGGTTCAAACCAATGTCCGTATCACATTTGTGCCCAGTATCTTGTTGTTTCTTTTCTCCCCCTATGAGGACTCCATCTGACAGACCGGCTGCATGTGGTAGTCTCATGACGGATACCACCCGATGACGCCTATTTCCACAACCAGTCAACCACAGTTTATAGTCAGTCAAAACACTGGCTCATTCCAAATTTCAAATGAGTGAATTCTGTAAATTCCTGGCGACATGGCAAACAAGCAGTACATTGCATAATGATCATCATGTAGGTCCAAATATCAGCAGTTATTCTTCCACTGATGTTGGGACTTTCTGTGGATTCCCTGTGTGGTCATACCCCTGGTCGCGGAGACTCCGACGGTCTCTGAACCCCAACAGCCGAGTCCCGAGTTCAAGCCACCATAGCCCGGTCTGAGCCCGAGTCTGAGACCACTCTTGAGACAACGGGAGGTTGCCTCCAACACTGACCTCCTATGGATGAAGTTCCACAGAATATTGACAATAGAATTCAACCTTATGTCATAATTTGTCATCCGCTGATATACATTCACACGCCAACGCTATACTTATTTTGTTCACAGATGCGATGTGTGATCATGATAATACATCACAATGACAGATTCATGTTTCATAGTTAAACACTATCTAGGTGGATATCCCCTTCTGAGCTGATAAGAGTCACCGTCTAGCTTGTACCTATATTCAGGCTCTCCACGTTGGTTCATTTTATAGTATAATGAAACCAAAACTGCAAACTGTGGCTTGTTTTTGCATATATATATATATATATATATATATATATATTATATTATATATTATAATATATATATATTATTATCATATTTACATATATCATACATTATAATATATATATATTGTTTTTTTGTACTACTGACGATTCACTTCAACACGTTCCGCGGTTTACAAATAGACAGATATCACATTATATATTGGTAAAATTGGCAGGCATGAATACATTCTCTGCTATACCATAATTTAAGAAAGGAGAAAGGAATTTTTTTTGAGGTATCTTGCCGAGCGCAGATGCCACTTATTCAGGGCCAAGCAAGGGGTCAGACCTGGATACTGCAACCTTTTGTTCAGCTGAATTTTTTCCCTTAGGTCACACAGAATAGAGCAATGCCTCTTTTGGCGGACACTCAACTGTGGGGGTGGTGTAATCAAACGCAGGCGCAACTTGCAGTTTTGCCCTCCCCCTCTTTTGTCCCTATCCCAATCCTGTCGTGCTGAGCGCGCCCGCGGCGAGAAGGCAACAGGTACCATTTTAAAAAGATAGTTTAAAAGATCTGACCCACTAGGAATCAAACCCCGGTCTCCTGGGGTGTAGGCCTGCACTCTAACCAAATTGTGCCAACACCGGTTTGTGCAAATAACTTTCATATTTGACTAGGAATCTACTCCATGATATTCAAATAAACATAGTATAACAGGGTATAATTAGGTGGCTCTATGTCAATTAGTATAGGAAGTGGAGATCCGCCGACAGTAGTCACTTGAATTTCACCTTACCTGTATTTGCTTTACTTTAGATATTGATCCACACCAGCCTTCAAATGCCAACATACTGATAAGATATGTTTTCCTCTATGATGTCGCCCCACATCCGGAAGCTAAAGCAAACAATCACCAATAGAATACGCACTGATGAAACACACTCACACCCAGGGTGGGCCAACAAACAGACATTTTATGGCTGCAATATGTCCCAAAGACAAATAATAATCATCCACAGCGTTACTTAACCTCTTAAGTAGTAGTAGATGTACTTATATTGGTGGTTCCCCTTAATGATTACATGATCCCTATTGCCCTTGGGTCAGGTCAAAGGGTCATCTGAGGTTAACAAACTTGAGTGAAAGGTTATGAAGGGAGTCAAGGAATCATTAAGCCGTTTGGCTTTCATGGTAGTTTTCCTCTACAAATAACATGATTCCGAATGCACTATCTGTCTCCATATGCCAGCCCTAGGCACCTATTGACCCCCCGCATATGTAAGGTCACTGAATGAATGTCCTGAGGTATATCCAGGGCACCCAGCAATCCTGACTCCAAGAAGTGTGCGTTTGTGTGTGAAGCCTGGCTTGTTAACTTGATAACTTCATCCCACCTGGGTGATGAAGCTCATGCCTTGTATTTGGGTTCCCCATATGAGTAATGATCCGTATTGGTTGGGGTCCAGGTCAGAATAGGTCACTGAGGTCACCAGAATTTGAAGTCTGATATGTTGTTACGTGAATAAGTACAGATGTTTGGCCCAGTTTTTTGGTAATTTTGTATGTAGCTTCTTATGGAGAGTACAGGAACCCTAGTTTCTTGGCATAGACCGAGGGTACTTTGTGGGGGAACTTTATATTTGGCCAATTTTATCTTGTCCACAATAACTTTATCCTACCTTGAATGATAAGCTCAATATTTTGTATATGGTTTCCCAATGCATGAGTAAATGTTGCTATTGTTTTGGGGTAGTGTCAAAGGTCATCTGAGGTCAAGAAATGAAAGTGGGAAGAAGTTTTTTGTTAACATCGTTACGTAAGTCCGGAGTCTTGGTTCAGTCCAATTCTGGCATTTGATATGTAGCTTTCCCTCAAGAACCCTATTGTTTTTTCAGTTTTGGGAAAAATTTGAAAACTTTTTATTTTTTTTATTTTTTTTATTTTTTTTATTTTTTTTAAAAAACAATAAATTGAACCCACCTGGATGATTGAAGCCCACTTGATATGTGGGTGCTCCATAATGAGTACATGATTCACTATTGTTTTTGGTCAGGTCAGCAGTCATCTGAGGTCAGAGAGGGACAAAGTCGGAAAAGCTTGTTATACAATAATTCCAGAATTCTGTCCATTGTTCTATTGGTATGCAAGCTTTCATATTATGATACACGCACCCCTATGTTTTTGGTGAGACTGGGGGACAGTTTTGTGTGAAAATAGGGAAATTGTAAATTTCAATTTGAAGCTTGTTATAAACACGATACTTTAATCCCACCATTTGTGGCTTAAGCTCATACTGGTATGTGGGTTCCCATAAGAAGTACATGGTCCCTACTTTTGGGGTCAGGTCATAGGATATCTTGAGGTAGAGATGTAAAAGTCTTGTAAAAACTTTCCAACATATAAGTTTAGAAATGCCCTGTTCTGACCAGCTAAAATTTGGCATGCAGCTTCCCCGCTTCCTTATGGGAGTAAAGTACCTATCTATGTTGGTGTCGACTGGGGGTCATCTTTATCTCGCCTGAACAAAGTTTCTGAAGGACATACTTAGCTTTGTTGTGTGTGTGTGTATTGTGTCGTCCTTCCCACTTCCTCTTTCGTAGTGATTTCTTCAAAACCATTGACGACCGTTTTGATGAAATTTGTAGTGTAGTATCTGAGTTGGGTGAACCGATCTGATTTGATTTTGGGTACAAAACTAATTCATGAGTAATTAGCCTATTTCATGTAATTTATTGTTTATTTTGTTATCAAGGTTATACTGACGTAGGTGCTATTGTTGACTTGGTTTGGGCACATAGATGGCTGGACCTCATGACCCCACGACTCAATGTATCTCTACAACATCCGTCAACTCACATCCACGAGCCCCACAGACTCGCACGAGGAGATGTAGCTTATATTGGTGTGTGTCTCCATACTGAGTACATCATCCCTATTGCCTCGGGGTCAGGGCACAGGTAATCTGAGGGTAACAACTTGCAGGTCGTGAAGGCAGTCGAGGATCACTAATCCTTTTGGGCTTTCTGGTTGTTCCTCCTACCAAGATAACATGATTTATTGGCCGAAATGCCACATAGCTGTCTCCATAAATGCCAAGCCCTAGGCACCTATTGCCCATGTATGTGAGCACTGATGAAATGTCTTAGGTATATCCAGGGCTAGCCAGCAATCGTGACCTTCACTCATGGGTCAATAGTGCCTAGGGCGGGCATATGGAGGACAGATATGTGGCATTCGGCAATCATGTTATCTTGGTAGAGGACATAACCCGAAAGCCAAAGGCTTAGTATCCTCGACTGCCTTCAGGCAACCTGCATTTTTTAACCTCAGATTACCTTTGCCCCTGACTCCAAAGGCATAGGGATCATGTTACTCATATGGAACACACACCAATAGTAAGCTACATCTACTCTGCAGAGTCTGTGGTGGCTCTGTGTTATGTGTTCTGAATGATGCCGATACATTGAAGTCTTTGGGTCATGAGGGTCCAGCATCTATGTGCCGAACCCAATCACCATAGCACCTACCGTTTCAGTCATAACCTTGCTAACAAACATAAACAATAATAACATGAATATGCTAATTACCTCATTTAATTAGATTTTTGTACCCAAAATCTAATCATATCGTGTTCACCCAACTCCGAACTACTACTACACATTTCATCAAATCGTCTCACTGTTTTTGAAGAAATCCTACTAACGAGGAAGTGGGACACCCATACACACACACACAACAAGTCTAATTGTATGTCCCTTCCGAACTTTTGTCAGCGAGATAAATTGACCCCCATCTACACCAAAATCGATATGGTACTTAATACTCCCACATAAGTAAGCTGCATGCCAAATTTAGCCTGGCAGACCAGGCATTCTAACTTATCATGTGGAAGTTTTTCAGACTTTTACTCCTTAACCGCAGATTCCTATGACCTGAACCCCAAAAAAGTAGGGACCATGTACTCATTATAGGGAAACCCACATACAACTTATGAGCTTCATCCACAATGGTGGGATTAATTTATCTTGTTTATAACAAGCTAAAATGAAATTTACAATTTCCTATTTCACACAAAACTGTCCCCCAGTCTACACCAAAAACAATAGGTTCTTGTACTCCAATATGAAAGCCTTTGCAAACCAAATTAAGCCTAATGGGACCAAGAATTCTGGAATGATTTGTAGTACAGCTTTTCAGACTTTTCCTCTCTTGACCTTCAATGACTCTGACCTGACACCAAAACAATTTTCATGTACTCTTATGAAGGAACCCACATATCAGTATGAGCTTCCCCATCCATGTGGGGTTCGAGTTATGGTGTTAACATCTAAACTGGCCAAAATATTGATCTTCACATTTTTTTCAATTTTTCCCCAACTGAAAAACAATAGGGTTCTTGAGGAAAGCTACATATCAAATTCCAGAATTGACTGCCCAAGAATTCGGACTTACAGTAACGTGTTAACAAACTTTTCATACTTTCACTTTTCTTGACCTCAGATTACCTTACCTTTGACCTGACCCCAAAACAATAGAATCATTACCATTAGTTGGGAAACCATATACAAAATATGACTTCATCCATTCAGGTAGGATCAGTAGTGTGTTGACAAGCTAAAATGGCCAATATAAATTTTCGCCCCCAAAGTGACCCTCGTCTATGCAAGAACAATAGGGTCCTGTACGCTCATACGAAAGCTACATACAAAATTTACAAAACTGGGCCAAACATTCTGTACTTATCACGTAACAAAATATTCAACTCAAATTCTGTGACCTCAGATGACCTCTGACCTTACCCCAACCAATACGGAGCATGTACTCATTAGGTGAACCCACATACAACGCATGATCTTCATCCACCCAGGTGGGGTTGAATTACCATGTTACCAAGCCAGGCTTCACACACACACCACACTGTCCATGATGATTTGATTTCTCATGGACTCTGTCGAAAGAAAAGCAAGGATCGCCATAGTTGTCTCGCCGGTTTCACCGTGGTTCCCTCCGTTTTCACTGCAGCACCTTGGTTCCCAGGCATTTCAACAGTTCTCTAGACCAGGATGGCTTGGTGTATATTGACAATGCTGTGAGGAAGGTACGGCGTGCAATCCCCTAATGGCCACTGACAAGCAGTCCCGCTACAACATATGTTAGGAAAAAGTAGTCCTACCTGTCACTTTGCTGACCAGATATCATACCAATGTGTTGTTATTCTTGGGACAAATTGTCTGAACTTCCAATCTTGAAACATTCTAAAGGCTGCGATCTGCCCTCACTACTACAATCCTGCAACAAGCTCACCACCACCATACCTTCTGTGTGCCTTCTTGATGGATGTCTGGGGTGTGTATCCATAGCCTGAGCTCCACATGGATCTGACTGGAGAAAATGGGAATTTTAAATTTTAAAGATTATTTATTTTAAAGCGCCTCTAGTTACAGACTACATTGCACAAGCATTCAGCATAAAAACAAAAAACAATGTGGGGTATCATGATCATCACAAAGGTGGGGCTCCAGCAATAAGGCATGATAGAGCGGGGTGTGGAACGACATGAAGCCCCATGTGCGCCAATGTGCAAAAACCCTGGAGAGGGAAAGGCCCACCAACCCACCAATGACACAATCAAGGCGGGACCATGGTTCCAGAAGCCTGAGCTTTTCCCCCTATGAGAGACAGGTAGCCAGGTTAACACAAATAGGTGAAGGCTGTAAGGCTCAGCCCAGCAGAAGCTGCTCACGGACCGGACACACCAAAAACCTCATGTGAGCATGGCAGGTCTTTAAATACAGAAGATTAGAAGAAAGAAGTCAATGGGATAGACGGGGGCAATGCCGGTGGCACATCGTACGTATGTATACTTTCTCAAGTCCTCCCCCTCAGCTGCCACTCATGAAGATGGTGAGGGAGAGCTGTCAGTGAGAGAGTCCTCAAGTTGTAGGCGTACATGTTTATTTAGCATCCTACCTCTTCGTAGATGACAGGTACTTGTCACTAGCACATTTTTTCCTCATCCAACTCACCCCAGTTGGGATTAGAGAGGAGAGGGATGGTAGTTCTACAAGAAGACATCAGATCTTTTCGTTCGCTTACTCCAGTTAACACGTATATAATGAGGTAAGCCTATTATGACTAATTATTGAGATGAGATTATCAACTGCAACATGAGGGAACAGTATTAGACAATTGTCTGTTTAACACTAGTGCGTGAGGAACTTTTAAAAAACCTCATCAGCAGTAAATTGAATCAACATCGATCATCGATCAGATCAAACTTTAGAAATGCACTGAAGAGATTTAGTCTGCATTGCACGATTGAATAATTATGCATATCGATCGCGAGTCATACTTATTTCTGACACTTGTGATCACTGTACCATTGCTCCCAATGTAAATTCATAGTGCAAACCTTTTCTCCTTACAACGGTAGTAGCATACTAGACAGTATATATTTTTCTAGTTTCAAACAATAGTATTACTTGAGTCTGAATTGGGCAAATTCAAGTCTGTGAATTTGACTGACTTACCCGATGGGAAACCATGGGTATCCTGAATCTCTGTAGAGGCACCACCATCTAAGACAAGGAGGTCCCATGCTCTAAAACAAGATAATAAAATAAATGGTACAATATGATTTATTTGCGAAGAATCAGGATGGCACAGGCGAGGGAGAAGAGGAGGGGGGGGGGGGAGATGTTAAAGGCTGTCAAGATTTATACATACATAGTAAATTCTGGCATTTTGCAACCTGATATTGCAGAAAAAATGTGGTCTTTACACCGAAATGAATTCCTCTATTCATATAATTGGGGATTGAAAACATGGCGTTGAACTTTTTGAATGGTTTTCCCAAGCTATCAATATTAAAATCCTATAATACCCAGGAAGGCAAATGAAATGATTGACCGCAAACCGCAGCCTGACCTGTCCCTCCGTGTTCTGCTTCGAGGTGGAACAACCTGAACTTTCCTCATGTATCCTATGATTTTTTCATCCTTTGAAAAACTTGACATTGCCCGAATGGCCGCTCGACCTAGATTTTCTCAATGGGAAGCAACAGCACAAATCTCATCATAGTACACCTGGAAACCGATTGAAACCAAATCAATATACAATGGAGACTTATGTTCAGATGTTTGTGGGAGAAACAAAGAACCGTAAGCCAACGGCTTAGATTCCTTTTACTCTTTCGGTCTGACAACCTATACAGACACCCGACAAATAGGAACTTACCATCTTTTAATGGGCAACATAAACCACTCTGACAAATTTCCATTCTGCCCAACCAACGAAGGTTTCCGTACCTTGATGAGTGCTACACACTAAATTTCGAGTTTTCAGACTGAATCCATGGTGACCACTGACCTGACCCCAACACAACAGGGTTCAATGTACTCATCATGGAAACAAACATACCAAGTATGAGCATCTTCTCTTCCATCCGGTGATTGCAGTTATCGTCTTTACAGACAAGCCAAAATTGGCCAATAGTGACCTTTTACAAAATCCTATTTACAACCAACAATTCACCCCGACCTACGGTATGACAAAACATAGGGTTCCTGTACTCCTCCAGGAAAAGCTGCACCCAAATTCAACCCGATCAGACCAACCATGCAGACTATCGTGTTGACAAGGTGTTCAGACTTTTTTCCCGACCTCTGGTGACCTCAGATGAACTCTAACCTGATCCCAAAACAATAGGTTCATGTACTCATATTATGAACCACACATACCAAGTATGAGCTCCATCATCCAGGTGGGTCAAGTATCATGTTACAAGCCAAAATTTGCCAAAATATTGACGTTTCACAAAATTTTCTATTTTGACCAAAAGAAGTCCCACCAATACAAAAAGCAATAGGGTACCTGTACTCCAATAAGAAAGCTATAACACCATATTTAAACTCGATCAGACCAAACTTTTCGGGACTTAAAATTTCCAGTTTACAAGCTTTCGGCCTTACCTTCCCCTTCATTTTCTTTGGTGACCGCAGCTGACCTCTGACCTGATTCTAAAACAATTTGGTTCATGGCACTCATCATGGGGAACACAACTACCAAGTATTAAAATCATCCATCCAGGTGGGGTTGATTTATCATGTTTCCAAGCCAATTGCCAAAATATTGACTTTTACCAAATTGTCTATTTTTGACCAAAGTCAACCCTGACTCAATACCAAAAACATAGGTTCCTGTACTACTCCCGCATAATAAAGCTAGCCGCACCAAATGTGTCCCCCAATCATAGACAACCATTCTGGACTTATCATGTTTACAAAGGTTTTCAGACTTTGACCTCTTGGTGACGTCTCTGACCTGACCCGAAAACAACAGGGTGTCATGTAGTACATTATGGGACACACGTACTATTACTATATAGGCTTCATCTCATCGGCAGGCGGGGGTCGAGTTTTGTGTTTACAAGTCTGGGTGTCACAACCTACACACAATCAATATAGCATCATATAGCACCCATACTGTACATTAACACATACAACATACACACAGACGCACTGGCATGACTGCATAGATTCCTTTGACTTCGTAAGGATCGCAAATTGGCTGGGATGCAGGGATTCCTAGGAACCTGTCGACTGTAACTTGAAATAATGTATACTCTGTAGTTACTGCAGAAAGTGAGCGTGGTAGTACTACATGGAATCTTTTTGCCATTGGAAAAATATTCCCACAAACAGGACATTTGTCAAGTTTAGACGCATTTGAAATAAGAAATATTTTATTGTTCCTGTATTGGAAGAACATGTATGCCCTCATTGGACTTTGGAGCTTTTGTAACTGGCTGGATCACCCTGCCAACAAGTGCCAAAAGGAACAAGAAAATTGTTATTTAATGTTCCATACCTTGTAGATAGACAAGAATGCTTGTCCGGAATTTTTTCATGTAAGTCCGACAGTGCAATGGAGATTTAAAGCGCTAATGCAATGCTTCCAGATGGAGAGGGCATGAAATCTTGATTGCCCTGGAACCTCAACATTCTCTGAATAGGGCTAAATGTTTCCAAGCGATTTAATTTAAAGATCATTACCCTCTGATCGCATTGAAATTTGAAAAGTTCATGGGAATAATTTAGGGATATCAGAAATTCAATTGGAGCTTGGAAATCAAATGTTGCTAACACACACATTCGCTGTGACATCAACACCACGAGTCATGTGGCGTAGCAAGGGAAAATGGGTCCACACAAGCGCTGGTGGTGCATGCGTACCACGCATATGAGATGCGTGGGGACCTAGATGGATACGAAAATTAGAAATAACAACGATATATAGTTGAATTGGGGAAAGGAATGACACAAGCTGGAAATTTTCTCGCCTCAAATCGTCAGGGTTAATAATATGAAAGGATCATGTAGCAGAGCGGCATCGGGTCAATTGTCTCAATTCTCAAATCCCCAGTAATTGAACCGGAGGCATAATGCCTAATGTTCTAACGTTGTGATGGCTTGCAGGAAATACATGCTAACTTCCAATAGAACTGATTCAGGTTTTTCCAGAAAGTTACATCAAAGTAAACATGAGATTATTCAAATAACCTGATATCATTTCCAAAGGGTGAAATACATTATTCACTCGTTCGGGATGTTTTGGGTCGAAAATGGAAGGGGCAGGCCTAGACTGTATGTACCTCGCATCTGTTCAGCCAGTGTATGGGGTTGAGGAGGGACCATCTTATGGAGGTATTTGAGTGGTTGACTTGAATAGTAGTAGTAGTAGGTAGTAGTAGTAGTAGGTGGAGTCTCGTCTATCCGAACATGCTCAGTGATCAATCCGCCACGTATCACGATCTTGCCCAAGATTTATTGCTTCCTTCCAAAACTGTTAATGTTGATGTCCCTGAATTGCGATTGATTTTTCAGAGCAAAGTAGTCACAAGTCTCCCAACGCTTCGTAGTATGTATCAATGCTTCTCTCAGAGCGATCTTCGCTGGAGCTTCTTCTTGGAGCCTCGCGACATGGACAAAAATCTCAACGTCTATGTGCTACCTACGGAGACAAGGGGATTTGATTAGGACATCATAGAGTTTCATAGTTTGGTATCCAATTGTTATTGGTCCCCATCTGATGTTGAGGAACATTGCGGAGTGTCTTCTTTGGAAAGTGTCAAATAATATTGTGGACTCAAGATTATCCATTGTACCCCACAGTTCGCAATTATACAGAACAATACTCAGTATTAGGTCATCGAAAATCCGGAGTTGATGCTTGTACTTACTCGTCTGCTCTGAAAATTGTGATAGAGTGTTGGAAAAAGCATTGTTGGAAATACCAATTCTTCGGTTTAATGTCTCTTCGGTCCCAACAAAACACTTTCCTACTATTTTACATTTCTTCCAAACGTCATTGCCATTTCTTGTGATTGAAATTTTCTCAGTTTTTGTGCTTTTAATTTCAGATTTATTTTGTCAGTTTCTCAGTCCTCGCTCTTCGATGTCTGGTATAATATGTTCACCAGTCGATGCCCAAGAGATATTCATCATCGTATTGTTGGTCCACAGTGAAGAAATTGTCGGTATTTTACTTGCGCTGGAGTTCAGGATCAACTAATGAGATGGTTGAATAAATGCACAATGTTTCATTTATCAGATTTCAAAGAGTGGCCAGGAGGTTATAAAGAACAATGCCACTTGCACTGTCCAGTTCACCATGGGGGGACCCGATACGTGCTGAAAGGATTTCTAGTTGGCGTCCAATTGGACCATGTATGAAACATGTTCAGTAATAGTGAAATGTGATAGGGTTCCTCGTTCTCGAGGATATGTTGCAAATCTATAGTGTGCGATTGGGATTGTATTGAACGCCTGCCATGTATCCGCCAATAGTAGGTTGCTGTTATAGAAGTTACGGCTTTTTTCTGCTAAAATTTTGAAGGAACACGAGACTGCGGTGCATCTACCTGAGGTGTACAGAGGCGGTTTGGGTGACGGGAAGTATATGTTCATCAATTAGGGGGTGGATTCTCCTTGACCTGCTACATAGATCTACAAAAATTGTGGAAATCCGTTAACCCTACTTTTCAGTGTATAATCAGCAAATGATCAGTATAAGTATCATCCACAGTTTGTAGAATTAAAGATATAATAGAGGATAACAGATCACTTTTTCTAAGAAGTTCGGAATGGAGGAAATGCAGCGAATAACAGAATGTCGCCAGATACGCCAAGATCAGACGCGTACGTCGTAACTTCGTACATGGCTTACACAGTACTGCCTCTAGGATAGGAATAGGCCACTGCACTCGCAGGTGCACATTGCAGCAATCAATCTCCGAAAAGCAGGGCAGAACAATGAAAACCGAACAAGAAGGAAGAGGAATTAAGAAGAAAATATGATAAAAGAACTACTTTTTTATCCCGATCTTTCGTAGAACTTCTGAAAGACGAGCCCCAGTTCGGATAAAGTCCCCATAAAAAAACAACGCCCTACTGTTACCTCGTAGGCTTCGGGAGGCACTGGCAGATAGAACGGTATACATTATACAATCATACCGAACTAGAAATTGGGGCGATCTCCCAAATTAGAAGTACACTCAGGTTATACTAGTAATCTGGATTCGGCTCTACGTCAGCGCGTGTACGCACTGCGGCCTAACGTTATTGTTGCACACTGAAGGGATAACCCACTTTTGGACAGGTTACTGCACGGTACCATTGAGTTTGTACAGAGGATTCACAACCCACTATGTCTGTGAGTGATATTGATATTGTGAGGTACGTGTTAGCGAGTACTCGGATCATGAATAGATGCAAACTTTCGAAGATTGAATGATGGAGCCGGCATCCATTATCTCAAATTCTCAGTAATGAGCCGGGCAAGTGGGTGCTATCCTCAAATTAGAAGTTGAGCCCGGGTACTAACATGCAAAGCTCGAATAATAGAGCCGCCCCCCACCCCCCCCCCTGATCAATAGCCCCATCACATCAATGGTAGAGCTGAGGTGTAGCGGAACTGGTAAGGCTAATTACTGCACTGTGGCCTAGCCACGGAATCAATGTCCGCTAGCAGCTGCGAGCTCCACACTAGCATTACGGCCTAGTTTCTTACCAATCCTCGTCACTAGGTACCTCTAGTTAGTCCAGTTTAGGTAATGGTTCGATGAGATATAAAATGTAGCGAAGAAATTGAAAGAATCGGCAAATATTTATCTTTCATACTTGTGAACGCGGCGGTATGATGATCGTGCACTATGGCACGGAAAAGGGGAATATAGAAATATCAGACTCAGGAAGAAATATATATTATCTATTGCTAGACATTATCAGGGACCTTACAAACTACTTTGAGTAGCTTACCATGCATGTACCATCTAGGAATCTTACAACTACAATAACCAGAAAGCCATAAAGGCTAAATGAATCCTGACTCTTCTGACAACCTCAGCCAGACTCAGGACAAATGGGAGATAGTACCAACCCATTTGTGGAAACCTAACGTCTGACCAAATTTCCGAGCCATTTTTTCAACCAACCAGTAGGGTTCCTATTCCTATACGATTGATTAATACAGTTACACACTAATTTCAGGAATTCAGACATTGACCTCTGGTGACCTCAAAGCAGTAGGGTGATGAACTCATTATCGGGAACAAACCTTACAAGAGGAGTTTCATCAATTCAGGTGGGGTCGAGGAGTTATCGTGTCAACAAGCCTAATTGGCGAATTCATGAATTTTCACAAATTTTTATTTTGACCAAAATCACCACGACCTATACCCAAATCAATAGGTTCCCTACCCCCATAATAAAATACACACCAAATTTGAACCCGATCAGACCACACCATTCTGGATTCATCGTGTTCACAAGGTTTTCAGACTTTGAGCTTTGGTGACCTCAGATGACCTCTGCCTGACCCCAAAACAACAGGGTTCATGTAATCATCATGTGGGACACACATACTAGGTATAAGCGTCATTCCATCCTGGTGGGGTCGAGTGATCGTATTCACAAGCCAAAATTGCGAAATTAATTGACTTTTCACAAATTTTTTCTATCTGATAAAAAATCACCCCGAACTTACCAAAACAATAGGGTTCCGTGTACTTCCCATAAGTAAGCTACACACCAAATTTGAAACCCGATCAGACCAACCATTCGGACTCATCGTGTTCACACGGTTTCAACTTGGACCTTGGGGACCTCAGATGAGCTCTGACCTGACCCCAAAATAATAGGGTTAATGTACTCATCATGGGAACACAACATACCAGTATGAGCTTATCCATCCAAGTGGGGTCACGTGATCTTGTTAACAAGCAGGCGTCACATACACACATTACACACTTACATACATACACGCACACATACTGTCATGACTGCAAAAGATTATCTGTCTGTCAAGTCAAGGAATCAAGAATTCTTTGAGCTCACCAAGCTATGCACGAATGACGTCACACTGGACAAACCGGGAAAGTTAGGTCATGTCTGTCATTGTTTCATTTTGTTGAATAAGTCACATTTAGCAGGAAGTGTCTTCTCTCACCAAAGTAACCGTCAAAACACCACCAATCATAGCCAAACCAGGGCGGCGGAACCGGGGGGGGGGGGTTCAGCCCCCCCCCCCACCCCCCCCCCCCCCGGAATAGTGACCATCACTCATGTAGCACTCCTGGATGGCTATATAGCGTATGAGTCTCTTCCAGTTGCATCTTTGCGGTCCCCTAATGGCGTAATGTGAAACTTCGTGGCAGAAGGGCCTGTTACTGCGATACTCGTGGCAGAAGGCCTGTACTGCGATACTCGTGAGCAGAAGGCTTGTAATGCGCGTAGCATCGGTTTGACATATTCACTGCATTCCTCACCCAGCACCATCACGGAGCCTATGTACACATTATAGTCTATATGCCACAGGCGTGGACCATAGCCCGTTGGTAAGTTTGCTCCAGGCAACCCGCAATTAATCAAATCAATCGAGGTTTTGCGATGCTGTCAGGGACGTAGAGCCGAGACTTACTGACTAACATGGGCGGCAATCTATCCGAAACGTGGGGGTGGGGGGGACGGGAGGACTGCGATACACTATCTAGGCGGAGCGCCAAAATTGGTTGGCGCGTAGCCCACAAGGACATTTTGGCTAGTTATACCTCCCAGATCGCCGGAAATGGCCATGCAGGGCTAATTGCCAAACATCTAAACGTTGCAATTTTAGTGAAAGGAAAATGTGGAAGAGTTGCCAGGCATCTACGACCTCTTTATATGTTTGTGGAGGAAAATGTCAGCACGTGACTACAAACCAAATAATGCACTAGAACGCCATTCATTGCTAATGGTAGATGTGAGACTACTTTAATCATGTCATTCGCCGGCCCCTACTTCACGCTTTCTTCCTCTCTTCACTGTGTTATCTGTTTCTGTGTATCCTTCACACGAACACGTTGAATCCAGCACCGCGCCCGCTCCATTGTTCGTAGTCTAGGATTTTTGTCAGTGGGCGCGATGGGGAACGACGGGGCGGGGATGGAAGAATTTATTAGGGTCTTTCTTGACCGATTTGCGGAGTGAAAGCAGTGGTACGTCATGGTTGTTTTGATAGAGGCTCAGGGTATTGGAATGGTTGTGGCCTTGTCGTACTCTGCAAATAAAATTACCCAAAACTCAGAAAAGTTGCATATATTAATTGCGGCCTCGTATTTCCTCCATTTTCGGCACGCGCAGAATTATGTCACTTGCACTAACGGTACTCGAGTTAGCGAGTAGGTAGATCATAACTTGATTATGCACTGACTCATTCCATGCCAATGATTGTACTGTCTGGGCTATATGGGGCAGGCACTTTGACCCGTTCTAGGAAAATACTTACCCCTTCTTGAATAGGATACTCCAAGGTTGTGTTAAAAGTTTACAGAAACTGCAAACTAGCGGTATACAGTTTACAGAATAAGCAGAGAATATATACGGTGCATCAGTTAGGGCGAAAATGTAAAGTTGTGTAATGAGCACAGTTAGGACAAGAAACTCGGTGGGGTCAAGCACATCGTCACAAGATTATATGAAGTCTCAATACAATCATGGGCGGCGTCCCGCCGTCCCGTCAACAGAAAATGGACTTCAATAGAGCAAAGCCTTGTAATTTTACTCCGACCATATGAACGCTTTCCGCGAATGCAAGCGGATTGATGAAGGATCAGAAAGGAAATTGTTGAGAGGGGGTAGCAGAACCTAGTGGAGTAGGACAAGCAATTGGAATGGGGAGGGGGATGAAGTATGATTACGGATTTGCGGGGGGGGCTAAGGGAGGGGTTCCTCCTCCCCCCCCCCCCTCCTCCTTGCAGAAATTTTTTTGCATTTTCCGGTGGCCATAGAGCAATTTGGTGGCAATATGCATTGCGGGGTTGAAAGATTGTGCCCTTTCTTGCCAAATCGAATGGAATGCCGTAAGATTGGGAGTCTAAAATCTCACTTTTCCAGAAGAAGACCGCCGAATTCCCTCTCTCCCACTTTAGAAAATGTTTGCATTCAGGTGACCTAAGATGCAGCCCGATGGATTATGACACTCCTAAACAATCACTAGTTTCAGAAATAAGAAATCATTTTGTACTTTCCGTCCTTATGATGCGACTGCTACTCAGGAGCACTTGATGATACTGAGTAGTCTCTTCTTTGGGAGTTGGTTGTGAAGTGTACTGAGTACAGTGGGGGCTCTTCTTTTGGGGGGGTATCTTACCTAACGCGGACCGTCAACAGGCATACGGGACCATTCCTATTTAGGGGCCGACAACAATTTGCCCGAATTTTTGAGGTGGGTCACGGAAGACTGGTACCGCGCGAGAAATTGTTGCATGTTTTTCGGGGTATTTTATCTTAAATTGGCAAGGCAGCAGAGGATTCGAAGATCCGGTCATGTGTTCGGTCACGTGTTTTTCTTTTACTTTCGCCTTTCGCTGACCCAAATTTCCCACGACTTTGTGTCATTTTGCCCGGCGAATTTCTCATCTCAGAAAGAAAAATGTGTACGCAGTCGGCCCCGCTTCCCCCCCCCCTCCCCCCCCCCCCCCCCCTCGGTCGTTAAAATAATTTTGCATTTTCACATGTCCTAGATACGATTTGCTGCTTTGAATCTTTGCGAGTTTTTCTTACCAAAATGATGGCTGCAGACATGGGCAGTGAGTGCCCAGCGAAGTAAGCTGGTCGAAATCTCACTTTTCAGGGACCGTCGAGATCCTCATCAGTCCAGAACTAGATGACCCAGGTCATAGTGATGTTTGTAACGGTAGGCTCACGTAACAATACACATAAGAATATGGTGCGGCGAAAGCGCGCTAAAACTTGTGCACAATTTTGTTACATTTTCTTTTAATTACCTGCGCCCCGGAATTTCGCCATTGTCGGCTGTACGGTACTTTCAGATGTCTCTATTTCAATTTGTCTTTAATCCTTTCGGCTGTCTCATTTTGGCCCATGGTAACTTCTTTCGTCCGAATTGGATTGCTAAGAAGGGAGGCGGGAAGCTCTTACTCGTATGTCCACGCTTTAAGCTGACTAACCAGCACGCTATATGTATCTTTTAGTCCCATGCAGAATAAAAATTGCACTAGCCTATTGTAAAAAATGCTTGAGGGTCAAGGTGCAGAGTTTTATAAGCTATTTCCGCATTGGTTGTACGCGAATCTAATTCCTACCCTAACCGCCTAATCCCTAATCATAACAATGTACACAATTGAGTGCTCTAGAAGCAAAACAGCCAATCACGGCGGTCGTTGTAAATATGGTGTCAGTAATTGACGAAAGAATTATTGTTATTGGCGACAATCTTGTCACATTAAAAAGAAAAAGGGATTTCAACACTCGGGGAGGGGGGTGGTACCTCCGACCACAATGAGCATAGGGGGGGGGGGGGGGGGGAGGAGACCGATTCTTACCAGCCTCGGTCGAACCCGCGCTGTGAATTGGTTTCAAGCAAAGAACACGAACGGTAACGTATTTGGTGGATATAAATGAAACTATATTCTTTAGAATTGGGGACTTTGATTGGCCAAACTTTTGAGCAGTGTACATACGTCCGAGCAATAACGATGAATGTTGACACACCAATTGTAGGCTCTGCAGTTGCCCGGGCGGCTGGAATGAGACAGACTTCTTGATACGGCGCATGCAAATATGTTATGTGAGGGTATAAACTCTATTTCTTCAATCGAAGATGGGATAGTCTATTGTTATTCAAGTTAAGAAACGTGAGGTAAAAAGCTATCAAATGGAGTATGTAGTCGAGACCAGTCTCGGTGTTGAATATTCTCGAATAACTGGTCTCGGTCTCGACTTTCGAGACCGAGACCGCTATACCTACAGTGTATAAACTCTCAATGGTCTCGGCTATTCCGGTTCTCGATACATCCTGGGAGTAGGCGATAACCAAAAATAGATAGTTCGAAGGGAAGCATCGACCTAAAATAATATGTGTTTTGTTTGAGTCAGTTATTGAATATGTTTCTTGAACGTTCTGAAGAATACATATATTCTTCAGGTACGGGGGGTGACAAAACTCATGCTCTATACTTGGTATTGCAATCGAAGGAAAACACAACCGCGCGCGAAGCGCGCGCAAGAAAATATCGACCATAGCGAAATTCTAAGCGGTAACGGTACAGTGAATTGGAAGTGAACCTGGGCTCAGCAGCTCATCGAAGGAAGTCATTTTTGCATGTAAATCTGAGTCACTGGGCAGCTAATACATTGTGGGGAGTCCTATACAATTCATCTACGGTAGAAAGTTGTGACCGTATTCAGGGCCTTGTAAATAGTTGATCTTGCATGACCTATGCTATTTCTGAATGCGAAAACCAATGAAGGATTAATTCCATGAGTAATTTTCGTGAATAGGCCATTAGGGCAGGAACATTTGCGTAAAAATTTCAAAAATTTCAAAAAGTGGAAGACAAATTGCACACCCAGCAAATGCGCACGGAGCGCGCGAAAAAAATTGCACTGAACTCGGGAATTCGATGCAAAATTGGGCGTTCTAGGACCTCAATTGGCCCATCATCTTGCTATTGCCTAAATGCTTCAATTCCCGCGCCTAAATGGAGAATATCACAACACCAGAGGCAATGTATACGAGCTCATGTCCCTCATACGCCAAAAACGTGGGGGGGACATTTGATATTGTGTCCCCCACCCATCGAAATGTGGGGGAGGGGACGGTCCCCCCGTCCCTCCAGGATTGACGCCCATGCTACTAAATATGACCTGAGTGAGTCAGATGGCCATTAAAACGAAATCTAAACATTGTACACTTCGGTGTATACATAGGCTACGCATTAAAAACACAGTGTCAGTATTATTTCCTTGTATTATTTCGCTGGTAATATGACTTGTCACGTGATTAACAAAGGCTGAAGCTATTTCGATAATTCAAGACAAAATATGTTCCTACTCATCATGTGCTTCATTCTTCAGATGAGTTAAGAATATGTAAAAATTAAGTAACTATTATGAAAAGTATCCATTTTGAAAAATGGTATGTAGTTTGAGTACAGTAAGTGGTACGGCATAATTCAGCAAAGAGCCATACCAATTTAAAGAATAACAATTTCGGTGGGATCACCCTCATCCACGAGAGTTGTAAGGATTACTTTGGTCGGTCAATTTCAAATTTTGCAATTTCAAATTTGTGTTGTTTAACATATGCTTAAATCTATATGCACATGGGCATCGCTATAACATTCACTTAAACGACAGCGATCCTCCAACCTTTGCAACACGTACAGCTTAGAAGGGTGTTTTGAATATAAATAGGCTGGACCAAATGAATACCTTGTACTTAGTGACATTATTCATTCAACTTGTATTAAAACTTATATTCAAATTGCATTTTTTCTCTGATTTGTTCTTGATATTCATGCAATTTTCACCAATGAGACATTATTTCATTGCCTAGATATATGTAGCACAGGCCACTCGCAAATGCCGTTTCCGGCCATCTAGAGGGGCCTGGAAACCCCAAAAATTTCGTGCACGCTTCGCGCCAACCAATGGCGGCGCTACGCTTAGATAGTAATAGTCACATTAGCCCCCCCCCCAATACAAAATACATACCGCCGCGCCTGCGCCGTGCGAAACCACTCCCATAAACTAAATGTTTTTTGAAGTGAAAATATGTTTGAATTTCAAGAGAAAGCCAAGATCGATTGCAGGGTTGTGCAAGGTTGACGTCCCCCCCATTTATTATTGCATGATGCTTTTCGATATGCGCAAACACATGCAAAACTTCAGAGTGACTGTAATCTGTAACGGAGAGCATACAACTTATGGTTTGCGATGGACGCATTAAGTTTCTCTCCGGCTAATACATTAGCCTCTTTATAATAATCCTGCAGTAATTCTAGACGTTGATATAATCCTGTTCCGCTGCTTTTATCCGCACGCACGAACACGCATACATGAGCAGAATTCCGTCCCATGAAGATAGGACAAATCTGTCTGTCTTAGAGGACGCATTTTACGATCCAATTGCCACATTCTTGGGTTAGGCCGGTCGATGAGGGGATTACAGAGACATTCTAACCACTGAATTGCGCCATTTTTGGAAGTTCTTTTTGCAGAAAAAATCGAATCCTACAGTTCAATTAACCTTCAAGCAAAGTTGGAAACATAAAAATCGGGCCAGCGTTGGTAAAGGTAGCCACCAGAATTCAGTGGCGTAGCCCGCCCGGGGGGGGGGGGGGGGGCTGGAGGCCTTGACCCCAAACTCCATCTCCCCCCTCCCCCCCAAAAAAAAAAAAAAAAAAAAAAAATCAAGGTTATGTGTCAAAAGTTAATCGAAACCACTGCACAGAACATTGAATGGTATCGACTATGATGAAATCATAGATGATTTCAAATGAAACCAGGGTGTTGACATTTTGACGATTGCGACCTATCAGGACCTACTGAACACCGGGCATGCGACTCATTTGTGATGCATTTGTAGGCTCACGACTCGGCCGGAGAAATTGGAGAAAAACATGACTCCAAGACCGACAGGAATGCATCTTTCGTTCCAAATAATGATCATAGATGCATTGGAAACAAATACTGAGGCAGTCAGCTACATGTAAATCAAAGCAATTGAATCATGAGTCAAAGGAAAGTCACTTTTCTGAAGACGAGGTGTGACGTCACGATTGGGTATTTGTTATTAAAAACAATGTAAATGGAACGCAGCCGATGATACATACCCAAGAATACCCAAGAATTTCACGCGTTACCAATTATTCTTTAGGTGAACACATACAGTACAGAGAATACGTGTTGCCTGACATAAGAAGGAGATTAGATGGTAAAGTAAGGAAGCATAATTAGCGATATAACTTTGATATGGGACTGCAGCATTGAATACTATTATATATGTAGTTACTAGCCTATGACAACCCGACCACAAAATTATGTAGTTTCATTTTTAATGAAGGCGATGGTTAGTTGGTGATGTCTTGTGATCTCTCAATACAGAGCCTTCAAATGTTATAAATCTGTCATTTGTAACTGTATATTCAGCCATCGACTGCCATGTGTCATGACTGTATTATGTGTTCTCCATGTTATGTAGCAATTATTCGCATTCAATTTCAGTGGTAATTATTCCGATGCACAATAAAATACGCAACTAAGAGTCAGGGATCCGGATCTGTTGGGGGCAACAGATGAAGTGTGATATGATCAAAACGGTATTTGTAATGAAAAGGCACAAACATGATCGCTCAAGAGCTTTTCACGAAGGTGTTGGTTTATGGGGAATAGTATCCATTCAAATTCAAGGATTAGCGAGGGTTAAGGCTCTTGAGGTAAGGGCCTCATTCCCCTACGGGAAACCGGAATCCCAGATTAATAAAAGATACACAGCGCACAATTACCGAGTGTTATTGGCCCCTGCCTTAACCACCCCTGGTGAAAATCAAGCGTCATGGTCAAATAGTCATCCATTCATTGGTAATATACTAATACTAGATGCACCTCGAGTCTGGCGCCGGGTGGCTCTGGCCCCTAATGCTATGGCACCCCCCTAATTTTGAATTTCTGGCTACGCCCTGTCCATAATTTGTCGGAAATCTAAGATAATATCTTCAAACTGCCCAGATGTGAGGTCAAAACCAATTGCTTGCGGTAGTGGTGACGTCAGAAAATCGGACCAACTCATGCCCGAATCGGCTAAGTCGTTTTGTTGGTCTGTATGGGACAGAGTTTTTCAAATACACATTCTGCATGCGCCACTATTTATGTACGTGCTTCTCTTGTTAACGGCGTGTCCAAATTAATTCGTTTTCATATTAGAGGCGGCCCAACTGCACCACTGATAGAGAACCCCCGCCTAAATATTTAGAGTTTTCTCAATGGAAATGTTGACATAACAGCGTGTTACACAAGCGACATAGAGGATCTACCGTATAGCAGTTGACAATTTTAACAAGGCTGAAAAATAATATCTGAAGAAAAAAGTTTTAAATGAACAAGACGTGTACAGAGACTAATGGTGGCGCAGTGCAGAAAATGTAATACCGGATAAAAGGCACAAAAAAAAAAAAACACGCGGTATATCGACGTCTTAACCAAAGCCTAATGCTTCCGCCTCACGCGCTAATGAACTTGTTCCATTCAACTGGCCTCACCTTGTAGAAACGTATACCTTTAATTTCAGCTCATGAAATATTTCGAACACTGTGGTCCTATTCGTACTCATTGATTCATTGTATCACCGTAACACAGAAGAGTTCTATAATTTCTATTCATATATTCGGACATGGTTCTTTTATCTAATAAAATATTACAATAGCAAGTCTCTCACGAACATTATTGTGATCTACTATACTGCACACATATTTAAACATATTTCACTCATGGTATGCACATAATTCTCTCCTCGAATGAGAAATTTTGTCTGTTTGCATTCACCTGTAATTTACTGTGCTTATAGTTAGGCCTAGTGCCATATGGGAAAAACAATATCGGGGTGCATGGGGAACTTCTAGTGAGGGGTACCCGATGGTGCGGGTACCGTATCCATGAGTTGGGTCCAGCAATGAGGTACCTCATACCGAGTCACAACTTGGGACAACAGTTTTTCTTCTTCAGGAATGTTTCCATGCTATTTACCAAGATCTTTTCTGATTCCAACCGCTGATGGCTGAATTGATTTTGTAACGAGCTGGGAAGGCATGAATTGAACTTTTTTTCATTCAGTCCGCCAAGAATTACGCAATCATGGATTCCAAGGGGAAGAGGAAGAAACGTGCGAGAGCAAAATTTGAAAATGTCTTAGAGCCTTTTAGAATAAACTGACTGGTTACAAATTTCAGAACAAGTACAATGCAAACGGGCACATAGTGGCCATTTTCAATATATTCGATAATTTCTAGCTTTTCGCAACATTTTTTTAAGATGAAAAACGTCCTGAATAAGAAACTGGAATTTTAGGGATAACGTTTGAGAATCCAGTAGTAGTAACTCTTGGGATGATCTCCTGTTTCTGATATAAATTTCGCGTTGTTGAATGATTATTCATAAAATTATGTCGGCCACTCTATATGCATGCTAATCAAATGAAACTATCATTTGTTCTTTTCTATACTTTTTTAAAATAATGATATTCTCACACATGGCATAATGACTTTTTAATGAGGCGCCGCTAATACTTATTTCACGCAGATGTTTCGACCCACTGTAGGCCAACTCACATTCATTGATTAGCTGTATAAAAATACTATTTGAAACAATATGGAAATAATATATTGATTCCACTTTTAGCTGACAAAAAATACGTGGTATCCGGAGGAAAATAAATGCGGATAACAGAAACAAACTACAGGATCAGTATATACATTAGAGCAGTCATCAGAAGAGGATTAGGATATGATTTTCACGTTGGAAGACTATAAACTAAATAATGTCTATAATATCAAGGGTTTTTTGACAGTAATGTGGTAGAATAAACCACCTACAAAGACAGTTCCATGAAATGAAGTATGTGTAGGTACTAATAATTTCTTTTCAATTACCCAATAAAAAACGATGAATTGTCGAATCCATATGAGACGGACTTCATTAATACCGAAGAATTCGTGTGACCCGATGTCGTGCTTTGGCGCTGAGTTCGTACCATAGGCGGAAAGTCAGGCACAGCTTTGACTGGGAGAGAGGCCACGCAAATACCGCCCCCCCCCCCCCACATTCTAGCTCGAATAACGATTTGCGGTGTCAGACGGTGAATAAACCTGCTGAGTATACTGACACGCCATCCATGACGTGAATTGCGGAAACCCAATTTACTGGAACTGGAAAAGCATATCCATACCGAGGTCGGGATTCCTCGAGGTCGGAACCCATGGGAAGTGCGCCACTCATTTATGCATAACACCCTATTTGCAAATCAATGGCAGTTTATGGGGCCCTAGACATGTCTGCGGGCCAACATTTGATAAACAACAGCTGTAACGTTGAACTGACACAGTAATGAGTTGTCTGTTGTGTTTAAAAAAATTTGATCGGTCATAAGGTCGAGGGGGGCAACCCTCCCCCTGCAGCGTACGCCGCTACTCCTCGTGAAGCGGAGAAACAATGTGTACACTTCGTATGATGTTGCCTCATTTACCACAAAGCATTCCCGTAGTTAGTGCGCGATTGTTAGCACGTGTGTTAGATGACCGTAATGTTGTCACATGTCTTGGCAATTCATCCTATTATTGAAGGCCAATGACGCGTATTTACCTGTGACAAGAAAGGATACATACTAAAATACACGGCATTGTATAGGTAGGGATAGGGAAGTCACTTTCATTGACCCCACTCGGGTCATATGTCTTGGCAAGCAATCCTAGTTATTGAAGGCCAAATGACCGTATTATGTGCACGAACAGACTACATACTAAAATACACGCATTGTATAGGATTAGGGATAAGGAAGTCACTTTCATTGACCCCACTCGGTTAGCTGAGAATTAAGTAGCGGTTCTCTCCCGGGACCCTTTAGAACACATAATTGGAATAAAAATTATACAACGAATATCAAACAGGAATGAACATGATAAACATTGAATTAACTGACTGAAGAGTCGAGTCAATTACACATGAAAATAACCCAATGTTTTGACAAAACAAAAACGGTTAAAACAACAGAGGGTAAATATTTGAAAAATACATAGGCTTATCTGCTTATATCAAAGATGAAAAAGGGAATAAAAACTGCATATGGACCATGGAGAGTAAACGAGAACAGAGATAATTAGACTCATTAAAATGCTTGTGGAAGATATACGGACATCAAATGGTAAATCGCGTGAAAGATTACAAAAACTGTTCAAGCATGAGAAAGAATGAGAGAAATGACACTTTCGCAATCAGTTGGCAGCTGTATAGGGCCCCTCATATTTAGCTATTATTCGCAATATTGCTCCGGTGATACCAGTCCTTGCTGCTGAGCACGCGCAGCGGGAATGCACAGGTATCATTTTCAGTCTTTGGTATAGCCAGACTGGGATTCGAACCCCTCATCCCGGGTGATAACCGGCGCTTCGTCAACTACATGTACCATGCCAACAATCAGTTCACCCGGCAGCCCGAGACAACCTTCCCCTTCTACTTCATCTCTACCGAAATTTCGTCTTTTCATTACCCGGATTTTGGCCTTTCTCTGTTAATATTTTAGGAATCTTGCACTTTCAAACTTATTTCCAGATCCCTAACCATCTCGAATGCTCTCATTTGCCATGGAAATGAACATACGATACCCAGAGTGCGAAGCTGGATGATCATTTTTTGTTTACATTCATGTCATCCGTTCGTGGTCAAGCACAAATCCCGGTTTGGTCTCTCCATCTTCATGCAGACTCTGTATGTACTCAAGTAGTGTGACCGCAATTTCTTCGACTCGGCAGCAGCTGATTCTGACCAGGTTTTCTTTCTTGTACTCGAAAGGTTTGCCGAATCTCCCGGCAGTACCCCGAACGATGTCACTGTAGTCGGATCCTTTATGCTTGGCGTCGTTCACGAATTGAGAGAGGGCATTTATCCATTGTTTCGGGTTGGTCTGGGTTGCAGCTAAACGAGCGAGAAGGGGTAAATATCAGATAAGAGGGTAATGGAGAGGGGGGGGGGGGGGTACGTACACCATGCAGGGTACTTCACATTGAAGTATGTGTGTGGGACGGGATTTTTTTTTGCCTGGATCTCAAAACGCAGCACGAATTTTTTTTGCCCCTCGTCCGTAAAACTAATTGCTGAATTGGTATAGAAATCTTTGCGCTCGACAACGTCTGCATATTTTACGGGCATTCGATGAAGAAAATCCTGACAATTTTCTCTCACTTTTGCTTTACGTGTCGGGATTGTCCGGTATCTGTTCTATGCTTAATTTTTCGTATGATGAGTTTTTTGCCGAATATTCGATTTCGGTGAAAAATGTGGAGCTGAAATATCACTGAGCTGCCCGTCCCACACTTTTCATCCCTTTTTCACTCCTCAATAAATTAAAGGAGAATTGAATTCTGTACTGAACATTCTACAAAAAAAATTATTGTTCCTTCCCGAGTTATATTCAGTTGAATCAACGAGACGAGCTCTGCCGTTTTCCCTCCAGGTGAACGGCAGAGACTTGAACAAGTCTAACATGATTCACACAACCCCTACCAGCTGTATTCAAAGTATTCTTTATTATTCCCGTTTCGTGTCCCATTTTCGTGTCGTTTCATTCAAAGTGATATACCTAAAAAGTATACAAGGGATTTTAGGATGAAATTGGAAAAGATGTTCATGACATGATGGTCTCTCATTTAACAATATTATTTCACTCTGTCAAAGTCAGACTTTAATTCTCCTTTAACATCATTCGCCATTCATGGAAAATTGACGTGAATGTATTCAGGCATGATATATTGCACCTCTCCTATTAGATAAGTAGTAGAGTAAACATAGAACATGTCTCCCCCCCCCCCAAAAAAAAAATGCAACAGGGTGGTTCATTTGCATTTTCTGGTAGCTTACAATAATTTCATTCAAAGTTGCACAAAATCGGAGTCCCAGAAAGTGTTCGAACAGTAACATAATACTGAATCCCTGCCATCCACCATTTTGGAAAACATAAATCCTCGTATATCGGGTGAACAATGAGCTAGGAAGGCAAACAAGATATCATATCTACTGACTTTTTTACTGAATAAAAACACCTCCCGTTGCAATTTTCTGGATTTTTTTTTCTTGGAGGGGGGGGGGGGGGTATGTTGCCCTACATCGAAGATTGCACCTCGAAATAAATTTTGTTTTCAAGAGAGAGAGGACACCCTACCTTTAGACCCATGCAGTCCACTAAGTCCACTAAGACTGCTATAGGTGAAAATCCACGATTATTTCCAAACGAATGTTTAGGTGTATATAATATACATTGCACTAGATTATACCAAAGGCCACAAGAAATCCCCACAGTTTTCCCTCTTGGAACTTGTGAAAATATGAACCTATTTCCCGAACAGGTGGGTGCTCATGTGTGCCATACTGCAAACCGGAATATATCGGAGGCCACCTGGAAATACAAAAATGTCTCTCTGTTCCCCACCTATACAAATACACAAAATTTATGAGGAGACACCGTTTGGGTGGCTAGCTAGGTGTGCTGTATTGCACCAAAGTGCATCAGAAGCCACCCAGAAATATCAATTTTGGCTTCTTTGAAACTAGGTGTAAATATAAAATTATTCCCAAATCGAGGTGAGTGTTCCAGTGTGCTATTATATCGCACGAAATGACATCAAAGCTAGGCTAGGCTGAAAATGCAAAATTGTACCCCTAAAACCAGCTTGGGGCGGATTGTCACTGTCACCGAGGTGTGAATGTTCTAACCAATCTTATTGACCAAATGTTTGCACGTGAGTGGAATTGCAAGGGTCTCTCTAACCCTCTTTACCTTAATGATGTAATCCTTTATATCTTGTGGTACAGGGGGACCAAGCCTTGTGGCAATTTCTGTAGGTATCCTCAAACTTTTTCTCCACCGGCTTTCCCTTCTCATCACCGTGTGAATTAGGGAACACTGTATCTCTGGGATGCCTGTCCAAAACCGCCCTCTGGAGGAATGTGGGAGATAATAAGGTTAATTGATTGGTTGAACACCTGACTGATTGAATACTTGACACATCCCCACATACATGTGAAACAAACGGTGCCTTTGATGGGAGGGGTACGGGAACAGCGCCGTCGGTGGGGGAGCATATGCCTCCGGAGCCGCAATGCCTATGGAATTTGCTTCCTAACGACATCCGCCACGCACATGCTCTTGGGTTATTCAAATCCAAGCTTAAGACAAACTTCTTTATATCCGCTTTTATGTGATTTTTACATTCTAACAGTTTTTGACGCACTAACACTGCCTAATTTTTGTACTATTAGCTTATATTCTTGTGCATATTTCCTACTATTTTACTAGCTTTGTATCCCATTGTACTTTGTATCACATTATCACCAAGTTTCGTAAATATCCGATGGACTTTCAAAATAGGGGGAATCATGTGAAAATTAAAACAACAATTGAATGACCACCAGTGATTTGAATCTAATCCTAAACTTGAACACCAAGTTTCGGGGGAATCCGACGAAATTCAAACTTTGGATAACATTATGCACTAATCAGCATATTCGTCGTTTGAAAATCATCAGTGCAAGTAATTGCTATCCTGTGCATGTATGTCAGACCACATCAGTGCATCACTACACCAGTTCCTTGGGATCGTCCGTCACTTTCTGGCAAGCAAAAAAGTAGGTCCATAAAATAGGGTGATTACCCACCCTACTTAATTACTTGAATCTAAACAGACCTGACCCCGATACCACGTTCAAAATTATCAAAATGAGTCCCATGGTTTCAAAGGAATTCCGATAACAAGCAAGACTTACCCTTCACGCATTCACCAACCACAACGCACGCGCGCGCGCACACGCGCACACACAACATACCCACGCACACGCACACACACACACGCACACACACACACGCACACACACACACGCACACACACACACGCACACACACACACGCACACACACACACGCACACACACACACGCACACACACACACGCACACACACCACACACATACACACACGTTCATACGAACACCCACACGCGCAATCATGAAATATACAAGCAATTACCTGATAGCTGTATATGATATGATCCAGCAAGTTCCTGGCATCCACTAGCGTCTTCTCTGCTGCCTCCTGGCATCTTTTATCCCACTTTCCTTCGCAGATGTATTTGAAAGTATATTCAAATTCGATGAACCTATTCCTGATGTTCGTCATCAGTTCATATCTTGTTTTCAGGAGATGTGGGAGACCATCGAGTGGCTTGGGGTGTGTCTGTACGTTTGTCAAGAGTTCTCTAATGCTATCTTGCACTGAAAGGCTCTCATTTGACTGTCCTTCTGTGTAGAAAGCATAGTGGACGCTGTCTTTCCTCAGAAGACATCGTTTAATATCCACCAGCACTTCGGCAGTGCAACCATCCTCTCTGCATACTTGAAGTGACAGGTCTTTAACTTGGGTCAAAAACGTATAGCAGGCTTCAATGCTTCCATGGACAATCGCCAGGCTAAGATTTTCAACGGCCATGGAACTAGAGGATGATGTCCGCTCATCTCCCAAAATGGACTTGGCCCTCATAAGATAGATATCTGCAAAGAGTTCTCTGCATTTCTGTCTCTCTTCTTTGGTCTCTTGCAACAATTTAGCTACTTCTTCTGCAGTCACGTCGTCTCCAATCGCACAAAGACTTTTCCCCACGCCGCCAGAGTATCTCACCCCTATACTTCGGACTTCCTTCCTGCTCTTGCGCACTGCCAACTGTTCTCGGCTTCCCTGAAATCACCCATTCTGAACATGATATCTGAAAGGAACCTCTTTGCATCTAACATCAATTCCGACTGACTGGAAATCTCAGAATGAATGACTTCAAATGCTTTGTCGGTCCCAGATCTAACCGATGTCATGAATTCTTTCTTACTGGTGGAACCACAACTATTTTCAGCGAAATGTTCTGCACCTATTAATAGAATGCGGTATGCATTGTCTAGCCTCTCGTTGGTGTCGAAAATTCGACGAAGTTGTGGGATTTCATTTTCACGACAGCGACCCTCAAAAAGTTGACCCGGTGTCATGTCTTTCCCCGTGAAAAGATCACGAAACAAAGTTTTCGCTTCTAAGGCTCTGCCCATTTCAACAGTTAACTCCGCCATTGTGAAGTTTGCGCGTACGTGGCTTTTGTCTAGATTCACAGCTTCGGTCACGTATTGAAAACAGCGTGTAATGTAATAATGTGTATGATCTTCTGGTAGGCTTTCATCATGAGCGAGTCCTCTGTATATTAGCGCCAATTGGTAAAATACCTCTGCCGATGGCGATTTCTCTACGAAATTCTCTAGAATACGTTTACTTCTTCCGTAGTTTCCGTTCCATCTAAACACTATTGCACATGTAAGCGCAATATCTCTGTCACGTGGTGAAATTTCGAGGGCGCCACACACATCTTCAAGCCAACTACTTCTACTATTATCTATACTGTAGAGGCACCTCCCAAGATAAGCCTTTGCCCGAGCAAATGTCGGATGTTTCGCAACTAGCTCTTCCAGGATTGACTTTTCTTCATTGAAGAGTCTCCTCAAATCTTCATCTGACGTCTTCCTTGCAGAGAGTCTACTCTCATCGCGAGCACTGCGTCCAATTGAAAGTGCCTTCCAGAACAGCCAGTTTTTCATCTGAGCATATCGCGGGTCCCCCAAGGCTCCGTCAAGCAGTTCAACCGCTTTCTCGTATCTACCATGTCTTGTCAGCGCTACAGCGCGTACGATGTCTATCTGCGGCGTCGAGGTTACACACCCAACCGCGGTGTTCAGCGTCGTCAGAGTTTTGTTCAACTCTTCAATTTTCGCAGTCTCTTTGAATTTTCCATCGTTGTAGAGCCACATTCGGAATGCATTGATCACGAGACTGTAGCAATCTTGAGCGTATTGGTCGCATCCCCAGATCTCCTTCACCTTTTTCTCGGCCGTCTGGAGATACTTGAGAGCGGTTTCCGGGCTGGACCTTCCCTTCATGAGGTAGTTTTCTGATGGTACCTCCAGGAACGCCCGTTGTACAACAGATTTTCGATTTGCATGAATTCTGGTTCATCTTCGAGATCCCAATCCACGCTTTGCTTAAGCTTTCTGATGTCTAGGTTAATTTCTCCCTGAAGATTCCACTCTCGATTGAAGTGACAAGGAAGATGTTTCCACCAATTGTCCTCCATTTTTCAGCCTTGGATATGTGTCTTGACGGTTTTACAGCACACGAAACTATAGTCTCTATTTGAAATTATATCTTCCTGCCTAGTGGTAAACACAGGCGTAACAAGTAGGAACCGGGAACTGATGAATTATTTGAGAGTGATTATCTCGAATCAATTAGTTGTGCTAGGTGGTGTATGGGCACTGTGTTTCGCGTGATTCTGTTAAGTACTGATGAAGGCAGGGCTAATCAGAGTTGCCATTTTGTGTGATGAAAAGCAGTTGACAGCCAAAACCAGAGCATACTTCATATTTTCATTGTACCATTCGATCAGTGGTGCTCGACCATAAGACAAAACTCACAAATCTGGTGTCTGAGCAACCTTGATTCCAAATGCATGGGCTAGAAGTAATGGGGTTGCAATTGTAACATTACCCTCAGTTTTCGAGCAAATTAACTGGCGATTTTCAATGAAAAACAAACAAAGTACATAATTCAGGTATGCTGACATGACTGTCGCACCATTTTTTCTTGCATATGACAAAGTTTCGAGCTTGCGCAATACTCATGCACGCACACATTTTGGAAGCCTCTCATTTCGTAACGGAAAATCGAATGTCTGCCTGGATCAGATTGATACATTCAGTTCATCGTCAGCTAAAATATTAGCGCATTTGAAATTGATCATGTATTTGCCCTTCAAACCTCTGAGGCCTCAACAAAACTATTTCTGCATGGGAAAGACACGATCCAAAATCCAACGATTGAGCGAAACAACAACATCCACAAGATAGACGAAGAGCGGTACAGAATTACGAAGAACACAAATCCCGCTGATTATGCACGAAATATAACGACACTGCAGGTGGCCAGTCCACGTAACATTGATACTGTGTTAGCGGTTGTCTGTAGTGAATGACTAGCGATAGGCTCTCCCTGTCAGTGGGTCTTCTCCTTAACAGGGTGGCGAAATCCTACTTCCGCGAGAACAGTAGAACGAATTAAACAATGTTATTTGTTGCAGTGCACCAGAAAATTTGATATTCACAGGATCACCGGAAATCCTTGTTGAGTGTTCCCCTCATTCTATGAGTCTACTTCACAAACAAATTCAGCACTCATGCACTGCGTAAAATACCGACCGTGTGAACACTATAGATATTAAAACATAGGTAGATGTAACTTGGTATTGAGCTTAGTTACGCGGCATACTGCCAATACTGCTGCAGCAGTCGACAGTGGGGAGAGGCTGAACCGACCCCCATATTCCTTCTCGTCGCACCGCCACTCAGGCTCTTCCCCCCTTATTAAAGCAGTGGCTACAACCAGACTACGTTTGTGTATTAGCCTACTGCATGAAAATCACTGAAATCATAGTCATTCATTACTATATATCTACTATACTGAAGTATAATCGAGGTAACAGGCGTTTCAAGCTCTTATTATTTAATGAGTCCTCTTTGTTATCTATCCAATGATCTCACGATTACTCATCAATACGTCATTAGGACATCATCTCATAGTTATCACATATTTATTATTTATGACAAAATATTTCGTAATTCTGATGGCCCATAGGATCTCGACGGAACTATTATTACTTTTAAAATTTGGCTACTGACGAATAAAGATGACGTCTTATCATCTTGAAGAGGTTAAACAATAACTTGTCATTGTCAATTATTTCCGGTATCTTCCGGTATCTTCTTTTGTCTTTGTCGTAACGTCCATCGATAATTTTCAACAAATGTGAACATGCTGAATTTCTCCAGCTTTATACAACATAAAATGCATTTTGTTTATAACATGTTTTGAAGATCTCCGAATTATTACGTCATATCGTATGAATTATGAGTTCCTTACTCGAGTGATTATCGCATACTTTATTATTTATCTCTCCATAATGAATCAGTATATATGGCAACTTGGCATCTCGTAGTTATGATCATTCTTTGTGAGCCGTGTTGATCTGATTATATATATAGGGCCCACCAATAACCTGAACGTATTAGCATATTTATTATTTCATTGGAATAGGGGTCTCTAAAAACCACCGTAGAAAAAATCGATGTCGCAGCTATGTAGTTTGTTGCGTTCATGTCAGAAACGGAATTGGCTCCATTTTAGGAACGTGGGATTCCCTTATTGTGACATTTATGTGGCCTCCGCGTAGCCTAGCCGCAAGAGTTAGCGGGGATTTTGTACGCAAGAGAAAATTTAGAACAATCAGCCAGTGTACGCAGCGTTGTTGAATTCAGAGGTACCGGTGCGTGAATCAGGCAAATTCAGGATTGGCAAGGGACTCGAACTCTAATAGCGACGTTCCTGGGTTATTAGGTAAGCTCCAATCTTGGTATTTAAATTTGAGCAATTCAAACATTTTCGAATTTTACAAGACCCTCTGCTGGTAATGTAGTAATACATTACTACAGGCTATCGTTGTGCATGTTTTCTCCCGCTCGGAAGCGGGCCCGGGGTGAACTTGTTCGTACCCCCGTAACTACAGAGATGCGCCTAGTGCTCTGTAGCCTATAGCTACAGCGAAGAAATTGCGGGTTGTGAAATATGGGATTTGAGTAGATGAGTATAAATAGAACGCCGAAAGGGTCTCTAGAAACGTGCAGTATCCACGTGTGTACCCCTGGCTACGCCTTCTATGGTTAAATCCTCTGCTTGATTAGGCACAACTGCGCTCCAACACAACATATTATGCAGACTGTCCTGGTCTTGTGAAACACTGTTGCAACGCTCTGTGGTAACCCCCTGTCCCTCCCTGTCGTGACCTGTCTGGACACAAAATAGTGTAATTAATTTGCAGAAGCAGCAGCCAAACGTTAACTGAATAATATAACGCCACTAGGTGACTGGTGACATAACAAGATGCCATTGAGATATATAGCCTATCCTTAAACGGAGTTAAACCTCAAACTGTCACTGAGATCTCATTTCCTCATTTGCCTATATTCTTCCGCCGGTCCGCAACCGTTCACTGTGGAAATGCTTGTACGTGCGCTGCACAACCAGCTGAACAATTTTTAGACCCCCCCCCCCCCCCCGCCCCCCCCCCCCCCCCCGTGCAAACATTACATAACACAAACACGGGACTCGACTGCCGTATACTGCCGTATACTGATCTTCACTAACATAAAAGTAACAAGAACAATTCTTTGAGTATATCCCACTCCTGTAACAAAAGCCGGGAGGCTTTCAAGATCACTCAATTCTGAATATTTATGATAAGCAGGATTGTAGCAGAATAATTACCTTATCCCACACTAACACGTCCGGATTTTGCTGTTAAGTTGAGTTTCAAGTAACACGTTCCTCCTCTGGTCACTAACTAGCCTACATGCAAATAATACCTTGTGGCTATATAAATCACTACTTTCCCGAAATGGCAGGGGTTTCTATCTGCTTATGCTGGTAAATGAATAATCACAATACATATTGGATATTTTATGTATTATTCAAAAGCTTGGTTCACTCCAGGATTGATGGAAGTTAATGACTGGCAATGTGTCCGATACCAAGCCATATATTGAGTAGGTACATGAAAAGATGGGTCCAGTGGTAGCCAGACGAAACAGAAATTTCCTTTACGCTATTCCTCTGGGATGTTTCAATACGTGCCACGAAGCGATGGTGTCGAACGTAACATTTATCAGTGTTTCAGCGGGTTTCACCTTTACAGAGGACATAACTGGATATCGAGGTGCTAGCAGTGTTTTAGTAGTCAGTGCCAATTGATTATTTGTTGTTTCAACAAGACAAGTCTGGTCGTTACAAAAAAATTTACCCCGAAGGTCACGAGTTCTTTCAATCAAATACGGTCAAAAGGGCAATGAGGTTCAAAAAGTGAGCAGATGTAGTTCACTGGACCAACAAAATTTTCCATTACGCCATCGCTCTGAAATGTTTCGTTGTCAAGATATAGAAGGATTGCCCGTTATTTGGTGATGACCTTCAATAACCTTGACCTGATTCCAGAAACAGTAGGGTTCATCCGCCCCAAATGTGGAACCCACGAACCTAATATGAACTTGATAGATAGGCCTACATTGAATCATTAGATATCGTGCTGACAAAGTTTTCAGAATTTGCCCTGTCGTGACCTTGAATGACCTTGAACTGGCACTGAAAACAATCCCACATGAGCAACCAACGTGCCTAATTTGAGCTTCATACATTCTCTAGATATCGCGCTGACAAGGTATGCCACACCCACACACACACACACACACACACGCACACACACACACACACACACACACACACACACACACACACACGCACACACACAGACATACACGCACATACGCAAGGTGCATGACTACATATAACACCTCGCGAGAATAAAAATTGGAATGAACTGGAGTCAAAGGTATAGAATCGGGAAGGGAGCTAAGGCCCCACTCCTAGTGAAAAAACAAGTGGTAGCGGCAGTATCATCCCCTCCACTTTTCGTTTCGGGATACCTCTTTTCCAATTCTCAATCATCGAGAACAACGATTTATTCGTCAATATATCCCCTCAACACTTTTAAGTGAGGTGATGTATTTTTGAGTAGTGGGCTGAGCGGTGGTGACTGCCCTGGTGAGCTAGGGGTCTTAATAAGGGTAGTGGGTTTACCATTACCCACATCCACCAAGTTTGTTCAAAGCCGACGAAGTTCCAAAAGCACACATTTGACCTTGGTGATCTTGGAACCACAGTCATGTTATTCGGGATCAACGTTGTCCCCACCCACCAAGTTCCGTGTAAATTGGATTCACGTTGTATTTCCGCAAAAAAAAAACGCACAATTGTGACCTCCGGTGACCCTGAAATCACCGTCATCCGAGATTTCGCTAGGGCGGATATGTGTACAAGTTTCCGATCAATGCGGATTGAAAACGTTTTAAAAAGTTTTTATTGCGCTAACGGCTAGAGTTTCCGGTGGCAGCGGAGGCAGGGGCGGCGGCTACACCCAAAACCATAATACCACGACACTTCTAGTGTCGCGTGTTTCTAGATTTCGAACTCTTTCTTCGACGTTGAATTGCGTGCTAGCTCCCGAACAATTTGGTTCGTCATCCTTTATATTTGAAAACCAACACGCCTACTTCGAAGGTGATGATGTCGAGAAAATACCAATCATGATCGTTCTGGCTCTCCCCTGCCCTTTCACATGAAATTGGACTGATACCGGAACAATAGAGTTCTTCCTCTTCATATCTGCAAACCTACATGCCTATTTTGAAGTTGAATTGATACTTGCAATCTATGTATCGTGCTCGGAGGCATTTTTATATTTGGTCCATCCTGACCTTCTACGACCTCAAACTGCATGCCAGGAACAACAGGGTCTTCCTCTGTATATCTGTAACCTACACGGCAAATTTGAATTTGATTGATGTTTGTTTTCTCTAGATATCGTGATCACAAATAGCATCACATGAACACACACACATACACAGACACCCACGAGCACAGCGCGAGTAACCCACACCACAATCACGGCGCCCACACACACATTACATATACTTACATAGATTCCTCTTGATTCGACCAGGAAAGACACGAATGGCCGATATAAGAGTGCGAGTCGTTACCGACACGACTTTTACGTCCACAGAATCTGCGATTGGATGCTGTCACTAAGATACGCTTCAATTTGTGGATTTGAATTGAAAGTAGACACACATGACCAGTAACTGTGTTGCGATTCATTCAAGGTCACGTTGTACGTTTCTGTGACATTTCGGTCTGTAATTGAAGGTTAGTAAAGTAGGAAAAACAACAACAACAAAGAAAAAAAAAACAATCTGGGTATAAGAACATTGGTTCTAGGAACTAGCACATTGTACCAACCACATGAATCTAAGCAGAAATGCATTTACGCAAACATACCGGAAGGACACCTTTTTCAATAGGCCTAATGGCCTTGTAGTTTTATTTTGCGGTCGTCTGATTGTCAAAGAGACTTCCGCCTCTAATTTTCACAAGTGTTTCTTTTCTGTGGTAACGACACACCAGACACCCATATTAATAGGCCTAATGGCCTGAAATAAGATTTTCCCAATTCAGGCACATCAAAGTGTTGGCCTGAGTGGCCACCCCCTCGCCGTCTTTGTCACTTATATGCTGACCAAATCCCAGTTCACCTCTCATAAACTTCCGGATTGAGATGCATGAAGAACTATTCTTCAGTCATTGTTTGCTTGAGAACTTGGGGTTCAGTAGACTGTTCGTACCTTGGGCTATAGCACAAAATCTAGTGATTCTGCTAAAACAAGTCTTTGACCTTAATAACTCCGCGGTCTAGAAAACCCAAGATGTGGCCAACTGCTTCAACAATTTCTTCACAGCATGGCTGCTAAATTAGTGGAAGAATTACCACCGCCAAAGAATACATTTGCTTGTTCCTCTTTGACTCAGTAGTTTTCTTACTATCAATCCCAGTGACTGACACTCTCTTCCTTGATCAAGTCTCTGAGGATTTTGTTGAGGCGGGAACTTGCTAATCTGATTCTTTCAAGAGCCCTGGACTTGATGGCCTGCAATCTAGGTTCATTAAGGATGGTGCTCCTGTTCTAACTGCCCCTATTACCCACATCATTAATTTATCCATGTTGAGGGTAGGTTCCTGGCCGAGTTCAAGGTTGGCTAGAGTTGTTTCGCCCTCTAACAAAAACAAAAGTGAACTGTTGGTGGCCAACTACCGTCCGATAAGTTTTGTCTCCTGCCTGTTTCCAAATCTAGAAAAGGCTGTCTTCGTTCATGCTTGAAAACTTATCTTGTGCGCAATAACTTACTTTACGAGTATCAGTCGGGGTTCAGATCCAACTTTTCCTACAGACCTTTAGTCCTAATTGACTTGCATGATACTATCAAGAGCAACATTGCCAGGGGTTTCTTACGGTATGGTATTATGGAACCTGAAAGCCATGCCTTTGACCTGTTGATCATGCTACTTGTGTAAAAAATACAGCTAATGGGTGTTCGCAACCATCTGGTTTCATTCATACCTCTCTGATAGATCCCAGGTCACTTGTGTGGATGGATGCGGGTCAATGAAAGCTCTCATGGGTTTCCTCAAGGAAGCTCTTAGGGCCCTTACTGTTTCCTGTGTTATTTAACGATATGTGTGTAGCAGTGTGAAGCTGTCCCTTACTTGAGAAAACTGAATGATCCTCTCGGTACAAGTCGTAAAATTAAGATACTCGGGATTTCAAAGTTACCACTAGTGGCAATCACACTATTTCTGCTAAAACTTCTGTCAATTATCTTCGGTTCTATTATATTGACCATCTGAGTTTATCCGATTATGCTCAGAACATCATCACAGGCAAATGCAAGACTTGCCTGTCTTCATCGTAAAGCCAGCTGCCTTAATCAAAAAAAAAAAGTCATGCGGAAACTACTTTCTATGGCTCTCATACATGCCTGTTTGATTATTCTTCATCAACATGGTATACTGGCCTTAATACATCGCTCAAAAAGATTCCAATTATTCAAAATAAAATGTGTTCGTTTATGCTATTGCAGGGCCCAAGATTCCATGTTGGCCAACAGAAGATAGCTGGTTTATGTTATATAACAGTGGAAAATAGAGCCTAAATTTTATGCAGGCCTGACCATACACCTAAAATAATTCTATGGTATAGTTCCCCATATTTGAATATTAATTTCACTTAAAACTTCTACGTTCATAATTTTGCTACCTTGCTAGATCTACTATTTTTCAGGAACAAGAGGTCCCAAGGATTAAAGAGATACTGTTCCACCTTCTGGCTTCTATGCTATACAGTGACTGGACTGCGCTTCTAAGCATATAGGGCTGTGCCTCTAACACTGCTTTAAAGCTAAGTTGAAGCAGCATCGTTCATGATATTGCCTGCCTGCCTGCCCTTTTTTTAGGTGTGTCCATTCTATGTTGGGGTGTGGGTTTAGTGGGGGTTCCGTGGTTAGGTTGGGTGGTGCTTTGTTTTTGTCTTTCCTCTCTTAACACTTGTGCAATGTTGTATGTGGGACCCCATTGAAAATGGGCTAATTTTTTTTGGCCTGATGGTGTTGACTGTGTCTCTATTGTTCTTTGTTCTGTTACTTTTCCTATGTTTGTAATGTATTGTACTTTTGACATGGAGCACAGATAACAAAACAAAACAAACAAGATAACTCATTTTGAAAACGCGAGGGCGCTTTCATTAGGACATGCGCTTCAATCAGGATGGAAACGGAGGCTCATTATACCCCGCGACACAGGAAGTGTCTTGGGGTATTATAGTTTTTGGGTGTGTAACCGCCGTCTCCGCCACCTGCCGCCGTCCGGTTCGGCGCCCGCCGGAACTTTAGGCGGTAGCCTAATACCTCTTTAACGCTTTATCCATTGACTGAAACTTGTTACACAATGTTACGCCCAAGTGGAATCTCGGATGAGTCGAAAGTGGGCATCAGTGCAAGGCTGGGGGCCGCTGATTTGCATGATATTACGCGAAATTTATTACAGTTATCGGATTTGAACCAGACTTGGTGTGCGTAGAGACTATGTTGATCCCGAAAAATGTGGAACTCATTTCAAGTAATCGGAGGTCAGCTTTTCATAAGTTTTCAGCGATTTTCTAAACTTGGTCAGATTTGAACGAAACTGGTGAATGGGGGCTACATTATTTTTCCTTGACAAGTGGAGGCATTTCAAGGTCACCATGTGTCAAATTGGTTATCATGGGTCATGGGTAGAACTTGGTGATGGACGCTCTCTTAGTTTTCTGACCAAAATGGAGGTCTTTATGGGGTGTTAGATCTTCCCAATGATTAATCAACAGCGGGGATAGACACTTAGGCGGTTCACCACCCCCTACACATGGCCTAGCCTAGTTTTTCTATATAGGTTCATTCATGAGGCTCACCATTTCCTAGAGGCGATAGTAACTACATCATTCATGTAGAAACAAATACATATATTATCCATATGAGGTAAAACGCACAAAAAGACGGATTTTGAATCGACGATATGAATTGTTGAGCAATGTGCGGTTGGCGATTTCAGTGAATGCGGCGGCACAGTGCAGTATGCTGCGCTAATATATTGCTGATTCTTGCGGGGACAGACTTGGAAGTTTGCTGACGAAGATTGCATTAGTTGTAGAGTTTGGAACAAGTTCCGTAGCAGCACAAAAAAAAATCATCTAAATGAAATGAACGAGCACTGAGTAAACGGATTACTATTCATGAGTTGATAGATATGTATGGCCCATTCACACTCATTGTAACAGTTTTAATCCATTCTAAAGAATAGCCTTCTCACAAACTGCGGTTTCTGCATTCATATCGCCACACCGCCTCCGCTTTATGAAGCCTATCTTACCCTTACCCTCGCCATCCCCCAACTCCTGTTAAAACAAGGTGCACCATTTTCAGGATGCATCCCAGAGGTCTTCGTGATAATTCGATGATCTACCAGTATCAGTATCCTCGGCTACAATTATATTCAAGGCTAGGACTCCATACATGGTACTGTTTTCCAGCGAATACCCCTTATGATGTGGGGAAAAGGCCACACATATTTAGCAGATCGGAATAACGACATCATATTGTTCTATGAATGATATATTCTATAGGTCCGTCAGTCGTGATGCGGCATCATTTGCCGTGCGTGGCACACAATGTAGTTTTTGCCAACCCAGTGCATGTTCCATTTTATTTGGATATAATTTTGACCGCGACGGAACTTGTTTCTATCTCTGCAAGTCAATTACAGCTTATAGGGATACTTTCTATGTTTTTACTCACGTGAACCCGCTAATTATGGTGTCGAGCCGTATCCCGCACTCGTATTTATGGAATACTAGCCGTGTTGTTTTCTGTGTACTGGTATAGGTCATCTGACGAACAGCACTACTTGGTCGGTGTATAAGCACTGGCTGAAGAACCTGGATTAACTCATCACCTGATTGGTGGAAAGTACTCCCTTGCCATTTGTGCCCAGAATGGAACCTCAGAGGAGACAGAAACTTGGACGTCAGAAAGCTCAAGATTAAGGTTGACTGGGACCTGAAGGATGAGCCGGATTTAATGCCAATAGAGCCATCTGCTCTACAGGTATGGACGGGACAAACCCTTTGATCTGACTTACTCACTTGCTCACACCAGCTATATGCTGGCACATTTTTGTGCCAGTGATCCGCTCTTCCGTCCATATGTATGTCTGCCTGACTGTCTGACGATAATGGTTTACTTCGGCGGTAATGCACCTAAGGTAAAATTGTGAGTCGATAAGTCAATTGCTCCTGCATACCGGTATTAAAATGGGTAATCGTATAGCATGTGGTCAACGCCATTGATGAACAATGGTCCTACATATGGAGTGCTGTCGAAAAATACTCATCTTACTTAATTAACTTTTTATATTAAAAACGAGATTTTTTTTTCAAATATTTATATTAAAAACGAGGTTTTCTCCATATATCGGACTGGCTAAAGACAAACTCATTATTCCGTGTATAATTTTTGAAACTACCTACTGTGGCTTCGATAATAAGTCGGTGATACCCGTAGAAATGCTATCAGACTGGGTGAGTAATAGAGCATCGCCGCATGCAGTGTATTAGCTACGGGTAAGCACTCTACACTCAGCACATCTCTCTCCGTCGCGTTCGTCATTCGATAGTTCTGTTCGTTCGTTCGTTCATCGGATCTGCCCGTCACAGTCACTCGTACTTCTAGACCGACATGCGATCAGTTGAGTAAACTTGGTAGGTGGACTTGAAGCATGTCCATTGCTCAGGAGGCAGAGTTACATTTTTGTTTGCATACGGTGATTAGATGTTAATTAAATCACAATAATTAACCCAATTATTTACAACAGCGGCTAGAAAGTTCCAGAAGCCATTCATCTGTCAACACATCTCGCTCCAGTTTCTTGTTTGTTTAGATTTCTTCACAGAAGCTCTGCAGGAACACATCCTTTCTCATTATGTAAGCACTGCACTGTAGCCCTGAGTGGATCCAGGAGAGATCTATCATCACTTTCTCATTATATTGGCTGCTGTACAAGCCTGTTACGCTGGAATTTTGCGTCGGCATTTACAAACTTACAAGTGTGTTTCCATTGGTCACTGCTGCAGGCCTAGAATGTATTAGACTTCCTTGGGGCTGGTACATAAGCAATATCAGCCAATTGTAAACATGTAAAATAAAATTCATTACTGTGAACATATTACTAATCAGAAAATTGGTGACATGTCTAAGTTCACATCATAAGTCACATTATTTGACATTTTGGTTCGAACTGAAACCTTGTACACATAGTTAACTGACCAGTGGCCGATATCCAGGTCATTCAGAAATCAACTGAGATATCACGTCTAAAAATCTCTGGTTCTGTAATTAGATGGGAACTAATGTAGTAAATAATTGGCCTGTTTAAGCATCTACGGTATTTTTTTCCTCCCGCAGCTACCAAGACGTTCACGATGGCCTTGTTAGCAATGAACAATTTCACTAGACACTAACTTGAATGACCATATCAATGGATGCTACTGAAAAAAGGTTGCGAATTTTAATGCATTATCGATGAGCTAATGAGTCCTGCCCACTCCTTCTATAGTATTCTAGTGTGGGGAAGTGCATGCCTTGCAAAAGTGGCTGTTGGACGGGATTGGTTTACTTTTAGACTACCTCACATCGTCGCATCCTTGGTTACCGTCAGTACGTAGGACCGTGTGTCTAATACAGGCTTTTCTGGAAAGTCGGTTAGTCTTTTCGGAAATCAATCCGGTGAGTGTGGGGGCGACCCAAAACAAAAGGCCAACACCCCGTAAAGCTCAAAGATAGTTGAGTGCCATCAAATGACCATCTTCTCACGCCACATCTTCAAAATGTGGTGTTCAGGTTTTCCGCCCAGTGTTCAATAGTTGAACTTGAACACAGATGTTTCATTTAAATCATAAAGTGTTGTTTGAATTTCGAAAATGTTCAGCATTAGAGTTCAAATGTTTAACACTTGTGTTGCCATGCCCTCTGTTCTGCGGGACCTAATGCCTCTCAGTACACCCCCTCCCTTATCTTGTTCTTCAAGTCTGGATATGGGCCTGCCAATGATGGTCAAGATTCAAACACTTGACAGTTTCAGGCATGTCAACTATGCTAGGGTTCAATAGAAACAAGTGCCCAAAAAGCTAAACATCTTCTTTAGGCCTCTGAACGTTCTTGTATTACATTTCAGCACGTATACGCAGGGGCCGCCCGAAAGCTTGCTAGTCCCCCAAGACATATATACGATGAATGTACTATAATACAACAACACTATAATGCCTCTATAAAGCTTGGAAAGGTTTTTTCCGGTGATCTGAGAGACTAATTTCTCGAATTTTCGTAATTCGCTGTAGTGAAATCGCTTGAGCCTCCTTCTACACGAACTAATTACCTCATCTTGGTCCTTCATCCCATTTTTAGCTGCAGGTAAGCATCTCTACAAGTTATCATGTTCTCTCCATCCGTTCGTTTGTTCGTTTCTTTCGTTTCCGTTCTGTTCATCCTGTGTCGAATCAGATGAACTTGGTGGGTAGATGAACGCATGCCACTGGCTAGAGACTGAAGGTAACATTTTTGTTTGCATAGTGCTATGAAATTTTAATTAAATCCACTTATTTACCCCAATAAGTATTCATTCGTAAAACTCTGAACTCGTACATTCTCAGGTTGAAACTGGTGGGTGGATGAAGCATGCCAGCTGGGCTAGGCGGATTTACTTTATGTTTGCAAGAGTGTGATAATTTCACTCAAATCACGAATTACCCAATTTCCAACTTCCATTGAGCTAGCTTCTGTGACAGTGTGTAGAGCGGTTTTTTTCACAATACCCCATCCCTCTGCATCCAATTTTACCTTTCTTCCGAAGTCCAGGTCTGGCATCCTATTTGACAATAAAACCTATTGTCCAGTGGAAGATGACTTGTCTGTCAACACTTCACGCTCTAGTTTCTGTTTGCTGGTGACCCAGGAAGAGTTGTTTTCACATGTGAGTTCTGTTGGGTAGGCTAATGTAGCTAATATACAGGCCTAGAAAGTTAGTTGAGTACTTTGTGTTGGCCTGATAGCAATATTAGGCCCATTGGTAGACTGTTCCAATCCATTCCAGTTACGACATATGTCAGTAAGGTAATGAAAATGTGAACAAAAAAAACCAAAAATAAATGTGGATTGTGAAGCACAATGCAGTGTATTCGCCGCAGGAATTTTGCCGTCCGCAGCTATAAGACGTTTGTCGTCGACTTGCGCTTGTTCATGTGATTGCCAGGCAGCCGAGCGTTGGCAATCTTTGCTCGCGTCGGCCATTGTTTGTGGCCAGTCATAACATACGTTACGGTTTTTGCCGCCACCAGCTCGATGAGCTATTCAGTTTGTTCTCTTATAACCGCGGTTCGGGGGGCTTAGTGATTACGAGTTTACGACTATAACTATTAGTATTGAGTAGTGAATCGTCAAAACTCTGAAGAGTCCGTGACGTGCTGTCTCAATTGCATGCGATATGCCGACGAGGTGGACCTGGTTGGTGAGCGTCGTATCTGCAGACATTCCGGGAAAGGGCATGGTATTTGCTTCCTCCATGGTGATCCCAGTGGAAATTCTGATGTTTATCATAACCAGGTCATACCGAGGCGCCCGTCTCTCACTGTGCTGCACGGCACCTGACAAAAGGTCCCACAAGAGGCCCTGTTTACGGGCAATATGGCTGAAACCATCCCTTTCTCTGTAAATAGTTTTCATGAGTGAGGCCCTTTCCGTCTACCATTCGCATAAGTGACTCGTTGGTAACATGTCACTCCAATTTACACCAAGCAAGCATCCCCAGATGTACTACCAAAGCTCCCGTTTAGCTGCATCCAATTTCTTAATATTGACCATGTGATGGAGCCATAAGTCAACCGGGACATTACAAGGCTTCTGATGCCCAGAAGCTTAGCCGCATCGGAAAAGTGTGGCCTACGGAGGTCTGCACTCACCGAGTGTAGTCTTTGCTATTCCAATCCGCTTGCTGATTTCTGAGTGTCACGGTGTTTTTGGGTTGTGATGGATCCTAGGTACAAATGAAAATGAGTTAACCTTGGGGATAATGGAGGGCCCCATGTGGACAGTGTCAGCAGAGTTTAGGGTCTGTCTGGATGACAAAGTGAGCTGTTTTACCAGGGTGAATCAACCAAGCTGATAGGCTTGAAGACGTCCGCTAAGATGTTGAGAGCCGCTTCTGCTTCCGCAGCGAGATGTTAACAGGACCTCAGTCACTGTGCGTCACTGTGCGTTCACCTATAGTAGCCCCAGGCAAACCAACAGTCCTACATGCCATTCATAAGGCAAGAGGATTGGGGATAGTTGGGGCAGCCCTTCTACATCCACAGGAGGTGGTGAAGGCATCTGTTGTCTCGTTCTTCATTGTAAACGCCCTCATCATCATGATAAGACTCTCTTCCCACAAGCTTCACTTTAATTTTTTTCACGTTGCATGTAATGGACCTTGGTAGAGTGGGTGTGGGGGTTCTGGGGGTTGGGCCCATTTTTTGGTCCCTTCGAGCCTAAATTATGACATTAGGAACCCATAGCCCATTGTGGGCCTGAAATGCATTTTTTTAGAGAGATTTGCTTTGCTGGGAGTCATATTCCTCATATACCTTTGCTGTTAGTTCTATTTTTGGAATGTGGCTGGGAACCCTCCACCTCGTCTCACTGGAAATAGGAATGCCCCCTCCTGGATCTGGTCAGTGGTCAGTGCTCCACTGGGCCTCCAACCCAGCTCGCATATTATTGTACGTAATAAGTGTTCACAGGCTACAGCTATCTACTAGGCACCTGCACCCACTGTTTCCCACTGCACTCGTTAAGTACATTAGGGTTTAGACATTAGAAATATGATAATATTGATGCACTCGCGGATATGGGCACCCGTCAGGGAGGAATAAATGAGTCTGAAGGTTTAATTACTTTTCAATGGAAAATTCTTGTTCAGGTTGTTTTCTTTTTCCTACTCTTGTTAGGTGGGACAAAATATTAAATGTTAGACTTGCGATTGATACTACTGACCCCATAGTCGCTCATTATCATACCTTCATATAAGACCACAGAAATCTGTGACTTGAATGTTACCGTTGCCAGTATTAAACTTGTTACAGTTCCCGATATTTGTTCTGATGTTCACGATGCGCATTAGCATAGAGCTCCTAAGGCCTAGAAGTTAAGTATTATTCCGGCCTAGTATAGCCTCACGTTCAGAATCGAACAGTCAACTTCCTCCTGACATTCCATTCTTATAATTTATTGTACATTCCTGGATATTTGTCTTGACCTCTGACAATACGTAGTGGAGCACAGTGGCTCAGTATGCAGTTCATGTCATTTTGGGACATTTCCATGCAAATAGGTAGCCTATGCCAAATGCTCTTCTCCTAGAGTTGAAATTCCCTAAATCAGAATGATCTGAACTTTTTTTATATTATCTATAATAATTAAATTATTTATTAAACTGAAACTGCCTCGATGGTATAGTCTTTACATTCAGGAGGTTCTGGCATTTTGGTTGCCGGATATAATTCATATGAGTAAGATAGCGAGCAGAAACTGAACTATAGCTACCTTTGGGAGGTTTATTATGCCTGACCTACCTACAAATTCGGCATTCTTTCCCTGTTTATCATGGTAGGCTGTTATCTATCTCTCTGCTCATCCTATCCAATTGTGTCACAATTGTGTTTTTGGCTCCCAAACATCATTCTTGCATGGATGTTGACCAACTTGAAAAATGTTTCATGACACATGGGACCTGGTTTTGACCTTGTGAAGGTCAAGGTCCAAAGTGCCCCCCAAATTTTTTTTTTTAAAAAAAAAGTTCCCCCACTTGGGCCCGGTCTCCAATTTTATTAATGAAATTTTCACACATAGTACTGGAAATGAATCCCCTCCCACACGATTCAATTGATGTTCTTCAAAGTTACATGTAATGGTCCATGGGTAGAAGGCCCTCAGGGGTGTTGGAATATTGGGTCCAGTTTGGGCCCTAGAGCCCAATATATGAAATACTGCAAAATCTTGTATCTCCAATACAAAATTCTGTTGCAAATTGCTGATGTACGGTTGAGTCATAATGATATCTACACGCGTACCTTCAGGATGCCCAAGAATTTACAGTAGGACCCAAGACCCCATTCTCACTATGGGCCCTGCGGCCCATTATGTGGAATGTCCATAAGCTGCTTAGACATCTTTGGGCCATATGATCATTTTCAAAGTTATTACATGGCTCAATAAGCCATTGTTGAAACTACCTTCTTGGACTCATGATCTTGAAATTATCACATAATTGTAGGCCTATATCTGTCTGCGTGCATTTGTGTGCGTTTGAGCTACAGCACCATTGGTGCTCTAGTTCAACTTTTTGCTTTTTGGGCCACAAAATGTTCGTGCTTGATGAATCTCGACCAGACTTGGTCAAAATGTTTATTGACTGATGGGTCATCGTTGACCACTAAAAGGTCAAGGTCAATGCAATCAGTCGTAACTCGGGGGGTGTTCAGGAATTTTTGATCCAAAGTCCCCACTTGGGTCCGCAGGGCCCATCTTATGAAATTTGACACAATGGTACTTTAAACACAAATGCATCTCCTCCCACAAGCTTCAATTGATTTTGGTCAAAGTTACATGTAATGTTCCTTGGGTAGAGGGCCATTGGGGGTGTTCAGCGAATTTTTTGCCCAGTGCCCAGTTTGGGCCAAAGGCCCATTATGAAATACCGCACAATCTTGTATCTCCTACGAATTCAATTGCAATTACGATATTCAGCGGTCATAATGATGGTCTAATAGACATACCTTTGGGGTGTTCAGGATTATCTGTTCCAAGGTCCGACCTGGGCCTAGGGCCCATTTCATGATCTTTCACACAATGATGCTTGAAATGCATCTTCTCCCCACAAGCGTCAGGTGGTTTTCTTCAAAGTTACATGTAATAGTCCTTGGGTAGCGGGCCGTTGGGCTTGTTCAGGAATTTGGGCCTCAAGACCCAGTTTGGGCCCTCGGGCCCATTATATGAAGTACTGCAAAATCTAGTATCTCCTACAATCTAGTTGCACAGTGTTGATGTTCGGTCATAATCATGGTCTACTAGCCCTACCCTCAGGGTGCCCAGGGCTTTGGGACCCAATGCCAGTGTGGGCCTGAGGGCCCATCATGTAGAATTACCAAAATGCTTCTCCTATTACAAGTTTTGGTGCACAGTACTGACATTCGGTACCAATGATGGTCTAACAGTGGAACTTTCGGGGTGTTAAAGAACTATCGATCCAAGGTCCCACTTGGCCCCTAGGGCCCATTTTATGAAATTTCATGGATTTCCACACATTGGTACTTGAATGCATTCCTTCCTCCACAAGCTTCAATGATTTTTCTTCAAAGGTACATGTAGCCTTGGTTATTGTCCATCATGGGTGTTTCGTGAACTTTCTGGCTGAAGGCCGAATCTTTCCCTAGGGCCCTTATTTTAAATCACCCAAATGCTTCTACAATTTTGAAGCCAGGTCAGTGCTGATGATCCCCCAATTTTTAATTCCAAATGGAAATTTTCCTTCCTTCATTACTCAATCACACCCCCCCCCCCTCAGAAAACCCTCCCCCTCCCCTCCTCATCAATATTTCCAAATACCAATGGGAAAGATGTCCTAAATTCCCCTAGTCACCCCCTTGTTACCTCCTACTATAACTCCAATTTTCCCTACTACTCTTTATTTTTCCCCTACTGTTACTTCCTCCTTCAGCCTCTTCAAATCCCCCGCCACCATTTTCCCTCATCCACAACTATGATGTCCCAAATTACAGTTTTGATTGCAACTCGGCATTCACAAATCCCCCCTCAAATCACATATTCAATTAGTGTTTTGACATCGAATTCCATTGTTTGTGTTTGGCGACACATGTCAATTAATTACCACAAGGCCAGCCCAATGCTATAAAAAATAACCCTTATGAGTCTGCTGGAGGACCCCCGTGGATTAGAGTTCTTTTTTTTCGGCGAGTACGTCAGACGTAGGTTTTGTGTTCCTGTGGTTGTCCCGAGTTCTGCCGATGCTCGCTGACGCTGATGGATGTAGCAGTTGAACACCCGGCCTTTTCCATGGGAATTGCCGTATTTGTTATCAAGAGTAGTATTACCTTATTTGCTTTAAATCGCGTACTATTTGATAGGCCTACTGTATGTGGGATGTCTTGAAGTACCATAATGTTAAGTTTGGTTGATCCGTGGCCATTTTAAAAGTTATTGTGACTTGTATAGAAAAACGATAGCTAATTTAGGAAACCGATTTGTTAAACCGTGGACGGTCGTTTTGGAGCGTGACAAAAGGCACATGTGCGCCTGTGTGACGTTATTTTTTTGGGCAGGCATAACGCGTTAATATTCCGTTTAGTTGAGCATAAGTCTGTTCACGTATTTTGCCATGACATTCCTGTATAGGGCAATGTATTTTGTTGTACGTCCTTTATGAGTTTGTAGCACTGGTCCGACGACGCTGGTAAATGGTTCTGTAATTGCATGGCTTTCAAAAGGTCGCACTGCAACGTCAATTATTAATTGTTATATTCTCGCCAGTCCATTAAGAATTGTTTCTTTTTATTACAGTAGTTTGGTAGAAGACATACACATACCAAAAGACCATATCTACTCTTTCTCGTGTGTCTCCTCCTACCAATCCCGTGACACTCAATATGGATATGAGTTGACCCCCCCCCAAAAAAAAAAAAAATGCCAACCCACTCTCCCCGAACCCCGAAGACAAAATGCCGTAAGTGCAATTGTGACTAATGATCATTATTGTGTTTTAATGCTTGTTTGAATATGTGACGACCCTCCCCTCTAAAATGTTTGGACAAGACAATAGAAAAAATACCTGACGCAATCGCCCTCTCCCCCACCTGAGGCTGGATAGGCAAGTGTGCGTAGCTATGGTTGGCTCCATAATAAACTGGGGCACAGTAGCCACAATCCCATGTCTTTGCATACAAATGCAGTATAAGTATAACTGCAACACTAACTATGTTTTCTCCACAGGAGCTTGCCTTGAAAAGAAGTTAATTTTGGGGTTCAGAGCCATTCGTCCAAAATCCGATGGCCATGGCCTTCTTGGCCTCCAGACCTTGCATGACTTCTGCACCCATTCCAATGTGGCAGCCCTCCATCACTGTATCGACCAACACTCTATCCTCTAGGCTTTTGCCACACACAAACCAGGTGAATGGTTATGAGGAGGGAGTAATTGCTTGAACAACATAAACAACACTGCTAAATTTGAAGCTAACCTGCAGATACTTCTCATGTAACTGCTGATGTTTCCTCGATATTATCAGTATTATCTCGACCCCCCCAGTACCTACACAAAAAAGACGACTGTTGAGTAGCAAACAGTGTGTAACACAAATTCTCCCATTATTCAATGTCTCTGCCCATTAGCGTCTTGCTACTGATCTTACTTGCTGATTACAACTTTTCAACGACATTCAGGAAGCCAATTCAGCCTCATCTAGGAATCATGGCCACTTTTTACTTTGATGAGCACTCGCTATAACTCCCTACTTCCCCGCGCAAGAATGGTCAGATGATTCAAGGCAGTGGTTTATCCCAACCTGTTCCCAGGACCACCATTTTCCGTCTCCATCCGAAAGACAATCAGTGAATCCCAGGATCCGACCACTTTCTCAGAACCCGGATAAGCAAAAGATTCATGCTACAAGTGACTGTTTACCGGCCGACTGACAATACTTATTGGTAAGAAGACCATTCCGCCCAAAAGAATACTTACATGTCACTGCACCTGCGCAACCAGCAGAACCAGGAAAGCAGCCACAATGGAATAATGGGCATGTCTTTGAATGGTTTCAGCTAATAAGCGGTTGATTTACATTATCGCAACAAAATTCTAGGTGCAGCACCGATAATGGTTGTAAGTGAAATCTGATCAGATCTTAGGCAACAAACACCATAATTAATGAGTGATTTGCCTATTCCATAGCTTTATTGTTTGTGCTCGTTAGTAAGATTACGCCAGGACCATTCAAGCTTTAATGATGTGGTTTGGCATCTAATCGATGGCAGGTTCATGAACTTTGGAAATGCATGCACAGTGACCAAAGCGATGTTACCTCGGTCATTTACTCCTCGTCAGTATAATCTAATCCTATCAAGTTGCAGCACTGTATTAAGTGCTAGTATGGTCGCTTATTGACCTCCGATCACGAATTCTAACATTTTACGTGATTTTAATTCCTCGTATCCTCCTTCGGATTGCTGTTATTTGCTATATATCAAGCCCGCGAGGGAGGTGCTGCAGCACCCCCCACTTTTTGGATAGGGGTGCTGGAATATGCCACAGCCCCATAGTTTTTAGCACTCGCCTCGACAAGCTCTTGGCCGCCAAAGAAAGTACAGGCGGTAAGTGGGAAACTTCAAACTCTAACTATCCATCAAACATGACGTATTACAATTAACATTGTGATAAAAAAAAAACCGAAGCTCGATCTATTCTATTGGATCACCAGTCCAATCATTGCTTATTGTACGCCGCAGAAGAATGAATAGGGAATACATGTAGCCTCTGCAATGACGCAGTGTGCATGCAGTGCTGACATTATTTACCCCATGTGTTCCGCGTTACGTACACACAGGGACGTCGCGAGCGGAGGGTGGGGGTGTCTCACCCTCAAAAAATCGTCAGAATACTCGCAGTTGAATTTTCGAATATCCAATTGGGAATTTCTGACGGATCGTCAGATTGGATATTTACGAAGGGGGTCCTCGGCCCAGTCAACTATTACTTTCCGATCAACCAACGGAATATTCTCCCCTTATTTATGTAAAACGGTGCTTACACTTACAACAAAGATTGTAAATTTTTTTTATCACTATCCCAGTAATGTGCACATATTTTGCGCGCAATAACAGATCTTCTTCCTTCAATTCACAAGCATATTTACACGTGATTGCGTTGCTTGTCTGACAATCAAATTGCGTTATTGTGATGATTAGAGATTAGGGTAGAGATTAGATTCGCGTACAACCATAGAAAAAGCTAGTAATGTGCGAATTGACCCACAAGCGTTATTTTACATTAGGCTAGGGTAATTTTGTAAAATTCCGCATGGATTAAATATTCAAATAGCGTCTTGGATAGTCAGCGGAAGGGGTGGACATACGAGATCTAGTGATCAGTAATGTGCAGCACAAACTCTTGACATTTGGCAAAAAATCGGGACGGGACCAGCGATTTAAGACCGAGGTCTGGAAGAATTCCACGATTACAGATTTTTTTATCACAAAATGCCCAGGGTTGAAGCGCGGTACATGCAGCGAAAAAGCTGGCGCAGGGGTCATTTTCGGTCATCTGGGGGGCTTGCGCCAACGTAAAAGGGTTGTGGACGCTCCGCGCCATTCTAAAAAATCACAAAAATCATGAGTAGCAGATCGCATCTAAGGACGTGAAAATGCAAAATTATTTCTGGTTTAGGAGTGTCATGAGATCGGACTGCAGCGAGCACCTGGGAAAAAAAAGCAAACATTCTCAAAGTGGAGGCGGAGAGTTTCGGCGGGCCATGAAAAGTGAGATCTATTAATTCACTGAATCTTGCTACCCTCGATTCAAAATCCTGAGCAGCAAATCGTATCTGGACATGTGAAAATGCGCAAATTAATTCATGGAATGCAGTGGTGTTTTGGAGTGCTATGTCTTTTGCACCAAATTGGCATCTACTGTTACCGAAAAAGTAAACATTGTCAAAGGGGAGGGGGAGCCCCCTCCCCTTTACCCATCCCCCAGATCCCTTAGCACCTTCAGTACCCCATTAAAAAATATGTTCCCACTCAAACTGATGGTTACTTGAATATTTTGGCACGGCGTGAGCTTGTGGCGACCACTGGCCTCACTACCCTCCAAACCTGACCCACATACCGAGAGTGCCACTGAGGTCAGTCTGAAAGCACTGTATAGAGCGTACATTTATAATTATGCTGTTGTGTTACTTGTGTATCCCACTCTAGCTTTGACGGCCGAGTCGCCACCTTCCATGCATTCGTTGTAGACGTGTCCACATCCATCCACGAAACAGTTTTCTTAGATGAGATGTCCCTCATTGACCTCATTGACCTCCTTAATCTGTGAACTCTCATTCCCGGAGACCATTTTCAGCAAGTTTACAAACTTCTTGAAAAAAAAGAGACCCCCACCCCCCAAAAACCAAAAACAGAAAAATGAAAAATTGGAACGCCAAAAATGCACCTTTCAGATATAGGGGGTAGGGTGAGTTGGAAAAATGAATCTGGCTGTGGAATGCCCTACTCTTCACCCCTCCCCCCCCCCCCCCCCAATCATATGAACCCTTGGCTACGTCGCCTGCGTCACAACCTCACATTTTCGGGATTGCGCAAGAGATCGGGACTTTCCCGATTAGTAACGGTGATATCACGCAACACGGTTTTCCTTCTCGTAAGTCCGTATTTACGCTCTATAACCTATCGGCCTTGCCTTGTACGTTGCCCAGACGTAAAAATCGAGACCAGCTGATCGAATTTCCTGGGTTCATTCATCAAGTTATCGGGCATTCACTCATCCTCTGTTTGTTCTTAAAATGTGGATTAATAGGGTGACATTGTGACAAAGAAAATCTAGAAGAAAAGAAAAAAAAGGGAAAAAGTTTGGAAAAAATGCGGGAGTGAAAAAAATTAACGTCAAAAACGTAGGTGTTGATATGGGGGGTAGGGTGAGGGACACGCGACCCGTCGGCCAAAAATCTCAGCACCCCCCGTGGAAAAAAAACGTGTTCCCGGCGGGGCCTGTGTATAGATAACATTTGTACGATACCCTGTTCCGCGAAAATGTGTGGCCAGGATACCGACGCCATTATTTTGCATTGCTTGACGGTTGAGGTCAGCTACAATAGGTCTTGAACTAACAATCAATGGATTTTCTTTATTAATGAGCTTTTATGTACATACAACGAGGTAAGCGTGGTCACCCTCCAGAATCTATCATTGCTACTGTGATAGTTCTACTTGACAAATCTGTGGAAAATGCATAAAAGTTATTGTTTTCATTTGACGATCTTCAAGTTTTAGGACCTGCAACTTCAAGGTGACTACACGCAAAGGTAGCTAAAAGTAACAAAAAACAGAAACATCTGGAAGATATTAGTGATTCAAGGTTTAAAAGAAGTGCAGGCCTCAGAACTGCATTTTGTGGCAAGGGGACATAAAACAAATACCAAAATCAAACGATTCAGGCGTTCTTAGAGAAATCAATAACGTACGCTAAGCTCATCACAATGATCAAGGCTATGATACTCAGGACCGTGAAAGATTATCCCTGCCTGGACACGTTCGTGAAAGGGAAAGGAAATATTCGTCACTTGAGAACACTGCCAACAATTGAGACGAAGTCAAATGACTTGATTAACTGACCCGTGCAATGAAACGCCAAGTAATCCCCCGGACAGGTCATATCGGATCGGACGAGGCGCGTTCTGCCCGGTCCGAAAATAACCCTTAATACCTTAGAACAAGGATTTATCTGCCATCATGGACGATGTAAACATGGAGAAAACTGTACAGATGATGATGTTTTCATGGTTATATGTTCCGAATGGAGGGGAAAACATGAACGAGTCCGAGATAAGAGAGACGTGCACTTGAAGAAATCCCAGTCTGCACAGAGTCAAAATCAGTGCCAAAAGTGGGAGAAAGGGCAGCTCTACGGGATCTCCTCGGTCAAAGCGAAATATCGAGTGGCTAACGTTCTTCGCCCACTCGGTTTAGCCCGGATGGAGAGACTGCGAATTGAAGGAGTATCTCGAGGAAAAACTTTCGGTTGAAGTCATCGTTGAACGTCTCAACAGTAAATTGCAGATAATTATAGCTCTTCTACGTCAGATCTGACAGTGCGACGACCCTGCTGTCTTCATGGATCGAGATATCTGGCCTTTGAAGTATCTATTTTAGATGGTATTGAACCTAATCGCTCTCCCAAGAAGGCTAAAGAAAATATTCCCACAGTTCAGAGGAGGCTGTTACTGAAGCTCGCATCATTCAATTTCAACACTAACTTGACTATCACCCCAGGCCTTAATTGTTTTTTCTCCTTTCACGGTCTTGATATATCCAGTTGCGTTACTTTTGGATAACCTACCCAGTGGCCCCAGGTTTATTTCTCTTCTGAATTTAACCCTAAACTTGTGTTGGAAATAATGTATCCGACGAACGTTTTAGTTCAAATTGCAGCACTATTATAGTGACGTTTCTTTTAAAAATATGAAAAACGACCTTCATAATGTCTTTCGGTGCTCCACTTTTTCAATATTAGAAGCCTCCCAAAGCACTTGAGTGAATTTGTTACTTTTCTTGAATGTCTTGAATACGAATTTGATATCATTATGCTCTCTGAAATTGTTAAATGTTGTCCCACATTCGTTTGACAACATCTTGCCAGATTATTCCTTTGAACTTGTACCTCCGCAGTCCAAATGCGGTGGTGTTGCTATTTTTTATAACACTTTGTTTGTCAAGTCAATCGAAAAGAAATAGTATTCATCATATTTAGACTGCCAATGTGATAACTGCCAGTAGAGGACCTACATGGCTAGACGTCAATGTTTACAACAAGATTATAATTCATAGTTTGCTATAGGCATCCCAAAGGAAATATCAATCACTTTATCCATGCTCTAGAAACGGCAGTACGATCCCCCAGGTAGTTCTTGTATTTTTGATGGGACTTGAACATTGATCTGGGCAAATATGGAAAAACCTGCAGCACTGTTTGCCAGTTTATTTTATTCCTATGAAGGCAACCTTTTTGCAACCTGCAATTTCCCCTACCTACTAGGTTAACTGAATTTTCAAGTACGCTGATTGATCATTGCACACTGATTACGCCTCAGAGATTATTGCGGGCAGCTTTTTCGCCAAATTTCTGTGTTTTCAGAAACATTAGCACTCATGGTGTTGTGGCAAACAGACCGTTTGTTCTAATTACAGCAGTAGTAACTTTTGGATAAATTTTATTGGTAACATTCAGTCTACTGACTTCCTCTAGTGTCTATGATTCCGCTGATGCAAGCGAAGCTTACAGCATATTCATTTCCAAGAGTTTTCCACCCATGACTGAAAGCTTTTCTTACTGCTAGGTGGTCCCGCATGAAGGATAAGCAAAAGCTTGGATACTGCCGCCTCAAAAACTTCGATTAACCATAGAAATACCATGTTCCGCAGGTTTATTGCTAACCCTACTCCCGAAAGAAAAGCTTCATTGTCGAAGTTCAGATCTGTCCTCAACAAAACAATAAGCTATTCGAGTCACAATATCACAAGCGTATTATTCATGATAATCAACACTCTGCACAGAAAACGTGGTCTATCCTCACATCTGCTACAACGACGAGGATTCCACACTCAGGTTGACATCTTAACTACATCATGGTACTATTGTTGACGACGGTGACATAGCTAATGCATTCAATGACTATTTTTTCAACAGTTGGTAAAAACACTCAGTGATATATCCTGAGTAATACGATCCATGCATTCATGCTTATACTAGTATTATTAACACTATGGTTTTTAACTCTACCACTTGTGATGAAATTTGTAATAAAATTGACGCTCTTGAAGATAATAAGTCGCCTGGTGCTGATGGCAGCCCCCCTAAGTCTGGAAGTCCATCTCGCATCTAATTGCGCCAGTTCTGTGTCCTGTCTTTAATCTGTTCTAACCACCGGGTGTTTTACCACCCGAAGCCTGGAAGGAGGCCAAAGTAATTCCCATTTTCAAGAAGGGGGAACGAAACCTTCCGTTTCTTTCCTTGAATATTAATAATATTTTATTCGATTTTCAATTTGGCTTCGTAAGGGGCACAGCACGGGTCATGCTCTGTTGGAAACAATTAATTGTATTCGTACAACGGGAAGTGCGTCTTGGGCCTTTATCTTGATTTAAAGAAAGCTTTTGACACCAGAATATATTGACCATAATATCCTTCTTGCTAATTGTACAATAACGTTATTCGTGGTGTAGCTTATGATGTCATACTCAGCTACCTAACTAATTATAAACAAAAACGCACGTATGTCAATGGATGTTATTCTTCAAGTTCCAACGTCGTTACTACGGGTGTGCCCCGGAGTCTGTTGAGGCCCGTGATTTTTTTCTTATTTACCTACTAAATGCATTATCCGTAATGTTGTTCCTCGGATTCCCTCAGATGTTCGCTGATGAACAAATGTTTTTGTTCATGACCATGCAGTGCACTGATTCTTGTTTACAAAGCTCATGATGTTCTCGTACCGGCTTATTTCAAACTGGTTTGATTTTAAAAAACTGACTGTGCATCTAAGGGAAACACAAACTTCGCCATTTTCCACCCAAACACCATGTTCCTGAGCACTTTACCTTGAATGATATCAGTTATTAAAGCGAATTGTGTTAAGTACTTAGGTCTTTTTATCGACGACCAGTTATCCTTCAAGCAGCCACATTGATGTTCTCTGCCAAGGATATTGCTAAGTATAATGCCTATTTTCTTTCGCTTATTAGAGAGCTTCGCTCACCCCTGCTGTCGCTATTAAGCTATACCATTCACCTTGTAATGTCAAGGATCTCTACAGTGTAGAAATGTACGGATGACCTCCGCCACCTTACTGAAGCCTTTACAAGTCCTTCAAAGTAGGATTTGAAAATGCGACTTACCGACAACCGTCGTACCATGGTTGTATTCGAGGCCGCTGCAAGTCTCGAGGCCCAGGCCGAGGCCGAGGCCGGGCATAATATAACAGCATACATTTTAATTCCGTGTTTGTTGAATACATAAGTAATTCTGTTTTGTCTGCCCCATGGCTACAGTAGTCATTATGATTAATATGGTGACAAGAAATGTTTGAGTCCCGAAAATGGGGACTGAACAAGCAAAAGTTGTTATGCAACCAATTTTAGTCTTGGAGTCAGTACTCAGAATGAAACAATATGAAATGCTTACTTATACCATCACATTAAATACACTCTTCATATGACTCTTAATAAGGCACAGGCAGACAGTTACTAGCCTTAGATGTTAAGGACACTGCACTGCATTTTTGAAAACATCAAGTATTTCAGCATCTGGGGAGAAATCAGAGTACTTGTTCTGGCTGACCAATCTGCTTTCCTTCAAAGGGCTGTGGATCTTAATCAGCAGATGACCTGCCCATCCAATCCTTTGTACGAACACATATTTTTTTTAATCTAATAAAAGTACATTTAAAATCCACCTTGGCTAGGCAATACATTCACTCAATATCAATCCAAATCATACAGTTACTCAAACCTCACACAAACAAAACCAGAGAGCCAAGAGGCTTAATGACCTTGACTGCCCTGAAGTTTGTTGACCTCAGATGACCTTTAGCCTGACCGAAAAACAATAGGGATTCATATCCGCATTATGGGGAACCCACATACCAAGTATGAGCTTGATCCACCAAGGTGGAGTCGAATTATCGTGTTAACAATCCGGGCGTCAAACACACACACACACACACACACACACACCCTGTCATAACTGTCATCCGATTCCTTTTGAACTAACGTCAACATTAAACTACCCATCGCCTGGCGGGTAAACCAAAACCAGCAACGTATTATCCAAATATTTGAGCAATCATGGCCGGGACTCGAGAGACAATATTAGATCTCATTCGATAACGACTGAGATCGGTGGGTCCCATGAGGCTACCTAAAGTTTAGTCTGAAACGATCGTCCATGTTCCAAAACAGGCAACTCCGCGATAAAAAAGTAACGTCAAAAATCCAGGATGCCCGCCATCGTGATAGTGGGGCGACTCCCATTGCTTGAACTCATCCGAGATTTTTATTCGATAAACATGTGTGCAAAGTTTCAAGTGAACCCTACAATGCGTTGGAGAGTTATCGCGCTAACATGGAAAAATCTCCGTCGGCGGCGGCGCTGGCGAAGACAGAACCATTGGAGATATAATGCCATGAAGGAATCTAATATATTTTGGTGTGATTTCCTCATGTACACACTACAGTGTCAGTGTATATAAATAATACATTTTTTGAATTATAAAATACATTCACGATCTGCAGAACGGACCACATTCTTCGTATTTTATGGTCCAGGCTTATGTACAGTTTTATTGCACTGGAGACTATAATTTCATCTCGCAACTCCTACTAGCGACATCATAAGCGGGGCGATCAGTGAGTGAGTGTTCACACGTGCCCACGCCAGTGGAGATTCGCTGCTTTGTACAAAAGCGAGACATCTCCTTATGTGTGCACTGTGCCGTGCAAGTCATTCAGTACTGTAAGATGTCTATGCCCAGCGAGTTGCGCAGGCAGCCGGCACTCCTATCACTGCACTGGGGAATTGGCAACGGCGGGCCGAACGGCAGCGCCATTACATTTTTTATCGGCAGTCTCTTGGTGATACCGAGGAATGCTACTTTAGTTCAATTGTCGCGAAATTCAAACAAATCCGGGAGCATCATTTGTGACTAAATTTTTATTTTTCTTCAGTTTAAATTGCAAAAAATATGTCGGCTCGACCCTGCCTCGGCCAAAATCCGTAGCCGGAGCTCCCTAGGCCGATACCGAGGGTAGCAGCCCCGAGGGCCGGGCCGAGGCCGCAAAACCGGCCTCGAGGCCGCCAGAGGCCGAGGCCGGCTCGAGCCTCAACACTGTCGGTACTCCACGATGCTCCTTCATTCCGATCACCCTCTATGCTACGATATTCAATTTCGCAGTTTGTTGTTTACTTACCAGTATGTAAATATTTATCTACCTCTTGTATTTTCCGCTTTATGACCTTGTGTCGTCCTTCCCGAGCTGGCGCACGCACAAAGAACAATCTCTCTTCTCGGTAACCGGCACAGCTTCGAAACCATGGCAATTACTTTTGAACAACTATTGCTTCAAGATATGGAATGGTTTACCAAACGTCATCATGAGTCTACCACACTAGCCACCTTCAAACGTAATCGCAAGCTTAACCTGATCGATCAAATTCTCTATAATTGTACTTGATCCACTTTCCTTTTTATGTCTCTTCACTTTTTTAGTTACCTGTCACTAGCTGATAAACTGTTATAACACTCATTTTTCTAGTGTCCTGTCTGTACCATAGTATTTTTGTATGGACGAAATAAAATTGACTTGAATTGATTGACTGACTAAAATATGCTAATTAGGTGAACCAATTTAACAAATTTACGATATTGGGCAGTTCTAATGGGTGATAATTCTCTCTCTATCAGAGTTGTTTCTACATCTTCAACCCAGATTATTATTATTATTATTATTATTATTATTATTATTTTATTATTATTATTATTATTATTATTATTATTTTATTATTATTATTATTATTATTATTTTATTATTATTATTATTATTATTATTATTATTATTATTATTATTTTATTATTATTATTATTTTATTATTATTATTATTATTATTATTATTATTATTATTATTATTATTATTTTATTATTATTATTATTATTATTATTTTATTATTATTATTATTTTATTATTATTATTATTATATTATTATTATTATTATTATTTTATTATTATTATTATTATTATTATTATTATTTTATTATTATTATTATTTTATTATTATTATTATTATTATTATTTTATTATTATTATTATTATTATTATTATTTTATTATTATTATTATTATTATTATTATTATTATTTTATTATTATTATTATTATTATTATTATTATTATTTTATTATTATTATTATTATTATTATTATTATTATTATTATTATTATTATTATTATTATTATTATTATTATTATTTTATTATTATTATTATTATTATTATTTTATTATTATTATTATTTTATTATTATTATTATTATTATTATTATTATTATTATTTTATTATTATTATTATTATTATTATTATTATTTTATTATTATTATTATTATTATTATTATTATTTTATTATTATTATTATTATTATTATTATTTTATTATTATTATTATTATTATTTTATTATTATTATTATTATTATTTTATTATTATTATTATTATTATTATTATTATTTTATTATTATTATTATTATTATTATTATTTTATTATTATTATTATTATTATTATTTTATTATTTTTTGTTTTTGTTTACTATATATTCTTATATTATTTATCAAACACCGGACGCATACTATTTTCAACCTAAACACCGTGTTTTTTTCCTGAAAACTCTTGGTTCTGAATGTCAACGATTACGGACCACAATTAAAACTTCACAATATTATAATTGACTGGTTTTTGGAGATTTAATTAGCATACTTGACATAATCATCGGTTAAACATGTAAATATGGTTCAAATAGGTGTCTGGCCGTTTGAATATAGAACCAATCTGTATAAAATCTCATACCTGGTGTTGAAACAGTTAGGAATGTTGTGGAACATTATTTGAACCTAATTGTCCTCTACTCTCCATTACATCCGGCTTCAAGCCGGTAAGATTGAGGGAAATCCCCCGGGATTGATTACTAAATACCACCGGACCGCGGCGTGCCGAAAAAATCGCTACATACCGATTTCGAGAAAACGCCCGCCCGCCCCGCCCTCCGTTGCATCGGAAACGGCCTCCATTGAAAATAATAACGATGAGCGATTTTTAGACGCCCGCCCGCCCGCGTGGCATGGCACGGAGGCTTTTACACATAATTTAAATTGGTCTTGGTCCTTGTTCGTTTGATCTACAGAGCACCATTGGTTGCTCTTGTTACGTATACGCGAGTGAACCTTTTGGGTGGGAAGACCGTCCGGAAGGTCAGTTTTACCATGGTTAAAACGATCACATATCGGATTAATAAATATATGATAATGCCTTCATTTAGTGGCAAAGTGCGAGACGTTCAGGAGGAGAGTTTCCTCAAGGTCGAATCATTCATCGTGACGACGTGACAAAATTATACCTTTTCATATGAAGTAAACCATGATAATAAGCTTCTTTTTATGTTATTTTTATTTTTTCAGTTAATCATATCAGTCGATTCTTTCCGAGATATTGAAGAAGAAACCAGGGTAAAATCCATGGCACACCTGGGTTATTTAGTCGAAGATTTGTATGAATGTTCTTCATATACACAAGACGTAGTCGCTATTTGGGAAACTTCATAATAGAAATAATACAAAGGGATTTCACGGTTGCTGGGAGTTAAAAAAAAATACTTGAAAAAGAAAGTGAAAAACTGCTGTACTTTTTTCGAGTGTTGCCTAAAATGTCCCATAATTTGCGTTGTCGAGGGGCAATTACACTTGACTGTAAGCTATTCCAAACGATCAAGTATTTCAAAACGGAGATATATAATAACATAGGTCCTAACATCGTTCAGTATACAACCTCTGAACAAACATTGCATCGGGTAACAATTATTGTGCGTTGTTATTAAATTGTATATCGCCTTGATTTTTTCGTTCTCTCTCAATTATTAGGGCATTCCTCGAGGTACCACCGGAGAGTTTCCAAATGAAGGGACGATCGAGTCCAGAGACTGCTCTGTTATATCTGAGAGGAGAGGCCCAAGCAAATGAAATATGGGCAGGTGATAAACACGCTCAAGACAGCTACAACCTGCTAATCAACGCATTCCGAATGTGGCTCTGCAATGATGGAAACTTCAAAGAGAGTGACAAAATATACGTTTAAAAAACGCAACTCTTCGCGACCTCCAACGCGGTATTGGATCAACTCCGACTCCCCATATAGACGTCGTGCGAGCCGCAGCGTTGAGAAGACTCGGTCTGGACCGGTACGACGAAGCCATCGGTCTCCTCGAAAGAGCTCTGAGTGCACCACAATATATCGGGTATCCGGGTATCCGAAAACAGTGGTTATACATCAAAGCTCTTTTGATTGGACGTAAAGCTACCAATGAATATCACATGGCAAAGGGAAGGTTGACGCACGAAGAAGTCGAACGCCTGCACGGCGAGGAAAAGTTGATATTTCAACGACTGGTGGACGACCATCCACGCTTTGCTCTTGCTAGGGCCCAGCTTGGGAATTGCCTTTATCGTATGAATACCAGAACTGAGGGGCTAAAAATTGGTAGCCGAACTGCCCAATCACCTAAAGTGGAGTTATTGCCCACATATACGCACGGTTGTTGAGGCAGCAAAGGCGATATCCGGAGAGCAAGAATGTTTTAACTTCGGTAAGTGACTGGGACCAGTCTGAAGAGACTACATACCAACTAGGCTTGGTATATCTGACATTATCCAGAGACAGGAATTACCCCGAAAATGTCCGGCGACAATTCAGGGAAAGTGCCTTGAAATGGGTGAGTCGCGCAGTGGAATCTGACAAAAAATCATATACCTTGCGCTATGCACCAGGGCCGAAAATAACATTCGAGCTAGGCCATATTGAGAAAGCCAGAACAATGTTTTCTGACCTTTTCAGGAGCACCGAAGTGTCTCCAAAACCAATTATTCATTGCCGTTGTACCGTGAATTCTAAACGCAATTTAAGGCAATATTCCCGCGCAGCGATACGCTTGATAATGCATACGCAATTTTGTTGTTGTGCGCAGACCATTTCCTCGACGTTAGCGTCGGTGCACAGAGTAAGCAGAAGGAGTTCTCAGCGCCAGTCAAAACTAAGCGAAGCAAGCGTTCGATGTGATTGAGTCAGAGATTAACAATCAGTCCGAATTAGAGCTAGATGCGATGAGTTACCTCTCTGATATAAGGCACAGGTTGTGTGACTTCCAAAGAGCAGCTGCTATTTTGAAGGAATTACAGGCAAGGGAAAAGAGGCCCAGATATCGGGCCCGGAGATTCTCTGCTCGTCTTGGTCAGTGTCTCTGTGCGCTCAGAGATGTCGAGGCAGCGGAAGCATTCGCTGATGAACTGTTGCAGGAGAACAAGAAAAAAAAGCGAGCGAGGAATACAGGAGACTCATCGCTGACATTCACCTAATGGCGGCTAAGTTCACACTGGAAACACCTTGGTCGACCCTTTCCGAAGATCAACGGACGGATGTCGTTGAGAATCTCAGTCTCGCGATCAATGACGGTAGCTTTGAAGCGTGCTATGTGTTTCTGGCTAAGGTAACAGACCTATCACGACTGGTATGTAGGGAAGAAGATAATAACATGCGGAAGTACTTGCAGATATCAGACGATGCATTGCGAGGGAGGACAGTGTTCATCGTAAATTCGACATGGAAGAACATTCTGGCGCTAGCGTTCCCGTGGTTAATACTATCGAGGAACTACTGACCAAAGTCCTAACGTACCCCCAAAACCTGAACGGATTGCCTCTTCTACTGGCAACTCGTTACGAGTTGATGACTAACATCCGGATTGCTTTCGTCGACTTTAAGTATACTTTCAAGTATGTATGCAATGGCAAGTGGGACGAGGGATGTCAAAAAGTGCAGAGGAGATATTGACAGACGCCAGGAACCTTTTGGACCATACCATATACAGCTACCAGGTAATTATTACTGTGTTTAAAACAAGAACGCAACTATGCGTAGTCATTCCCTGCCATTTCATTGAGTAATATCTAACTGTTTAACAAACGAGACTTTCAGGATCACCATACAATCTTAATATTCGTTCTAACAGGCCAAGTAGCAGAATAATTGACTTGCCACGCCAGGGGCGTAGTGAAGCGTTGATGATGGGGGGGGGGTAGAGATTTTGTTTTGCCACTGCATCTGGCAATGGGACGAATATGGGGAAGGGGTCTAAGGGTGTCCCCCTCCCCTCTGGAAAATTTTGAACATTGAAACGTCCTCAGATGCGATCTAGTACAATATTTCAGTAAAATTGGGCGTTCAGTAATTACTCGACCCCGCTAACCACTACGCGGGACCCTTTCACTTTGGAACTTCGAACGAATTCTGCCCGAATCCTAAACAATGCCCGAATTTTACTGTACTCTTGATATTAAGCAGACCATCATCCACACTGCGCGCGCAATCGTAGCAAAATTTGACACTTCAATGGAGCAATTGATAAAATTCTCGGCCATTCAGTACAAATTTCAGAGAATCTTTCCACGTTTGCATTAGGATATCTCTAACCAGAACTAACTTATTCGGTTGTTTCCTGCTCGAATTTTCGATCTCAAATAAAAAAAAAATGGGGAGAGGGGCTGCCCTCGCCTTGCACTCTAGACATGCCGCTCGCATGATTTCCCGCCTAAAACCGACTGTTTCGTTGTTAGGTTCGGGGAAATTCTTTTAATAGTTTCAGCAAAATGGCTTGAAAAAAAAAAACTGTATATATCTCTGGAATATAGGACCAGAAACCAAAACTGTCGAAGAACGGTTCAAACTCACGAAAAATGAAATGTCAAACGCTAACGCCTTCATTACCCCTTTTGCCGAATTGCCGACTCGGTCACTTGCCCAATTACACCGACGGCGACGGGCCGTCACATTATCTAATTTTTGCCAACGTACCATCCTTTTGCCGGCGCTGAATAGGTCAATTAGACGAGAGCCAAAAGTCGAATTAGCCGAAAAAAAAGTCTGGCGTCCGCTTTTTCTTTCTATTACCCTTTCCATTCCCTGTCTATTCCTGTCTACCCCTCCACACCCCTTACTTTCTTTATCCTATTCTTCCCCTCTTTCTTCTTTCCCTCCTCTCCTCTTTTCCTCTCCTTTTCCTTCCTCTTTCTCCTTTTCTGCGACAGACCGAAAATTTGCCGACGGCGACGAAATTATTGGGGGGGAGGGGGGGGGAGGGAGGTGACACTCCCACACCCCCGCTCGCTACGGCCCTGTGCCACACACTAAAACTTCGGGATTGTGCTGTCGAGTTGAGTGTCGAGTAACGCGTCTCTTCTTTTGGTCATTAACTGCATGCGAATAGTACCTAGTGCCTAGTATCCCTCCTTTTCCGAAATGGTAGGGGGGTCTATCTGCTTATGCTGGTAATGAGCAATCACAATACACTGTTTGATTTATATGTATTATTCAAAGCTTGGTTCATTCCAGGATTGAAAAAATATGGACAAAAATTGACGATTGTCAATGTCCAATACCAAGCCATATTGAGTGGCTATATGACAAGTTGGATCCAGTGGTAGTAGCCACACAGATTGAACAGAACTTTCTTTACGTTATTCCTCTGAAATGTTCCACGTGCCGACAAGTCCCGTTCGAACCTGGATTTCTCATGTTTTACACTTTTCACAGATCAAATATTAATCATGGATTACAATGAATCTTTATTAGTGACCATGGTACACACGGGTGTCGGAAATTTCCTGTCAAAGGTCATCTTCCGTCAGTGTTATTTCTCTCTGTTTGCCTTTATCGCGTTCAATGTAAATTCTGGACTAAGGGACATTTGAGAGATAGATCGGTGGGCAATTGATCATGAACATCTTTACCACAATCGGTCTCATAAATACTTGATTAATGGATAGTATCAACACCAGTACAATTGGTGCCCTTGTTATCGAAGATTTTAGAGAAGTGCCGTCAACCACCCGAGCTGCGAAAACGGAGGGGGTACTCTATTGTCTGAGAAAACGTTTAGTGTCATATAATTGTGGAACGCTTTTATGTCACATTCCACGTGAAACCGCCCGTGACACATTCCTGCTTAAACGCTTGGTTTGAACGCTTGGTAACGGTTCCGATAACGCCACTGGTAGATACTTGTAGTGAAATTTATACCACAGGAACAATAGCAGTAAGCCCACCCAAAAAATGAGGGATAAAATCGGGAAGGCGAAGAAGTAACGCGACGCGACAACCATAAGTGCCACGCCTTGTTGCGCGATTAGGATAAAAAAGACTGCATCTATACCAAGTGTCATGTAAATCAGATTAACGTTAGAAATATACAATAATTATTCAAACTGGTCACATTAAATGACTTCAGTGGCCTCAACTCTATTGTTGGATTTATCGGAAACTCATTCACCGAGTTTCATGAGAAACCTTTTTTTAAGATAGGTATAACTCAATACATGTGTGTACACTTCATAGTTGTCATATGCACTGAACAGCAGCACCACTGAGCATCTACGGCTGAGAAAATATGCCGTACACAAGCTCTCGGCATAATTTGAAATGCATGCAAGTTTATGAAAATTATTATGGACTTTCGGGCTGGAAAATGCAGAAGACGCACGAAAGCACTTGACAATGCATCGCTACACAAAAGTGAATTGGGGTTCGCAGTTCAGGAGAATTGCACGGCAATGCAACTATAATCATTGTAAATCGAATAAATAGAAACATTATGCACATTAGGCAATCCAGAGACCCCTGATGGACTTTGGCTTTACACCTCAAAAGGTCACCAACTAAGGAAGGACAGAGCTATAAACGTTGTGTAAATTTGAGGAAATTGGATAAACTGTTGCAATTAGTAATAATAAATTACATTCAGTGACCTCGACTCTAATGTTAAATTTATGTTCCGTGAGTTTAGTGGAAATCCAACGAGCTGCATTACATTCTTAGCATATACTACGCCGAAGTCTTCCTTTTTATCTCCATTTTGTACATGTAGATGTCATTTACGCCGACCTGCATCACCAAACGTCATCGATCATAATATCTTGTGTAGATCAGCATTCCGGATAACTAACGTGCAAATTTGTATGATCGTTCGGTCAAGAATGATATCATGTGGCATGATGTGGGCACTCATGGTTCAGGAAGGAGGTATCACAAATAAAAAAGCGCATTACATACGGCCCATACAGAAAGACACATTCACACAGGCACACACGTGACATGTGTTTCCCTAAACTTTTTTTTTCTCTCAGCGAGCAGTTTGAGGAGAAGCCCGGGAGCACGACATTACCGTGGCAATTCGGAAGGACAAAGGGAATCCGGCGCAGAAAATCTAGAGGAATACTTGGACGGGATGTTCAATGGCGCTGACCCTCCTGATACGCAGGACTTGAAGATTACTGATTCATGGTAAGTATACGGAAGCTACAGACAACGAAAGGAACAAGGAAACCAAACGAGCGTTTAACAGCTGAAACTAAAGGTTAGAAATTGAGGGGCGGCGCCATCCTATTTGAGCCTTCAGTCCAAAACACACGATCTGCCTGGCGTTATACTGTACTCATGGTTCTTCTATAGATATGTATAGATGTCTGCATGTCTGTCTGCCTATCTGCCTGTAGTATGTCTGTCGTTCCTGTACCAACAACAACCCATCTAACCGATCTTGGACGCCCGGCTGGCTATTTCATGTACGTATCTATCCGGTCTGTCACTATGTCTTATCTCATCTTCAAATGTTTGTCCTTCTGAAAGGTTTACGTTAACGTGTTACTGAACTTGGGAATAATGCATTTAACCTGCAGAACAGAATCTTCTTCGACTACTTCCGAGGTCAGAGGTATTAGAAGGATATATTGAGCCACCATGTGAGAACTTGCCAAATGGATAGCTCGTACGAAGATTTTTTTTTTTTATTTATTGATTGTTGTTTTAGTTGTGTATGTCCTTTATGATTGATACGAGGTCACCTAAGGTCGTTTCCGACGGAAACGCAAACAGGTTAAAAAAATGACAGTCCCACACAAGCTATCTCTGACAGGACTTTCTGAGGCTCAGAACAGAATATAGTGCTGGGGCTCCTAGACCCCTAGGTCAAGGTCAATCAAAAGTCAAGATTCAAAAAAATTTTTCCGATGAGTATGTTGAACCTTTTTTTTTAAAACTGTTTATTTGCTTCTAGAATCAGTGATAAAATTTCTTGAAAGAGTTTCTTAACCTGAGTCATAGCGTCCTTTTTCTAGTTTGGAAGTGCATATGATGGTACGAATGAAATGCCGATCTCTCATAATCACGAACATAATGTCAAATTGAAATTTTAATGAAAAGTGCAGCTTACTGTTATAGCAAATACCGTAAATTCTACTCATTTTGGCGAATCAGTGTTGCAATTTTCAAGTAATAAAATATAATCACCTTGTAGGCCAGATACGAATAGTAAAATGCATCAGTATTGTTTTTTTCTATTGACGAGTAAACATGACGTGCCATAGGGTCTAAAAACCAATCTAGGACTCATCACAAGTCCGACTGTTATCACCCAAAAATATCGATCACGCACGTTAATCTATCCAAATTGTCATTAAATTGACTGAATGTTGCCTTGTTTGATGTTCCTCATGTAGTTTAATCCTGTGATCCATTGGTTCTTAGTCGGTTATTTGGAGTATGATACCCGGATGATCCATGACGCTAATCATCCGTACCACAAGCAGATACCTGTAATGTACAGCTGTCGATGTAGGCAAGTGCGGTCGTGGCATCGGGACATCCGATCTGGGCCCTGCGCCACGAAAAGTTGTGAGCGATCTTAAGCGCGCTAGGTCTGGGGGTTTTCATTACAAAAGAACGCAAGAGTCATAGTAAACTCTTCGGGAATGGGGCCAGAACGCATCCGCTGCCGTGAGGTGCAGAACAGCTTATTACAAGCATTGGAGATGGGGAGTGATGCGCTGATCCAAACTTACCATATTGTATCAGTATCACGGATGATCCGATTCTTGGTAACGACTGCGACACCTTGGGTCCCCCCACATTTGGGGGGAAAACCCACCTTGAGAGTACAAAAAACTGTATAATCGTGAGCACAACAATGTTTCGAATTTTGTAATGATCACTGCATTGGTTGCTGGAACGTCTGGTGACGCCTTCGCTATGCTATTCGTTTACTATGTTAATGAATTCACGTAATAGATCTACTCGACGAAGGATTCAAGCCCGACAACCGTCTATATTAAATGATCATTGTCACATTATCAATGCTGTGCACTCTGTAGATTTGTCTATGATCAAGGTAGGTCACTGTGAAAATAATTTATTCCAAGCATAGGGCCAGTATGCGCAGAATCCTGTCAACTTGGCAGAGCTGAGTGCTAGATACAGTGTACCACTCAGATTGATATAAAAACTGATATCCTTTTGGTTCTCCGTGCGCGATTGGCTTTTTGGATGGGAGTGGGGGGGGGGGGGGGGGCAAGCAATCATATGCGTAGGGGGCAAGGGGGATGGCTAAGCGGCAGCCCCAATCCCCAACGATTTTAACCCGAAAAAAATCAGGCAGAGGAATGAGGACAAAAGTTGGCGCCTGAGTACCCGATTTTTTATGATTGCCCGAATTTCAAAAATGATGCCCAAATTTTGGTCCGAAACACACACAAAAATGTGCGATCTTCGCAGTGCGTTGATCTCTCTTTGTATCATTTAGTGTTTCCTATGGCGCGCGCTGAAATTCCAACAGGTCCTGACTAGTTGCCCCACGCCCCCAAAACCATAAGGTCGCAATACGCCTCAGATGCGCAGCTCTGAAGTGAATTAGGTTTGGGTAACCTGGTACGCCCATTGCATACAGGCAATGCATTCGACGAGATTACGGCATTGTGGCCGTCGCATGCATGTCCATCATCCCCTCGGGATGGCTGTGAGTTTGTGGTTGGTTAGTTTGATCTCATTCAGTATTAGGTTTGAAAGTTCACATTTTCCCGTTGTTGTTTAAAAAATAGGCATAGTCGCCAGTTCAGGGATGAGTCGCAATGGTTGTATGCAATGTCGAGTTAGAATTAGAACTCCAAGTTTCAGTAAATTCCGCCTTCTAGTGTTTTTTCCAATCTCTACTCGGTGGTTCGGCACTGAGTTTCCGGTGATAAATTGAAATGCTAATTTCCGCCGCTGCGCGCGCTCTGTATATTGACTTTTTCCGTTACTATAAAATACAATAGGTACTATGCACAAAACTTCGTATGTCAGATCCTGGCAAATATGCTTTTCTCCCATACGTGACATCTACAAGGCGGTGAACATAATGGGTAGGTTACAAGATGAATTGGGGTTTGTGGGACACAATTCATGTTGGCCTCCCCACCGATGCTCGAATCCCAACTGCCATTTCCCAGGGCGCAGCCACTGTCTGAAAGTTGGAGGGGGGGGGGGGGGGCGTCAAGGAGCCATTTTGGAGGGGTCCGAAGCAGTGTTAGGAAACATTTTGGTGTGTGAAAAATCATTTTGTATGGAGGCCTTTCCCAAAATTTGGGAGGTCACGAACCCCCATACCCTCTAGACTGCGTTCTTGTCATTTCTACACTGCACCTAATCATGGATAGAGGTTAGTGAACTGCTAATCTTATTGTTTTTTAACAGACTGACTTTGGTCAGCCTGGACGTTCTGACTGCCTCTCGAAAAAAAAAAACCGCCTAAAAAGGGGGCCAGGCCGAGAAGTGCCGCTCTCTGCAATCTTGGAGGTCTGTAAAAAGTAACATGTTCTTATACGCTAAGCGTGCGATGATGATGGCGCGAATTGGATGGATAACATAGATCATGTCCTTCAAGACCGCTTCTTGAAATTCAAAATTTCTGGAATTCATTGGCGATTTTAGGGATGTTGCTTACCGCCATACGGCCCGAGAATTCCCTGTTTCCTGCAATCTGGGGGGTCCCGTAGAACGAAACATTCCTAAGAAGGGCTGCGCGCCAACCAATGGTGGCGCTCCTGCTTAGATGGTTCTAACCTCATATCCCCCCAATAATTTATCACAATCGTCGTCCTGCATGGATAAGGTTTCATTCCTAAACAAGTGCCTGTTTTTGGAGAGAATATTAGGCTCAAATTTGGAGAGTACCCCCCCTTACTGACTGTACCAGTTTCATCAAGTGTGCGTAATCTGAATTGGGGCCCCACATTCCGCGTGCCCCGGGCCCCACACGTTGAATCCGGCCGCTGGTTGCAACAACCCCTCGCTCCGGTCGAGTATAATTTATGATGAAATCTACCCTCCATTTCTCCGCAGAATCATGCTGAATATAATATATTATCACACATGGGGCGTCGATCCTGGGAGGACAGGGGGACACGTCCCCCCCCCCCACTTTTCGAATGGGGAGGGGGTAGATCATATCAAATGTCCCCCGCCCCCCTTATAGATCCTCTATGAAGACGAAAGTACAATGTCCGTTTAACACACTTATCCGTTAAGTGCTGTGTGGGCTGGAATATATTGAGAAAGCAAACCTCACAAAGACCCCAGTGGCCTTTATTTCCGAACCCATTGGTATTGTCCCAAATTTCCTCCGCGCCGGCGCATGTAACGTTGCTTCTATAGTGCGTGAGCGATGCTTTTGAGGCATATGCTGGCGATATGAAGCTTTTATGCAATGTTTTTCTGCTCACTCCTAACATAAGTGGGGGGAGACTATTTTATTATTTTGTGTTTTTAAACAAATGTGACTCACAATAAGATGTCCATTGATTATAACACTAGGCGGCGTTGTCAGAACTAGGCGATGAGAGGTCAGACTGCTCCAACACATTATGGAAGTAAAAACATTTGCAGATCGGAAACCGCTTTGGTAAAGAATAGGCCCAAGTCAGGCATACAAACTGCGCAAAGTGTAACGTGCCCACAATTTCGCAATTCCGATTTTTCTCCGTGTCTAAAGCCCGATGATTGAGCAAAAATTTATCAATCTTGTCAAGCTTGGACGGTGTTGATTTTATCGATGTCCAAGAAATATCCAAAACTTTCGTCCGTTTCGGTAATCCTGATGGTTGTGTTGCTGTCCGTCTTAGCACCACTTGCACGATAGCTTGAATTCCGTGAAAAATATTTTGATACAATTTTTGTAATTTTCTGGGATCTATATTTTACAAATTGCTCTCCTACTAGACATTGCATTTCTACCCAGCTGGAGCATCGTAGACGATGCACTCCAAGTTGAACAATATATACTTGCCTTCGAATTCCACAAAACCATTCCGTGGCCCCTGGTCCGAAACGAGACAGAAAACAATTGCGGAGCGCGTCGAGATATTCCCTATGTTGTAATGGGCGCTATATCTGGGATGTTATGTTATGTTAACAAATCCGTGCAAGACCTGTATAATTCTATTTCTAGCAAAGATGATAAGCATTTTTTTTTAAAATCATAATATTTAACCATGAAGGCGTGCGAATTAGCACCTTAACTACTTGTGTGTTCTTTCTACCTTCATGAATTGCACAAATTCGAACAACTTTGTGATATTCCAGGTCCAAATTTCCGTCGAAGAAACGAGTACGAAGCCTAACCGGGGCAAAAAACGGAAAATTATAACCTGGTTCTCTAGAATGGGCTAACCGTTCTGACTTTCCAGTCTTCCCCTCGACCTAACTGAGGTGGTCCCATTAAGGTAGGATTCCATGCCAATAACTAAAAGAAAAGAACTTACGCTCTTGGTGGGGAGCGCCATTTCGCACAGAAAAAAAATCAACATCAGAGCATGAATTTGCACCTCAAGCCAAAAAAACCCGTCCAAAGGGACGGTGTAAAAACCCTGACTGCCTGTGACCCCTCTCCCAGGGCCCTAATAATTTAGCCTCCTCTCCTAGTCAGAACTGCCTTACGTCACTGCTGCCGACAGAGTGAAAGCATAAATCTAGACCTCAGTGACGAATTCTATTTTTTCCTTCTTTTCTGGCAAGCATTGAAATCACATGGCACTTACTAATTCGCATTGCGAAAATACCTTCACCCAATAAATAAATTTGGGCTACGCCCCCATTCTGGACAGAGTAACTAGCTGCATAGTGTTGTTCACAATTCATTATTGTAAATCCAAACTGTCTTTTTGACTTCTGGGCTCAGTAGCTAGAAGAGCGCAAAGTGTTATTCTGAGATGAAACTCGGTGCAACAATTGACCCATAGTCGGGAAATCTGACAGAAAAAGGCGAAAAGTTTTGGACGGAACAAATGCCCAAAATGTTGCTGACTGGCTGAATTTTCAATCAAACGCCCGAAAAGCTGCAAATTGTTCGCAAAAAGAAAAAAGGAAAAAAATAATATGGGGCTTGCTTTTGTCGGTTAGGCACAACAGTTCTGCAAAAAAATCAAAGGGTCCCGTACGCCTAGGCAGCTCATCATGCCTTTTTTCTCCTTTACAGAAATGCATGAGGGACCAAATTGGTTCGCTGATGTGCTCAAACAATCTGGCACTGGACTCACATTGGCTTTGCTTGATCGCAAGTGGGCAATTCTCCTGGTTGAAAGTTGAGGGTCCCGGTGGTCAAAAGAGTAAGACACATATGTACGGAGTATTCCAAATTGCTCTTGGATTGAAATAGTCCTAGCAGATACACCCGTATTTTGATAATTGGCACATTTATTTTCATTCATTATTTCAACCCCAAGTTAGGTGATTATTGGTAAATCTATGGCCTATACAGTAGATGGTAAGTATATCGTGCGTACAGAACCAACTTCAGTCATAATATCATAAAATACCCGAGACTGGGTCGGGCCGAGGTTGCAGGATATTTGAGAGTGAAAACACGACGAAAAATACCCGAATTCGTAGAACTAATGAAGAAATTTGGGGCGAATTAAAAATGAAAATTTTTTAATTATGGATTGGTGCCGAATTTCGCGCGCATAAGTACACTGATATAAGTTGTGCATATAAACTGCAATGATATCCACTAACCTTTTTTAGTCAGGGTAAAGTTGTCCTTCCCCAATTTTACTAACCTGTAACGTGTACCGGCCCCCCTTGTCTTTTATTATAGTGGTTTGCGTGTTCACATGATAATCATAATTTGCTGATCGTCTATACTGATTAAATTATTGTCTAACCGAACATACTCGCTTTGGAAATTGTCTTTAATCCAGGTGCGGACCCATATTAAATTTCTGGACCCCACTAGGGCCCGAAGTCGAAGGATTACCCATTTTTCATACCGATCTTCTCGAATTTTAAATCGAATGGCCAAAGTGCCTACATTTTCAATGGCGTATTTCTACTCCCCCGCGTCTTTCAATAATGCTATGTAATGCTTCGTAACATTTTGTTACCTCGAATAATTTCAGAAGCCTTGCGGCAGACTGCCCCCCCCCCCCCCTTGGTCTGAGATGAAAAATACGCGCCCTGGTACTTCTTCTATGACTGACTTGTAAAATTCGCCAAATATTTACTGTTCCCAATTGGCATGGCCCGTCGCCTAATGGCTCGTTCGGCCCTTCGTTTCCCAACCAGGGACCGTTGGACAGACCCCTGGATCCCAAGCAAACGAGCCAGAGTAACAAGGTAATAAAACATACCATGTGTGACATCAGTAATCAATTTTCGTGATGAACAATGACAACTTTTTTTTGGTCGTCTCTTATTCAAATCACACATTAGATGGGTGCTATCGAGGTCTGGCAAGTGCCGTTTTTCTGGTCGATCTGAGGGTATGAAATCTAAAATTTTCTTTGTCCGCTTCGCGCCAACCAATGTGGCGCTCCGCTTAGTGGTCATTTTGCATTCGATGTGTCCCCCCACTTCGAAACGGATCGCACGCCCATGGTATCACACCCACTACTAGAGAGGGGCCAAGGCCGGCATAGTTGAAACCAGAACTATGTCAACATCGATCAGGCAGATATCACATATTGCTATTTATTATCAGGAAAACGTAGGAGGGTTTTTGCTTTCGAATGTAACATTTTTGGTTGGCAGGGTTACCTATTCCGTTACGTTCTTTTGATAGCTGCAAAAGCAACCGATGATACTCCGGACATAACTGATATCTGCTCTCTCCGACTTCGTGAAAACGACGCCAAGCATAAAGGAATCAGACACGGATACACTTTTCGGGTACTGGCCGGGAACACAGCAAACCTTTCGAGTACAAGAAGAAAGAAAGACTGATTAGAATCAGATGTGCGGAGTTAGAAGCAATCGCGGACCCAAACTGCTAAACTACGTACAGGGGTTGTACGAGAGTAAGAAGACCGATGCCAGGGTTCCTCCTCGACCATGAAAGACAGGTCGATCAAGAAGGAAACGACCAATCTTATTGGCTCAATATATGCAAGCACTATGCTACATAGCGGAGTGGGCGTGATTGAGTGCGATATGGCATGCGTTTAGAATGGTGATGTAGATAGTCCCCTCTATCTCTCTATCTCCTTCTTTCCTCATCTTCCCCTTATGATAAAATATACAACAATAACACATTAACGCACTCGTTCTTCATTTACGTGTGTTTAGTTCAGGTCTAATCATCTGGACGGAACACAATTATTGTTCCTGAAACTTCACTAACAGCTCTTCAGATCGTTAGCCTGAGATTCCAAAAACATTACAAACCACAGGGCGGCAAACACTTCGTCGTAAATATAGGCTAACTGGCGTCGGCTACACAGGAAATTACGCAGACAGATAGAGACTTTATATAAAATAAACATCTGCCAGGTGCTGACAACCAGTTAGTAGGCTCACCACTACAAAAACCTACGGGAACTGACTTCATGAATAAGGTCATGAAAATAAATAGATTTTGTATTATATGCCACCTATGGCTGATTGAACGAGTGTTAGTCACCAATTACTATTAAATGGTCGTAAATAGTACTCTACATTCGCTCGTCATGAATGCTAAAAAACAGGTTTTGGAACGCGAACAGGTGGGCAGGATTATTAATCATTGTTCCGTTTATTTTTAGGCGATAATTACCCAGGCACTTGTGGCAAGCAAACATGGAATTTTAGAGGGCTACGGAGTGACGAGAGGGATCCACTATCAGATTATCAATCAGAATTATTCTCGTGCTTCATTATGGGCCCATCTTTCCTTAATTCCTCCTCCATAAGTCCACCTCGATTTGCAAAGTTGTATAATGAGCGAATGAAGGTTATAAGTGGGAATATATTAGTGCCGTATTTGAACCGGAAACTGCTCAACTAACTTTGCCTAGTTGAATAGTTGCAGTTATTCAACGGAAAAACATACATGTTACATTTTTTCATAATTCTTACATTGTTTGTAGAACATACTGTAAATATCGTGATTACAAAAAATAGTTCATTCCGTGAAAATGTGCGACATCACGTGAGTTTCGTCTTCTGGTTCGACATTGAATTACTACAATATTATGAATTTCTACAATATCCAATTATCAAAGTATTATTCTTGGGGATCAGAACTTTTATTCATATTTTATGGAGAGGGGGGGGGGGTTTTTTCATTGTTAGTTGTATTTAAGTGCAAATTTGTACGAGCAGTTTTGTGCATCGTTCCAGAATTTTATTTTGGTCGAGTGTTCCCTATGCCGGTTTTTTTCCGATCATTGTTTTATTTAGCAGCGCCTTCTCACGTTATCGACACAACAGACCTTGTTGACGTTCGCTAGACGCCAATCCCATACCTCCCTATCCCTACCAGTCAGCTGATTCGACCACACGTGGGTTCGAACTCAGAAGCGTCCAAAACGAAACATTTCCATATGGCTATTGAGAGGACCGAGGATACAGTTCCAATGAAAAAAAAATATCTCGAATGATCACCTCTGAAAATACCTCTTATTAACTATAGCCTTAACGGACGCATCTGTGGTCAGTAATCACTAATGGGTATTGTGCATTAGCAGTTAAGCAGTGCTCTCGTGTGAACCATTATTTTACAATTCCACAAAAAAATGAACATTAGTCTGATGGCATCTCTTCCTGCTTGTATACGGTTATACAATTACCAGATTAAAATCACTTCAATATCGAGAACGAAGTTTGAGGAAGGAACAAACGAAGGAGAGTCTTCTTTGTTCCGTGGGTTGCCGTTCCGAAAAATCCTATATATTGGCAATCGGCGTTTCTCGAAAATTTAGTTCTGCCAGAGTGAAGCTTCGAAAAAAATGCTTCATGTGGAAGACTCATCTTGTGAGGACGCAATATCACTGCAGCATTGTGTAAACCTGGTACCTTCGCCCACTCAGTGCTCTCATCTCATTCGGAGACTTCGCACGTTCGTGCTCGCATGAATCCGACTTCTGCAGAACCTACCTAGTCCTACCTAACTAGTCACCTGTCTGCGTGATCTCTATGTGGGAAGTCAGCAAATTCTCTGTCTCGGTTGGTTGAACGTTACATCGAATCTCCTCCTATACTAGCTAAAATAATGTGGATAGCTAAAGCTACCCGCTCATTAACCATATTATTTCGTTATATTCAATTGTCAACTAGGTTATAGACTATATATTCGTTTATCTTTGCCGCATTTGCCATGCGTAGTAGTAGTAGAATCTGTTCCTCGCTTAGCATTTTATCATAATTCAGTCCTTTTATTATCCTATAGATTTTGAACTATGCATCTCTTGCAACTCAAACAGGCAATTGAGTAGGTAAACAATGTAATCATATTTACATTGTGACTGTATATATGATGAATTAACCTACAAAGTAATACATTATTGGTATAGTGCTTTCGGCTGATCTGACGTGATGATGACGGATCCAATGAATGTGCCCAGTCGGTATAGATAACCATGAACACCATTTGGAAAGCATCGTGTATGTTGTACGCGATTTTCAGCGCGAAAGTGAAATGGAGCGTTATGCCTCCTTTACAAGGCCGCCCAGTGTTTTTAGAGGCAGACTTTGCGTGTGGGGGTGTGGTATAGTGGCATCCATCTTACTCCATTTTGATTGTGGGTAGCATGTCATGCGGTTGGAAAAATCAAACAGGAGACAATAAAATTCAAGCGAAGAGTGAGTGAGATCAGGACATCAAAATTGAACAAGCAGCTTACCCGGATTCCGAATAGCACCTGGCCCCCGATGGGCATCGAGCGGAGGTTGTGACGTTATAGCCACATATAAGCATATTTTAGTTTTTATTTAAAATAACGTTTCCCACAAGAAAAGGTTGACCCTGATCTATCGCTTGGTCTTCTCATGTTATTAACCTTGAGATCGAGTCTGGTCACCACCCTATCTTCATATGTGGAGGCCCTACCCAAACATTGGACGAAAAATTACATTCTGATAGCAATGCCTCGGAATGGTATTTTTGATTGGATAGTTAGTATTGTAGTGTAGTATTATATTCTTGTTAAGGATGAAGGGATTAAGGATATGGATTAGGGTTAGTGTAACCAATCACGAAAAAGGCTCCGATGACAGAAGCATCCCCGATCCAAAAATGGGCCGAACCAACCTGCCAGGGAAAATGAATGTGTGAGAGAGTGGAGTGAGTGAGTGTGGGTGGAGGAGAGGGGATGTGCGAGAGTTTATTCAGGTGACACACATCTGATATGAATGATGAACATCTCTCGGTGAACGAAAATATGTAATTTCCACTACTTCCCGGGCAAAATGAAATGCAAGAAACAGTACTGCAGATAATCCATAACTTTACTGCATTATATTCTTATAAAGTTGCAGACCTCAACATTGTTGTCTACTGTTGTGAGAAATCATTTGTAGAACCAAGAAGGAATAAACTCAAGAGGCAGGACAGCAGAGAAATATGATTATTATTCCAATTTTGTCTCGTAATTATGAGAAAATAAACGCGACAGATGATCTTATTAGATTTTCTTCGTCAATCAAAATGGAGCCCATTACAGTAATAGGGGTCAATTGCGCGCAGAAGATATGACTGAATTTCATTCCTGATTAAAGCTATACAGCATTGGAGTAATTAGTTATATGAACAGCTTAGCTCATGAAAATAGGGTTACATTTTCTCAACACATAAGAACGCACTAGGGGAATGCAATAGATCGTGCATGAAATGAATAAGATACATGTATCTAATACTCTCTATGCTATATTAGAGGAACAGTCATACAACTCGTAATAATTTACAATAATATGAAAACGTCAATTGTATATTTGAGAAAATTCAAGTCAAAAAGTCAAAAAGTCAAATGAGTACATATACTACCTACTGTACAAACCCATGGTTGTGCCTAACGAGTTACAGACTATGCGGCACAATTATAACAATTGGCTGTGAGCACTTCTCTCGTTCAGACAGTAGGCCTCCCATGAAAACCAAGCAATAAAATGGAAATGGAATAAAACTGGAGATGGGCAAGTCATTTCTATTGTCATTATGAAATGTTGCACTACTTGACGGTCCTGACAATGCCTGATGGTCTATAGACCGTGCCCCCAGGGCATTCCTTCTTGTAGGGGTGATTGATGGGTTTTCCCAATCGTTAAAACCGGAAAGAGGGGTGCAGGAGGGGGGGGGGGGGGTAAACTGTTGTTGCAGTATATCTCCCAGTTGTTGAAAAAAAATCGTTAGACAGTCCCAAATAGTGAATATGGATTGTTACAGGAAAGTGTACGAAGTTCATTTAGATACCTATTTTGGGATGAACTTCACATAACACGTAATTTACCAAATGATAATTAAATGTACAAAAATATGAATTCGATAAATGGTTTATCAAAAAACAATTAACACGAAATTAATGAGTACATATCCTACCTACTATAAAAATTAATAGTTGTACAGCGTTTAACGAGGTATAGACTGCGTCACGAGAAAAACAGGTGTGCAATATTGATCTATGGTTGTAAAGAATTAGTACTTTAAGAATGCACTTTAACTCACACAACTTCTTTGCTAACAGTCACCTTGCGTAAACAACAAGCAACATAGCGACATGATTAAAACCCCTTCATTAGGAGTACTTTTGCCTTTTTTATGTCTCATATGAATTGTTTCACCCGGTCGGTCCGGTGGGGTGGTTCTGTATAGGACCTTGACGTTCTTCGTTTATGAGGGGTGTTGGACCGGGTTTTGTCCCTTGTTTTACAAATGGGAAGGAGGGGAGGAGGTAGTAGGGAATGAAGATACCGGTGCAGTTATATCACCCGGAGGTAGACCAGTCCCAAATATTGACGAAACTCAATGAGCGTGCTCGATTAGCTGTTGAAGCTCTGGATTGGAATAGGGGCCTTGTATCGACACGGGACAAGATGTGTGAGCGATGGCGGCCCATCAACGATAGGAAGTAGAACAAAATCGCAATAGTGAGTAGTTATGGAGTGACGTACTACGGTGTCCAGGTATAGCGTGCACATTTGGCAATGGAAGTATAACAAATTTCTGTCAAAGTTATTACAAGGTGTTAGCTAGGCACGACGTGGCTCCTATCTCGATCATGTGGTCCGATATGATGTCCATCTTCAGCCAGTGAGTAGGAGAACCTGAAATAGGGTAATATTTCACAAGTGAGCATATCAGGTGTAACCCGTGCATAGCGTGCGTAATAGACAATATTCTCCAAAATGGAGTATTCATGTATGTTTGGGAGCAGAGACAAAAACCTCGTGGGAGTCAATATAGGTTACGTTCCTTAGCGTATTTAGGTTATCTTGGTGAGATAACAATCTGTAGCAATCTGGCATCAGTTATATTTTGCTCAATTTTAAGTGGCCAATCACATCGCGTTAGTGGGTAGGTAGACAGACACAGATCACGGAACATGATCCGATCGGAGGGGTGCGGTGCTTACAAAACAGATTACAATGTCCCGAACAAGACAGCAGCAAGTATATAGTGTCTAGGAAATAAATACTTCTCTAAACACCACATTGCTATCACTGCGTTCAATGATTTTACTTACAAACAGTGAACAAGTGCAGATATAAACCCATTCCGAGAGTAAAATATAATATGCCTTGCTCTAATTCGATCTAAACTGTACGAGCATGCAAGTGCAAGAATGCTACTGACTCTAATCAGTGATAAAGACGTCGAAACATTCTGGCCATTAGGCCAAAAAATAATTTACCAACCTGGTTGCTCGTATCGTAGTTTATTTGATCGCCTTCCAGCTCGCTGGTTCGACGTGACCCTTGACCCAGGGTCATTCCTTCTGCCGTAGAATCGGATAGAGGTGATGTACGGTAGTTCGATTTCCGGTTTATAAATCAACAGGCCATTGCGCTGAACGAATATATCGATACGATTCTGTGTGAGAAAAGTGGAATATTTCAATCAATTTCATAGTTTTGATCTCACGAGAACTGTCCTTTACCCATCCCTTCCCTCCTCAAAATATTGCGAATAATAGCAACTATATTTTCTTGTCATTTCGATTTCGATTGTAACGACAACAACAGATACACTAATAATAATAATAATAAAATAATAATAATCATCATCATCATCATCATCATCATCTTTATCATCATTATCATCCCTCCTCTCCGCCGAAATGATGAAAACGTTCAGCAGATAGCCTATTAACGCAAATTCATGGACAACCAGCACCCAGAAATATTCGAAGTCTATGCTGCAATAGGGTAATGCGCAGGCTGTGCTCAGTTCCCCCGCAATCCAATTATCGCTGGGTATTGTGAAGAAATGTAGAAATGGCAGGATAAGGGGGGACATCGGAAGAGGCTGGAGTTCGATCCACAATCTGATGATCTAATGTCTGGGGCTCTGCCGACAGAGCTAATCAGACCTCAAACAGGTAATCAACGATCGAAGTTGTCCTCATTTCAGCATTCACCACTTACTTCCTTACAACTAAATGTTACCTACCTGAAATCTAGCTGCAGTCTGAACTAACTGCTGAAGTATATGTTATTCTTGTAGGAGACCAAAAAATCGATCATATTTTCATATTCAATCACAAATTTTCTCTCGTGAGCAGTTTACATAATTAAAAATCCCAAACCTATTTTTGGGGGATCGGGCAATCTCTAAGATGAATCACATTGTGCACCGCTTAGGATGGGATATTTGTGTACTCACCGAATCAGCGAAGAACTCCACAAGCAGATCCCGTTGAGTCCCGTAGGAATCTGTGAAAAAGGAGAATCGAAAGAAATGTTGAATCGAACGAATATCAAAGAAATATGAGAGAAAATGAATAAAAGGTTAATGTTCATTTAGTGTTGATAGAACAATGTAATCACTGTGCTAAATGAGGGTCTAAGAAGGTGTAATTTACCATAACTTTCACCATCGTCCCAGAAGAGATCCCCGCGGGCCACGCCAAGATCACCCTCCGATAGGGCGCGACGATCAGCTCCATATCATTCAAACGACTGAAATGAGACAATCAAATCTTCTGAGAACATATACAGTATAACATTTAAGTTTTCATATGCGTTACAGTCACAGATCGACTTTTATGCACTTCAATATTTGACATTGGAAATTCAAAAGTACAATTCCGTTGTTTTTTTTTTTTTTTCAGGCGTACTAATGAAGAGTATGGTGAGAAGTGATGAACACGCGATTGGAATGGCGTCACAAAATCGAGAGGAAGGGTCGACTATCTATCCGTATTTAAGTCGCGCAATGGTTATGTGAAGGCCAAATTCATACATGTTAATCATCAATTTAATTTCGACTATAGTTTTACATGCGTGCGACCATATATAACAATACCATCGATAACGAATTGAGAAACGATATTGGTCCATCTGTTAATGTTACTGCATGGGTCTCAGCGGTCGGACTCCTTACCAACAATGTTGTAACTTGAATACAACATTCAATTACATGTCCTCTTGTCGACATTACATTTTGTTGTGGAAATTACACTCTCCGGGGGAATTTGAAATTGCTTACATCAATACCCTATGCTTTGCAAATACTTCTTCATTTCCAAGACATAGGAGTAAGAGGCGATGGAGAGTAAGGGTGTGAACTTATGCATATGTTTGAAATCGAAAATCAGGGCAGAAAGTTACGAAAATTCGAGCTGAGAATAGGTGTCTACGGATATTTATGACACAACAGAGGCATAATTAAACCTACTGTGCGTCCGATCATATTACTCGATTTGCTCAGAAACGCGCAACTAAATCACGGCCCCCCACTTTTTCTCATAAAGATAAGTTGGTATTCTTGTTGTTGATTCCAAAGTGCTGTTGACGTCGACCAATTTCGAGAGGGGTGTGAGGAGAGGGGGGGGGGGTAACCCTCTCGAAATTGGAAGTTCTTCCACCGTTCTTTCGCATGTTAGTGGACCCACTTTTATGTTATTCCAAATTGGAATTGCCATCAGACTATGTTTATTATAGGGAATATGAGCCCTCAAACTTTAGCTAACTCACCCACCCGTTCTCTCACTGCCCACAGACAATGTTTCCCACAGAAACTTACTAATTTAGTCAGTGAGAAAAAAAGAAAAAAGTGGCTCGGATAAATGACGCGTTTTTTTAATTATTCCTTCAGCCGCTGCTCCATCATTCATCCCATTCTGCCGATTCAATAATAATGAGGTCATATTGACATCACTGTGATGAAGAGACTTAACAGTTGTCGGAGATGGCTCTCTACGTCGAACCCAATGACGAGGAGATGGGGGGGGGGGGGGGGCGTAGGAAAGTCGCGAGTAACGCGTTAAGATTACCTGTGATATGACATGTTCCCTGGGAGCTGTGGCGTCGGTATGATTTGTAGCCACCCCTCAATGAAAATGCTCACCTCGTCGATAGCAATGTCCACAGTGATGTTAGTACCTTTCTGACCGTTGGGCCAATGGCAGCAAGGCCTTTAACAAAATGTAAAATGGAGAAGAAAAACGTGTTTTCATTTTTTGTATTATTCATTCATTTCGTCACTCACGATAGGGTGAGACCCAGTACGTATGGAACAGTGTTGAGTGTACCAGGTTGTACACTATCAAACTATCAATTCCCCGATCATTTAACACACGACACAAATCGAAGACGAGGGTGAATCTAAACGAAAGATGAAATTGGAGTAATCTAATGGACACGAGTTATTTCATTTACATGAAGCTATCGGAGGATGAGATCACATGTCAGGGTGGTTATGGTGGTAGTAATTCACTATTAGCTAACAATGTGAAAGTTCCTTGCATTGTAAACTATCTGAAGAGAAATTCCCCGTTACCACCAGAACAAATAGTAATTGAATGTGTTATTATTTTATGAAGCAACATATAGTTGGTGTTCACTCTCGCTAGATATTGTATGAAGCTTACTGGGACAAACTCCACGAGAGGGCAGCATTCTACATATAGGGTCAATTCAGAATATTATCGAGGATTGTCGGGGCTAGCCTACATAGTTTGGAAATCTGGTAATAAAAGTTGGCCCACTACTCACACTGTGGTAGTTGTAGAACCTATCGTCGCCAGGGACTATACACACTGACTGGAGTGGAATCCGCCCGTTAGATGGGTCGAGGGCCGGGGCGGGGCCACTAGCACTGCTGGTCCCAAAAGAATTCCCAGTCCCGTTCCCATGTGTGAGCTCGATCTTCGTACGGAAATCTATAGAAACAAAAATCTCTTGGTTTATGGGGCGACTGATACATTTAGACATTGACTGATCAGAGAATTCATCCCATCATCGCCGCATGCAAGATTAGAACTTACATGGCGTCACTGAACCAGATGGATTCCTGCTTGTCTGCCAAAACACGTCAAGACTATAGGTCATATAAACTTTTGTAATGAGGTTTCTGCTATTACGCAATCGGGATCCATCTTGTGACGTAGAGGGGAAGACCACGCGAGGTTATCAATTGAAGATGAATAACGGAATAGCGTGCACTTTCGGGAACTATGGAAAAACGAATTAGGACTGAATCAGTTATGATTCGAATAAAAAGAAATTGTATAGCCACAATAGTAAGATGCGTTTATTCATATGGCATTATTGACATCGTCGCTTCTTGTTATTTTGCTACCAGACAGCAATACTCCTTTAACTTTTTACGCAAATGATACAGTTTAATGTTCATCCCAATCAAACCCAACTTTCTGGGGTTATAGATACTGTATTATTACCTCACATTATCCTCACATTATCCCTTGAACAAGACTTGTTCCTACTGACGATCGAATGCTATCTAATCCCTAACCTAATCTTAGAAAGAAACAAAAACACTCGCTATTGTATACATACGAGCACTGTTACGGAAGCCCACCTGTTTGGCAAGTGCTCCGACCCCCCCCCCCCCCCCCTTCGCCCCACACACAATGTCAAGGAGAATTCTACGGAACTAAAACAAAAAGACATCATGTTCAGATTCCAAACTCCTAGTGCGTGTATAAGTTTCGAAATATCCTCTTTTCAGCTGTAGGTTAGAAGCAATCTGTAAATGATGAATTACTACTGCCGAAAACCACATGAGTCGTTGGCCCAGAAATGGGCCTGGGGCACCAACCCGACCTTTTTGTGTCGATTTTGTTACTTGAACTTTGTGTCTCATTCAGCCCAATTTGGGTCGAAACTCACAAGGAATACCTGTAATCCTCTATTACAAAATGGTGTGTCTATTTCATCTAGAATTATGCCAGTTAGTAGGAGAACACCGAATAGAATGCTAGGTCAAATCGTGACCCGACCTGGGTTAAGTTTAATCTAATTTGAGTCAACATTCGACCCACAAGTTCGCAATGGTGCCTTCTTGACTCGGTCGTATTCAAAGTTAATCCTAGGAGAAACAAACAATGATATCTGATGCACACTGTTTCGGAAAGTAATTTCTGATTGGTCAGTGGTAATTTGTATTGTACCATTTATTATCTTCGTTAGAGCAGGTGGTTTGGTGTCACAACCGCACAAGGCAAGGCGCATCGACCCGATCATGGAAGATTAATTGAACGAATTCGTTTGGTCATCGGAAAGTGCTAGCTGACGTTTTTTTTTTTTTTTTTTGATTGTAAAACCCGTGTCAAATGAATGATCGGCTTGTTTATAATCTGTACAAGTACTGGCTTATTGAACGAAGCTTTGCCCTGTGAGAGGAACATTGTCATAGGCGTATGTGGGCAGGGAGGTCTCAGCCCAATTGTCCAGTTCCAATTGCATTGTGGCCAGATCCCGACTGCGCGTGCATTTTTCAGGCATTCGATCAGAAGAATCAGGAATTAGGACGAAATTTCCCCTTTCGCCCATTTCGCTCAATTTTCATATGATTCGTTCGTTCACACTTTCTACCTTGTATGCACGAGAGTTTCATTTCAACATTTTTTAGGGGTGCAGCGATTTAATCATAAATGCCCCTACATCCAGTCAATCCATTGCCAGGGCCCTCCTTCGCCAATTGTACCATGCCACTCATCGTTAACGATCGGCCTGGCAACAGTGAATCCGTCCAGGTGTGCATGGTAAAGCGTGTGATAGTAGGGTAGGAGGGAGTAGCGAGTCTCGTGCAGATCTGACGTTACTCATCAAGCCTCGCCCCACTGCTGTGGTCCCCCGATCCATGGAGAATAAAATACGTAGGAGATACCTGGGATGTTCATTTTATTTCATGTAGCCTCCGTTCTTTACCTTCCCTAAAAATTTGTGCACTTGTATTCTGAAATGTGCAAGTTTCATGCCTATGGAAATTGCATGTTGTAACAATGCAGAATGGTAATTATAATTCAAGTCAGAATTTAAATCATGTATAATCTATTAGTATAAAAAATGAAAATTATCGATCAACATTGTTTAAACTGGTGGGTGATGTGTGCTCTTTATTTCTTTTTATCTCAGTTTAGCTAGTAAAAAAGTGGAATTTTCCAACCGCCCCGGTCAAAGTCAGGTATATATGGATGTCTCTAAATGTGCATGACACTGTTGAAAAAAAACAAAACAAAAACATAGATCTCATTACCCGGTCCGTTGTGATCCGTGTGTTTCAATATTTTGCAGACTCATGGCGTCCTGGACAATTCAAACTAATACAATAGCTCACCCTCTTGTCCTTTACCGTCGATCGAATCCTCGGCATCGGGTAGAAGCCCCAGTTGGATCCAGCGAGTACATCAGCTCAATTGTGGGGTTCCGTTGGAGTTCAGTTACATCGTTGTCGTAGTACCCGCAAATGTTTGGTCCAACCTGAAAACGTATTAATGTTTCAGTTCTAGGGGTTCTAAGCCCAACATTTCGTCTGACGGTCGATCTGAGTCTAGTGAAATCTAAGCACTCCGACTACACTACTTGAAAATGTTGTGTAAGAATTTGAACAACACTGTGTAACCTACACATTTATCCCTGTGTTGTGTAAATTGCAGACACATAATCAGATTATACGCACATGCATGTGTAATTTCTTACACAAAACAGACCGCGGGAGGTGTGCTAGTTACACAATTTTATGAGGAAAAATATGTATAGCAACGACATGTTATGTCACCACGCACCATTCGTTTTATTTGAATAAAAATTGATTTGATTACATGGGATGTATAAGATTTTATTAAGTGTATTTCTCAGTTGTTTCAGTGCATCTCGCTCATCAGGAGAGATAGTTTTCACCACAACTCAGAACTACTCCGTATCCACTGATCTCGCCAACTGGAAAAAGTCGTATATTGTTGCCACTAATGTCACTCGAATGTGGCCATTGAGTTGTAATTTCAAATTCGATTAAAAGGAGTAGTGAACGATACCTCACTACCCCTGATAGTTCAGCCCATCGATTCTTAGTTTGAACAACGTTTCTGGAATTTACAGAATCGTTTATAAAACGAATGATAAATAGAGATGGCTTCTGTTAGCGTATTTAAAGTGAGACTAGAAATAGTCCTATATGAATGTAGACGATTGTGTTACAATAACGCTCATGATATGTTGATAGATTGTGTAAATTCATCAATCTAACCCTTCAGAAAAGTACTCGCGGTACAATAGTGTTAGCCACACATCTAATAAATTTTTATTTGAAGTCCTCGGTGATGACTCGACCAAGGATTGGTCCTCGTGGCATTCTCGTGGCTTTGTTCTGTTCACTTGATCAAACCGTTAGTCCCGCATATATGGGTATTTCAATCATTCGGGTGCCGATTACGTCTGAGCTTTGCAGATATAGCTAAGAATGTCGGGTGTAGGGGCGGGGGGGGGGGGGGTATGGGTGTGTGGGGGGGAGGGGGGATAACCGGTTTGCTTCAATTGACGATTTCCAATCTACATCTGAAGACCATATCAGAGCGGCCTATACGAGTTCTTCGAGTCCCCTTGCGCTTGGCCTTGATACAGAATAGTCCCAGCACGGTACCCGACAGGGACACCCCATCAAAAATGAAAACTCTTACCAACGGGGATTCCAAATTCGTTGAATTCCAGCATGGCTGAAAGTAATGAATAAATAAAAGTCAAAGTCAGAGTGTATCCTAAGTTGAAGGACAAATGCAGGCTTGAATACAAACCCCCATTTCAATACGATGTTCCTATGTGGAGTTATTAGCCTTCGAACTTGTGTCATGTATTTCATTGTTTCATTTTGTTGAATAAGTCACATTTAGCATAGTTCTGTTGTCTTTCTCTCCCCCGAAGTAACCATCAACACCTACCAACCCACTACAGCAGTCTCTTCGCTTTTCGAAGTGAAAATATTGTGTGAATTTTCAATAGAAACAAAGATTGTTTGCAAGGTTGTGGCAAGTATGACTCATTTATTATGCAATGATGAGATGCTTTTCGATCTTGGCGCAATACACATGGACAAACTTTAAAGGACTGTAACTCCGTAACGGAAATTCGTACGAACTTCGGTTTCGACTGATGTATTCAGTTTTTTTCTTAATTGATCATGCAGTTGTTATCTAAACTCATTGCTAAGACCCGGCCAGACCGTTTAGGTATCACTGCGTATATGAATGAGCAAAATTAGTCACGTACTTTATGTGAGCTGTATGTGTTTAGAAAGATTTATATTTTCTGAACACGTTATGATAGTGTGATAATCAGTGTCAGTCGATAACTCAGGTAATCAGTTACCCCCTGGAACTCCTTCCATTCTCTTCCCCTTCAGTGGGGGAGGGGAGTATTTTTTACCGGTTGTCAATAGACTCGACGAATTACCGTAGACTCACTTTAGACTTGACAGCCTACAAGATCTACTGTTGGCCTAACCGTCATTAGTGAAATATTGACCTTGACCCACAACCAAACACAGAGGCGGGCCCTGGGTCAACTATTAACAAAACTCCTGACCACAGAATAGGTTTGATTCGATTTGATTGCTACGGGTTCAGGAAGCCAATTTTGACTCATCATGGAACCCTAAACCGAATTTTTTGATCGTGGATGAACACCGGCGACAACTCGCCTTCTCTTCTCGACTAGTGTTCAGATGATATCGAGGCAGGAGTGACACCAATCCCTGCTCCCGGGACTACTGGGGCAATTTTTTACGGTCCCATCCACTGGAGATCAGTGAATTCCAGAACCTGACCACTTTCTCAGAAAACCTGGAGGGCGGAAAGATGTTCGACGGCGACTGCTCTCACAGTCCGACGACGAGACCTATTGCAAGTGCCCCCGAAACAACCCCCGAAATTACCAAGCCCACTGCTCAACAGCAGGACCAAGACCTCAGACCAGGAACACGCCCGTCGAACTGCAAGTACAGCCCACTTCTGGAAAAACGCCCGGTGCTGGTCGGCTGGAATTCGAACCCGGGACCTGTTGATGCAAAGCGACACTGATACCGCTCTACTATTCTCCCGCTGAGGTTTCCTCATTGGGTGGAGAACTACACATTCAATACATGGTGTAGAATAATGATGTGATACACTTAGTAGTTAACATTGGACACTCATTATGTACCCCTACTTCATCATTCAAAAACATGTTGGAGAAGTATTCAACATTTCCAACAAGTTGGGTAAAACCAATGGCCAATCGTTAGGCAAAGCTCATGCTAAGCCTATCAACAATAATTGTGATATCGTTACTGAGCCAATTCTTGCTCAAATGTTGAGGTTTTTAAATATTTAATTTGTTTCAACCATATCAGTGTGTACCATCGCTTAGGTCTTTTGCATGATGAACTAATGTTACTTGAAAAAAGTTCGCATGAACTTTACTTGGCAATAACTGATAATATCCCCCCGCATACATACATACATACATACATACATACATACATACATACATACATACATACATACATACATACATAATACATACATACATACATACATACATACATACATACATACATACATACATACATATTTTGAACTGGCAAGCGTTGACAGGTTATTCCAACTATTTCCGGCACTGAGACACGAACCACTACTCACCGATGATTGAATATCGTAAATCCTCCCACTAAAAGGAATTCTTGCCCAACCAATAACCGGCGAACCTGCCTGATCCAGGAAATTTTATCGTGTAACAGAAGGTTCGTTTATGATCTTCCTGCCATAACATAGTGGGGGGGGGGGAAGCTCTGTAATCGCACAAAATAGCAGGAAAAATATGGAAATTATTGAATTGGAAATATAGGAAGGATCCGCCCCTCTGAGTTTTTGTTTTAACGCCGACTAAATCTTGCAAAAACATGAAACATTAAGCGCGAATAATGCATATAACTTTTTCACATCCCCATTGCACGAGTGAGGTCGCAGGGTGCGGCTATATAGGGGGGGGGGGGAAGCACCCACGGCCGGACATGCATATTAGCATCCACCACTCGATGGGGAACTCACGAATTGGCACATGAGAAAACAATAGCGCATGAAAAGCAGATCCTTATACTCAATACAGATGGATTCGATGGATACTGCGAATCGGTGATCGTGGTCAACCGAGGATGGATTGTTGACAGGAACACACAGATCCGTGGACATTTGCCTAATTCTAGTAATTCTAACCTCAGATTTTTGTGTGTTGTGGCACCCCGTTTGGGTCCTTGCGATAGCGATGCACCTATGTATCAAGGTTGGCATATGGTTTGTGTGTCTTGACACTCTGCTTGGGGACACTGTAACTCAAGAAGGTACGTTGAATAGACTGAACGTGGTATATTAGGTCTGCCCATGATGTGAAGGCGTTGCCCTATTATTTTGTTGCCGACCATTAACATTCATGAGTGGGCGGGGTTCAGAAGCAAAATCATAGAATGCAATTCTCGACAACCGTTTGTCCGATTTCCGTCGAACTTGTTTGGGTCACATTAGTGAGGAGTGCAAACAAATATTGAGGCATTGTATTGTTGGCCCTCATTAATATTCATGAGGGGCAGGGCTTGAAGTGGCTCACTGAAAATAATATTGTGAACACGATAAGTGGAAGACTGAAAAAGGTATTACCCCCATACTTGGGTGGTGGATGCCCCCATAGTGAGTGATTAATCTCTATTGATTTTGGTGCTGATCTCATTAATATTCATGAGTGGGCGGGGTTCAGAAGCAAAATCATAGAATGGCAATATCTCGACAACCGTTTGTCCGATTTCCGTCGAACTTGTTTGGGTCACATTAGTGAGGAGTGCCAACAAATATTGAGGCATTGTATTGTTGGCCCTCATTAATATTCATGAGGGCAGGGCTTGAAGTAGTTCAGCTGAAAATATATTGTGAACACGATACGTGGACAGACGAAATATGGTATTACTTACTCTCATACATGGGTAGTGGATGCCCCCATAGTGAGTAGATTATCTCTATTGATTTTGGTGCTGATCTCATTAATATTCATGAGTGGGCGGGGTTCAGAAGCAAAATCATAGAATGGCAATATCTCGACAACCGTTTGTCCGATTTCCGTCGAACTTGTTTGGGTCACATTAGTGAGGAGTGCCAACAAATATTAAGGCATTGTATTGTTGGCCCTCATTAATATTCATGAGGGGCTAGGGCCTAGCATAGTACGTGGCGACGGAAGAGGTCTAGTACCCCCCTACCCCCACATTTGGGTGGTGGATTCCCATAGTGAGTAGTGGTCAGTATTGTTTTTAGTGCTACTCTAAAAAATATTCATGAGTGCACGCGGGGCTTAGAAGCCAATCATAACAAATGTTCATATCTCGACAATCATAGGCCTGATTTCCGTCAATTGTTTTGGTGAAAACAGTGAGGATGCTAATAAATACTATGGATTGTATTTTTTGTCCTCATTATTATTATTATTATTATTATGATTATTATTAGTATTATGATTATTATTATTATTATTATTATTATTATTATTAGATTAGTATATTTATTATTATTTCATCTTTATATAGCGCCTAAACAGAAAATGTGATATAATTATCAAAAGGTCATTGGCTGAAGTAGAGTAGCTTCCGCTATTTTTTTTTTGTGAAACACGGTAAATGGAAGACGGAGGAGAATTACTCCATGATTGGGTGGTGGATGACCCATCCATAGTGAGTAGTTGTTTTCTGGTGCCGATTCAAATAATGTGCATGAGTTGGTGTGGCATAGAAGCCAAATCATAAAATGTCAATACCTCAACAACCGTAGGTCTGATTTTCATCAATTCTTTTTTGTTTACATCCAATGAGGTGGGTGCCACAACACCAGCTGCAATGGTATGTGAAGCCGGTTCACAATTACAGTTTAGAGTGATGGATGATATCGTGTAAAAGAGTCAACAGAGGGAACAATAGCCAATGTGTCAGAGAGAACAATAGCCGTACGACGTTGAAGGGTAGTGGTGAAAGTGAATGAGCTGCACACACTAATACCCACGAACAAATTGGGAAACAGCTTAAAGCCGCGTTTCCATGCACGCGGGCGGGCGGGCGGGCGGGGTTAAATCGTCATCGTTATTTTCAATGGCAAGCCGTTTCCAGCAAGCGGCGGCGGGGCGGGCGGGCGGGCGGCGGGCGGGACGTTTTTCGAATCGGTCATGTAGCGAAGTTTTTCCGCCCGCCCGCGTGTCCGCGTGGTATTTCGGCCAACAATTCCCGGGGATTCCTGCAATCTTACCGGCTGAAGCCGGATAATGGAGAGGCGTTAGAGGATAGTTTTAGGTTCAAATAATGTTCCAAACAAATTAATAACTGTTCAACACTAGGTATTGAGATTTGATGACAGATTGTGTCATGTCAACGCAGACCAGACAACATTTGAAACATCTTTACATGTTTAATACCGTTGTCTGTTCAGGTATGTAATTAAATCTCCCAAAACCTGTCAATTAGAAGTTTTGATGGTGGGCGAACGTGACAGTCAGACAATGGTTTGTTCGAAAATGAACACCGGTGTTTAGGTTTAAACACTAGTATGGTCACGGTGTTTGATAACAACGTCAACGACAACAACACAAGAAAACAACGACAACAACAACAACGACAATTGACGACAACAAAGACGCAACGACAACAACGGCAACACCGACAAAACAACAACAACGGGCAACGACAAGGACAAGGACAACGACAACAAAAACAAATAATAATGACATAATAACAATAATAATAACAATAATAACAATAATACTAATAACAATAATAATAATGGTAGGCTACATCGGTTTTATATAGCGCATAATACAAATAAAGTGAAGAAGAGAAGAGGTGCTGGATCGAGAAAACGCCCGCCAGACCGCGTGCATGGAAACGAGGTCTTCCAAAACGCGCCGCCGCAAGTCGCCCGCCCTTGGGATAAACTGCATGTTCTTAACCAATCCACATTATTGTTGTTCACATTTAGTTGACCTTTACTGACATATGTCATAACATTGGAATGGCTTGGAACATGCTTACCACCAGTGGCATTACTTAATATTTGCTATCTGTGCCCTATACTCAACTAAATCCTTCCTAGGCCTGTATATTAGCTACATTTAGCCTACCCAACCGAACTCAACATGTGAAAACACTCTCTTTCTGGGTCACCAGTCAACAATCTAGAGCGAGACTGTGTTGAGAGACAAATCATTCCCCCTGGACAATAGGTTGATGACAACTAGGCTGCAGACCTGGACCTTCTGACAGATAAAGTAAACACTGCTGTCTGAAGAGGATGGAGAGTAATGTAAACGAAACCTCTATAAACTGTCACAGAGAGCTAGCTGAATGGAAGTTGGAGATTGGGGTAATTAAATGGATATAATTAGATTCTAATTACACTATGCAAACATAAAGGTACTCAGCCTAGCCAGTGGCATTGCTTATCCCCAAGCAAGTTTCAAACTGAGTGCATGTCCGGTTCAGAAGTTACGAATGATGGACGTATTGGGGTGGGGTAATTAATTGGATTAATTAAAATTTCATCGCCCTATGCAAACAAAAATATAACTCAGCCTAGCCAGTGGAATGAGTCTCCCAAACCACCAAGTTTCAACCTGATTGCATGTACGGTTCGAAGTACCGAATTGAAAGTGACATAGAAAAACGAACAAACGAACGAACGGAGAAGAAGATACATGATGACTTGTAGAGCTGCTTACCGCAGCTAAATTATGCGATCGGCGCCGAAGAGGAAAATAAAGACTCGGCCTATATGCACATAATGCATGTGGACGTGTACATGCGTCCTTTGGGTGTTGTTTTTTCCTCTTTGAGCCACAGTTTCACTCTCTGAATCACCATAGGCAAGGAACCACAGCAGCCCTTGGCTCTAGTCACTAATTTTCACTGAATTTCAAATGATATTTCTTCATAAAACTCACATGTAAAAGGCTTCGGCCGAGTAGAGGCCAAAGAGAAGGGTTTACATCGGAGTGAGCTCCACAACTATAAGGGACCCATGAATATAGTATTCTGAATACAACCTTATCTCCAGACGGTTGGAAAAACAAAGTAACAACATACCCAAAATGAATATGAACAAACCCTATAGGACACATGGAAATGCGGGAAAAGTGGGATGGATACTGATATTATCGACATTTGCTTTCCCGACTGTTCAAGAGTTCAAGGGAATGGGTTATTTAATTTATAATAAGGATTATTATCAATGAGTACAGATAAAGAATACCTTTCCCTCGCATGCTGCAATGGCACCAAACAGTGGGATTTTTTTTTCAGGGGAAAATGCTTGTTGAAAACCATACAGGGGTTACGTTCACGCGGATTTATGGTATCAATGACAGGAAAATTTGTTTAATAATTTTTAGAAAGATTTCCGCAGGTGACTACATCACCAAGGATGTGGTAATTCCACCAGACCACCTTTTTTCAATGCAGGTAAATTAAAAGGGCGTCGAGGCAATTCTGACACATGTTCCAAAATATTTAGCGTATATATATTTTTTTTCATCTAAAAACAGTTAGGATTACTTGTCCGACACGTAACATCAGCCTCCCACACCAGCAGGACCTAGGGATTGTGTCGTTGCTTGGATTGACCTTCGAGGTGGTCTTTTTACAAAAAAGATTCCAAACTAATAATAAATATGAATCCCAAAATTAGGGGCGATATTCACAAATAACATGAAATTATTCGTCACGTTCGATATCGATTGCATTATGAAGGATCGGGAGGCCACGGCAACGGCGTTTTAGCGAGTAGGAACGGCGCGACTTTGTGAGGGGGGAAAGCGTTTTATGGAGACAAGAAGTCCTCTCCATTTTTTCAAAAAGAATACCTAACTTAGCCTAATCATATGAATTCTATGAGGTTTATTCTAAAACTAAAATTCAGCTGAACAAAACGTACTGATTTCAGTTTATTGCAGTAGTACAAAGGACGAAGAAAAGAAAGATGTATCTATTCATTTTCCTGCCCCCCCACTAATGAGGCTTTTATTACAATAGGTACTATACAGCCTTATGCACGACGTTGCACTCAATACCCCAAAAGGCGTGCGGATATATAACCAAGCATATATCAAGGCTGATGTTATGAAGCAGGTGCGTGATTGAAAATTTATGCTATGGCGCAACAAAGAATGAGTGGGGGGTGCGACCAATCATAAGGACAACTGAACTAGTGACCGTCTATTTTCAATTTCAATTACCAGTATGGAGGTGGCGTGACAGCTGGCGAAACGATAATCTCGAAGGTCATTGCGAGCGAAACGATTTTCATTCCTTGCTCTCAGTCTACTACTGGTCATGATTACTAGCAAAAAAAATCGGTAACGATTTCACTGGGTTCCAGATTTGTAAGCTGTTTATATTAAGACCAACAAGCCGGCATTCGAAGCTTGGGCTTGGCTGCAGGATTACAACATCTTTTGTATTACGGTCGTCCCTAAGATCGAGATAATTGGTGGAATGTGTATGAAACCTTCACGTTGGAAACACGGAAAGAATGGAACAATCGCCTCGGCATTGATCCACGGGATACGTAATATCTTTCGTCAGCCGTTTCCGTTGGAGAGTGCCGCGTGCGTGGGGAAATTGGAATCATGTGATGGATAAATATTGATTGATAACATGAGCACGGTTGTCCGCTATATAGGTACTAATACACGAATAGAAGTGAATAAGCTAGCAATTTTAATTAGGCTAGGGGAAACCATTGACACCAACAGAATGCCTACTACGACTATTCGCAATCAAAAAAAAAAAAAACAAAGATATCCTCGTATATACCTCTGTTACACACACGAAGGAGTAACTACGGGTACCTACCGTTTGCTTCTTCCACTCTAGAATTAGGCGAACATCAAGTGAACAAAAAAAAAGTTCCACCGAGACCATCCAGGCGAACACAGACCGCAGATATGTCAAAGCTTCTAATGGCACCTTTTTCTAGGTCTGACTGTCCCATTCGTCATTGTAGCTACATTCGCTCATTCTCATGATACTGAGAGCACCGGTTTGCCGCCGTTACTATGGGACATTCTCTTGTGACGGGTCGGAGCATAACCCCCAAGTCGGTCCCATCGCTTGTTCATCAGACATGGATAGTGCATGAGACGATACACATGGATTTTCCGACCTACGGAGGTTCAGTAATATTCTCCTGCCGACTCCCCCCGCGCCTCAGGCGCTTGGTCGGTGACTTTTGATCGAATTTCGTTCCTGAATGCGTCTTTTCTCGGAGGCACTATTTTAACACAGAAACTACAATGCAGGGGAATTGGTTAAGCTCTGTACCGTTCGATCCGCTGCGAAATCTTCCTGTTCTAGAATATGTGAAACCTGTCCTCAAACCGGCATCACCGACCTTGCCTCTCCTCGTTCACGAGAAACGTCTTGCTCAGATCATATTCCTATTGAACAACGATATCCGGACGTTGCCGATCATGTGTTACTGACCTCAATGCTCTGAATTACATCGGCCCTCCGAAAGCAACGAGCTTCAAGGATTCCATGGGAAGGACCAGGCCGCCCTATTGGAATAATCTACATGGTATCTCTTGAACAATAACCGCATCACAAACTGACCTCAAAAATGGAAACGTTTCTTTGGCCGATATCTCTATGCTTGACTTCAAACTCGATCGTATCCTTGGAGGCTTGTGCACTTAGGTGGATTTTCCGGAGGAAAGTTGGAGCATTTGCTAAAGACAAATTATCTCCTCTATACACCCCTACGTCTTTGGATCGGGAAACCTGAGTTTAATCACTCTGAACTGGGGACCGGAATGAGCTCCTCGCATAACTGACAGGTTTTTCCGCGTTCGAAACCTATTGAACCTGTATCTGGAGAGTAATCGGATTGAGACTGTTCGCGGACGGTGCTTTTAAATACATACTGAGCTCAGGAAATCTACATCGCTGAGAATATAATCCACGTGCTCAGTTCAGATCGCTCCTCGGATTATTTCTCGCTACAACTTCTCGACCTCAGCTACAACCGTTTGAGTCGACTGCCCGACGATCTGGGGACGATGGGCCATGACATCAGTGATTTCTCCTACAACAACTGGACCTGCGATTGTGACCTGTACTGGGTCTACAGTTGGTTGGAGAAGAGGTGGTCACTTTAGAAATAGAATCGAGGGGCTCTACCGTGAGCAGAAATCAGACGACCTTCGAGAAGTATCTGTCGGATAATACCTTGCGACGGAGCACTAACCCCGCCCACCGTCACTACCAGATCGATGGACTGGTAACGTGAGGCCCAGGAATAGTGCTTCTGATGAGTCTTCGATTGGCAGATTTTGACGGCAGCAGCCTGTCTCAGTTTTTATTACAACTGTCATCTCATGTGCGTGTCGGTGTGGAGCACGGAATGGAATGGGCTCCCCAAGCTACTTTTAAAACTAACTGCACGCGTGTGTCAGGCGCGTGGTCCCCCACCCAATGTGCGAAATAAATAGGTATCTCACATTTATTTATTTATTAATTAAATACAGATCGAGTATTCCAAACAAACGTTACTTTGAATATAGTCTCAATCAATCGTGAAGGATTCGCTGTATTCCTTAAATGATTTCAAATCAATCTAATTCTCATTTCCATAGGCCTCCGATGAGTGTAATAAGCCAAGGTCTATAGACCTGTTAAACAGAAGTTGGTCAATAACCCTGAAACAAATATATTCAAAATACCGTTCCAACAGTAGCTGATTCTCGACAAAATGTTGTTTGCAGGTTCAGTCGGAACAATACTGACAAAATATGACCTTGCCTCTCCCACACTGAACAACTGGCACTATGTACTCATCGTAGGAAAGAAACGAACTAAGTATAGTTCGGTTACAAGTGGACTGACCGAGCTAAGGAATGAGAAACGTGCGTCAACAAGCCACGAACGAAGGAATAGTCAACATACAAAACTTACTTTGGTCATATGGCGGGAAGTTTCAACTTCTTATTTTCACTCCCATCTTGGAACCATTCACAAAATTCGCTGGTTCATTATCAGTCTGGGAAGAAGAGAGTTCAAATATACATCCTGCATCAGTGAATACTCATAATTGACGGAAACGCTGGGGGATGTATGTAACCCGTATTTCAAACAAGAGGACCTCGAGTCACCATTAGATAAGTCAGCATGAAGTCTTACCGCTGGTACCCAGGGCTATGATATGTGTCATGCGTATTGAGGGATTTTTAAGGGGGGGGGGAATCAGATTCGGGCTCAAAGTGTATCTTCGCATCGGAGTTTAAATACATTCATATGTCTAGTTTTCAAATTTCAAATTAATAAATTTAATAGATACACTCTAGTTGGATGGAGAGTGACATTTCCTGTGATCTGCGGAAAAATTAGTCATTAAGCCAATTGTTCCATTCCAGGGGATGTTAGTAGAGTGTAATGTGAATCTTTGTTATCTAATGTAGCAGGCAACGCCAACGCCTTCGTTAGCAAGTAAAGCTAATTTAAAGGCGAAGTATATAATCCGTATTTGAAACACACGAGGACCTCCAGTCACCAATAGCAGCAAGAACTCCGTTTCCAATTTGTTTCATTGTCAACAAAATTGCATATTCATCTCAGATTACAGGTACATTGACATGTTTGATTTCATAAATCGTTGATTACTAAGTTAATAGATACATCTAGGTGGATGGAAAAGTGACATTTCCTGCGATCTTAGGGAAATTAAAAAATTAAATCATTATTGTTCCATTCCAGGAGATGTATGTAGAGTGTAATGTGAAGCTTTGACAGATGCAACAGATGTAGCAGGCAACGTCATGCCTACTCAATGTTCAACGATAAAAGATAATTTAGAAGAAAATATCGTTGGGTAGCAAATACGTCACCTATGATATGCCAGGGACAATACAATTGATGGCGGGACAGTTTTCCGTCGTGATTGAATTCATACAATTAACACCGTTCGCTGTGGTTTTTCTTTCTCCAAAACAATATAGCACCCTTGAAAAATATCTATGTGAGTGGTATATTACTTTCACATCTTGGCATTCTATAGTTCATACATATAGGAGCCATCGCTAGTCTGCTGGCTTGTGTTGGTATGATATTATATATATATATATATAATATATATATTATATATATATATATATATATTATATATATATATATATATATATATATATATATATATATATATATATATATATATATATAATATATATATATATATATATATAATATATATATAGCGGGATATATATATATATATATAGCGGGATATATATATATTATATATATATAGCGGGATATATATATATATATAGCGGGATATATATATATATATATATATATATATATATATATATGATATATATATAATATAATATATATATATGTGGTGTGTGTGTGTGGTGTGTAGTTTGTTTGTTGTGTGTATTTTGGGTTTGTGTGACGCTCCTTGTAGCACGATATATGGATAAACACATTCATCAATCAGATTCAAAGTAGGCACGTGGGTTACAAAAATGGACAGGACAAATCCTTTTAGTTTGTACCAGTCCAAGGTCATGCAACGAGGCCAGAGGTTGATAACGGAATGGCTTGTTGCAAGCACCAGTGGACCTAACGTAGACGTCAAAGGTATAGGAAAATAGAAAGAGGAGGAACCCTAACATTGTTTTCGAGGTACCAGCAGGGTCTGGCCAAGGTCAGAAAAGGCCAAAGATAAAGATGCTTGTGAGTCAGAGCTACTGAACACGTTGTCAGAAAATAAATCCTGAAAATCTTCTGAAATATAGACTTACAAGGATAATCCCGTGAAAGGGGAACTGGTCTTGGAGGTTCTGAAGGTAGCCACCCAGCCAATCTCTAGTGAGCGGATTGTGTAGTCTGGGAACACCACCCTACCGCATTGCTGGTAGGAAAGAAAATACAGGACAAAGCAGAGGATGATTATATATTATATATATATATATAATATATATATATATATAGTATATATATTATATATAATATATATATATATATATATTATATATATATATATCTATATATATATATATTATATATTATATATTATATATATCTATATAGATATATATATATATATATATTATATATTTTTTTTTTTTTTTTTTAATAACTTTTTAAAAAACTCTTCCATAGACCCGCAATGTAGATATATATATATATATATTATATATTATATATATAGATATATATATATATATAATATATATCTATATATATATATATATATATTATTATATATATATAATATATATATATATATTAATATATATTATATATATATATATATATATATATATATAGATATATATATATATATTATTATATATATAATAATATATATATATAATATATATATATATATATTATAATATATATATCGTGAGTGGGAGGGAAACGATGATATACGACCATCAAAACCTACCTTGCGGGTTATGGAAGAGTTTTTAAAAAGTTAAGGATCAGGCGATGAAAAAACATAAAACATTGACAACCAATAAGAGGGGGTGGCAATACCTTCTGTCTCATTGAAACCCCCGATAAAGAGGTAGATATGTCACACCCGTCCCGCTGGTCAATAGAAGTTACCGCCAAAGACGCAATTAATAGTGGAGCTGGGGAGGGATGGGTGACGCAATGACAATTCACATTTTTTAAAATATGAAACCGACTTCCCGCAGTTCCAATTTTCTTGGAAGAAATAATTGCACACCTGTGATTAGAACACGCGATGATCATTGAGTTTCGTTGAAAAGGCATGCAGTTGTAAGCCATCTAGAGTGATATGCTCTGCTCAATCACTGGCAGTCATAAGGCCGTTCCTCAAGGCCCTTCGGGACCCTCCAACTCAGTCGGGCTGTTGCGCGAATTAAAAATTGGTCCTACTGGAATAATATTAATTCAAAGGTTAGGAGAGAGCCGTTCCGCATCGAATTGATTTCAGGGATAGCCGTGCGTACGCCATCCTCGTGGTCGACACAACAGAACGGCGATATTGGAACGTCATGTAAGAGATCGAAAAAAGTCATTATAACTAACGTTAATTACCGAATTTATCATTTCTTTTCGAATGTTCTCTTAGTTTCCTACTTTCCCGTAGACTGAGAAGTCTCTTCTGCTAGAAAGTGGCCTTTTTGCGGTGAATGCGAAGCGGTTCTCGCGCCCTCCTGGAAGTTATGCGTGGCGGCATTACGCACAAAACCTATATACCCATCCTACATTCCTCTCAGAAAAGATAATTTTCTCCTAGTTGGCGTCAGTGATCATCACACAGGTTACTATCTATCTCTATTAAAATATACAATCCAGCAAACAAAATCCTACCAAAAACCGAAATGCATAGCCAAACCATAGCCTGATTAGTTGAGACTGGATTCGGCCTCGGACCCGTCGGAGTAAGTGTAAACACCAATATGTGGTTAGTTCGCCATGATCACATATTTTTTCAGATCCAAACGAGCAGTAGCAACCTGTTCTCCACCACTGACCGACATACCTGAGCTGTAACTGGTCTGTGCGTCGTGTTGGAGATGTGACAGGAGTCCATATTTCTCCAGGTAGTAGTATGGGGTATAGTAGGTCTTGGGTTTCGGGAATATGCTCGGGATCCCGGGGTCTGAAGAAAAGTAATGTAATGGGAAGTGTATAACATAATTTGTACTATGACTAATAATTAAGAAAATATTAAAAACAGGTTTTACATAAGCGGACATATGTACATAGTATACGTTAATAGTAACAGGAGAAGTATCGTTGTGTGTTTTTGCACTACACGGCTTGCAACTTCCGAAGATCTTCATTGTATCACACTTGCTTTGGGTAACACCAACGGCAGATTTTTCTCATATTGTTTTCTTTTTTTGTGTGTGCTAGATTGGGGAGAATCTGCCGGATGCCACTTGACTTTCAATTATTTGCCTTCAGTTCAGTGACCCGTCACGCTATAACGGGTCAATATTCAAGCTTATTGTGTTTGGAGGACGGTTCATTCGCTCATGTTTTGCAAAACCACCCAGACAAAGAACAAAGCGATACGTAGGTCGGTAGGTTATACTACGTCCATATAGTTGGTAAGCTGCCACCACACTTGGCATTCTTAGTGAATGTGGCGCATGCGGGGTTAGCGAAGAATGGTTGTGGTTAGTCATGGTACAGCCTACAGGTCAGCGGAGTTTCATCGTCACCATTGTAGAAATTGCTGCATCCAAGGCATCGATATGAAAATGTTAATAATATCGAAAAGATGATTCCCGCTCAATTATTAGTCCTTTTTGAAATTAACATTAAATGGGTTGAGAAATCTAAGGCCCGCTATTCAACAGCTCCGATTGCACAACCTCATTTGACCTGTTTGAAGGTTGTACCCTGGGGCGTATCCAAATCTTTGATAGGGGAGAGGTGAGAAGCATGATTGATTTAGGGGTGTCCAGGTGAAAATTACACCATATTTTCGCTTCTGTAGAAGGCCTGGGTCGTGAAATGATTCTATATATGAACGATTTCAAGCAAAGAATATTTTCATTTTCGTGCTCCTTTTTCTTATGACTGCCAATGCTGGTGGGGACGCGCCTGTGGCCCCTGGTTCCACCCTGGTACCATCCACTCTTACTGCTTCACTCCCCGCCCCCTCACACTGCCAAGGAATATACTGTGTTATGATGATGAACTTCCTCCCCGTGTCGTTCAACATCTGTGTAAATTCCGGAAGCCTTGGATGGAAATTCGTTTCGTCATAAGTGAACATACGGAAGCTGTCGGTAATCTCCAATCCGCTGTAAATTACATCCTAAGTGTAAGAAAATGTGAATACTCAAAGTAATACATTTTTAGGAGTAATCTGTGTAAATGTGATGTAAACTAACTTCTCTCACAGAGAGCTCAATGGGAATGACTGTGGAAAAGACTAATTGCGGTGATTATTTGATTTAATTAAAATCTAATCACACTATGCCAACAAAAATATAACTCAGCTCCGCCAGTGGCATGCATGCTCCATCCACCCACTAAGTGATGTACGGTTTAGAAGTATGAATGAACGTGACGAAACGAACAGAAACGAGTAAAAAGAGTTGATTATACATCTGATAATTGACTGTACTTTAAGAGTAATCTATGTTATTTCGAGGGGATTGAAGAGTTTTCTCGATTAACGGGCATTTTGGTAGCATATGCGATCACAACGTCCGCAGTTGAAAAACCTATACTCCGTCAAGCACTCGAGAATTGCAAATTTCATATAACTTGGAACTCGTCTGAGAACTCCATTTCAGTTTTTAGGCTTTATTGTTTGCTATCTGCCCTATTAATAGAGAAAAGGAGTATTGTAATGGATGCCATGATAAATCGTTGAACGTGATGTAAAGAACAGCTTTAGGTAAATCTAATTTACTTATTACCGTAGGCCTACGGATCGTCTCATCACGTGACCATGTGACAGTGACGTTTCCAGCCAGATCAACAGGGATCTTGTTAGACTATTTCTATATAATTGCATGTAATTGTCCACATAGGCCTGCATATTTGCTATATGTACCCAACGCAACTTTTATGTGGACCCTGCATAACTCATTCTTAGGTCTGTAGCAATGAACAGTAGAAACACACTTGAATCTGCTTAGATGTAGTTCCACACAGGGGTGAAGTCCAGCCAGCACCTACTAATGGGGAAGGGGATGACGATCTTCCCACAGAACTGCCTTTAAGTCTCACATTGCCTCTATTCATTCCACCTGCTGACAGATGAATTAAAACAGTCCCCTTCTAGCTGCTGCACTGCTGAGATAGGGAGTAATGTAAACTAACTTCTCTCACAGAGAGCTCAATGGGAATGACCGTGGAAAAGACTAAGCGGTGATTATTTGGATTTAATTAAAATCTAATCACACTATGCCAACAAAAATATAACTCAGCTCCGCCAGTGGCATGCATGCTCCATCCACCCACTAAGTGATGTACGGTTTAGAAGTTGAGAATGAACGTGACGAACAGAAGAACGAGCTAAAAGAGTTGATTATACATCTGATAATTGACTGTACTTTGAACTACAACACCAACATGGTGTTAAAAATGCAATGATGTGCAAATGATGAATGCAAACTTACGAAAGTATTCCGGCCTCCTCATTGCGATCAACCATTTCTTGTATCGCTGCAACGTTGCCAAAGTCCTCTTTTCCGAGGTGCAAGCCCAGGGCCCAAAATGGAGGAATAGATGGTCGTCCGATGACCTGGTGAGAAAATCAGACTTTGGAACAACCGGTTCAATTTGACTCGAATTGATTTAGTGGAGCATCCAACCAAATTTGAGGGTCAAAATTTCCCCCCAACTGGGCCATATTTATTTAGAGAGCATAGTCGTCTGGTAGGGACTGGCGAACAAGTGACGGCGTTTTTTGCATGAAGTCACGACGCCTTAGAGCAATTCAGTATCAATATGGTATGGGATGTATCTAAGGGATAGTTCCATTGACTGATTCTATCGACTGATTACGCGTGATTGTGATAGAATAATGGCCGGTATTCGTACATGACACCGCATGCGCCAGAACCCGCTTGTCTAGACGGGAGCCATTGGAGGCCGGAAAAGGTGGTGCTGTTCGAAGATCTTCCGCGAATACCTTCGGAGGACAATAGTCATTCCACCCCAGTGAATCACGGTGAGTTACGCCCCTCGTTGATGGACAGATAGTAGTATCGAGTACCGTACCTTATTCATACATTATGGGCCTCTCATTATGCTGACAAAAATGATGCTACCTCTTAAATGTATCTTTTTGGTTAGGGTTCTGCTTAAAAGTGTTCGATTGAGATAGACTCTGGTGACAAAACAACGAACAGCCAAAACGAAACGTGAGATAGATTGAAAAGAAAAGTTCCGATAAATTACGTTACATTGAAGAAGAAGCATTACCCTCTGGTTGCGACTGATGAAAAAAGCGACGTCTATTTGCATGATAAAAAAAATCGCCCCAAGCAATTCGATGTCGATACGGTGTATATCCACAATGTAATTGTCAATGTGAAATAGTTCAAATATACCGTAAAACAATGTTTTGTCGTGACGTCATGTAAACAAAACGTTCATTTCGCTCGGTGACGTGACGACATGTCGAGGGTGAAACAGAAATACAGACAGATAGACTGACGGTTGTTAGATAAATACCCACCTCCGTGTGCTGAGCTACGACATCCTCCGGGGTCGGCCCTGAGTAGAAGTACAAGTTAATGATCCCGCCGATAGTTCTCCATGTCAAGGCAGGCATGGGGATGATAGCGATCTCTGTATATAGAATCGAAATGATAGATCACAGTCAACTGGTATAGCACGTGATGGCCTATGGCTACATTCCCAAGAATAGTGTTTGAGAATTGAACTCTTGGCTGAAAATTACTTGATACCAATTATTAAACGGCGCGAATTCTAAACGCGACTGTTCAATCAGGTAATTCCCGAATACTGTTCTAGATTATACACGCTGCCATTGTAGCATCGCGAGCAACTCGCTGTGTATTAATTGTTACCACCCGACCACACATATGGCTGTATGTGTCAATTTAACCCAGAATTGAGCGAGGAGGGAACAAAACAATTTTTGGGTCAGGTAGACCAAGTTGATTCAGATTTGACTCAGTTTGAGTCGAAGTTGACTAAAACTGGTTTTTTAAGTTTCTCCTGGCCCAACTCTGCGTGAATTTGACCCAAATATTTATGGAGTGAGAGGTCTTATGATATTACTAACTAGGTGCTGAGCTCGAAGTGTTCTGCTTACGTTTTTATTCCCTAAACAGTGTTTTCAGGGTGAAGGGATTTCAAGTCATAGGCGCCGCAGGTGGCTGCCATTTGTGGCGTAGAAAACTATCTGACACGCCTAACTCATTTGTTCATATACGATATACTATTAGAACAGATAGTTTGTTATCGTGTTATGTCTATGACGATTGCGTTCAAGCCTACCGCGAATTTCTGTATGCATTATGTGATACATAACCGAGAAATGAAGCCAGAGCATATTTTAGATTTTTAGGTAGGGCTGACTGAATGTATGTATGCCAAGTGCTGATTTTTTGTCCTAGGAACTCCTTGTCTTACCCTGTGCGTTACTGTTAGCGAAGTAGACCCCATGACTGTCTCCACTCGGTTCAATCCCGATATAGAAAGGGTGCTGACCGTGAGGTTGAGCATTCTTGTCCTGCAGTAACAAAATCGATGAAATCATGGAAATGTGAGAAAAAATGTGCAAATTGGAACCATTTTGAAATCAGGATAATGCCTCGCTGTCGAATACCAGGAATCGAAAGTGTTTTGTGGGTGCCAGACGATCTGAATGAGTTGTATTATATGCATAACCAAACTTCCGGTTAAAAAAAAAAACCTAGGTGCTGGCAAGTAGATTTTTCGACCATCACAGACTGGAAAAGAAGAATCTCTTATCGAGACTGGCGGTAATATAGATGACGTCACATAAAAAAAAATAAAATGGCAGTGGCCATTTTACCAGGCCGATGGTATGGTCTCTTAGGCTTATGAGGCTTCTCTCGAACGAGGTCAGTTAAGTATTGTAGATCGTGACCCGATGGTAAGCGGGTAGTATGAAAATTTGACAAGCCCGGCCGTGATTGGCTGGTCGTTCGCATGTATAAGTATCAAATGTTATACATGTTAGGAATGGAGGAGGTTGGGCCGGAAGGTAAGATTCCCTAAGTGCAGATGAGTGCGAGGTGCGTGTACGGCATGCCGATGTCAGACTCAAGCACTTTCACCGTTCATTTTGCTGTCATGGAGTCTGTCAAGCACTTATGGAATCCTACCTTAAGAGTTACTTTGAAACAAAGAAGAAAACACTTGTTTTCTTGTATTGTCCAAATAAATTGTCATAGGCCCACAAACATATCTAGTTGTTTCCTCTATCGTCTGATATTAATTCATATATCAACATCTCTAATCGATTTCTTTCATTGTCGGATTGATTGGTTACATAAATATCCAAGAAAAGAATCCTCATTTTGTCTGATCACATATAGTGTCGTTCTAGTTCTCATACGGTTAAGTCGCGCCCACATCGGAATTCGCGAGCATTTTCAACAAACAGAATATTTCCGTCTATTGCGCTCTCAAAACCATACAACAAATTTAATTGATTGGTTGTAATAATAACTCTGTTACTCCTATGTTATTCATAATCATGGCTAATAAACGTAGTTTTCAACCGCTTGCATCAATTAGGAAACCCACCCATGGACTTGCCAACAGTCAATACACCAGGTGATGTCAAAGAGTGACATCACTGGTTTGTACAGACCATGTTGGTTTCCTGATAGGGAAGAGGACGCCACTCTAAGCTGGTAAATAGATATGGCATGGGCATGTATGTATATCCCCGAGCTGTTAGCTGCTGACAGCAGCAAATATGAAACGCAGCTTGGGTCCATGCGTTGTCATCGATGATTCATGCCAGCATGAACCAGCATAATGGATTGCTATGTAATAACAACTTGAGTACAAAGTTTAATAATAATTTCAACAGTATCAGTTCGGTGGTATTACCGGTATACGACATGAAGCTTTTACCTCCATGGATACGGTAGCTGGGAAGGATAAATGATTTGGTAGATGTCCTAGTTAAGCAAGCCAGCCATTATTTATTCACTCAAATCGGGTTTTACGCGAGGTATGAAGGCAATGTTGTCTCTCAACACCTGTAGAGATATGAACGGTTGCCGTTGTATGGACGTCGGACAAAACATCCCACGGTATATCGGAATAAAATCGTATTAATTATCATATGACCTGTGTCGATATAGATACCGTTCATTTTTGATTTTACGGAGGCAACTACGATGGAAGGTTTCAAGGTTCGCCGCCGCTTCTCCTAGTTGCTGACGGACAATATCAACATGTCGAATTCCCAAACTCTGTTCTATTCTACCAGACGAAGCATATTAGAGACGCGTGCGCGCGCTTGCCGCCAAAATTGGTTTCTGTGAAGGTAACTATCTCAGTATCTACATCTGAAAAATGAGCTTAAGATCCCCGCTGATATTGCCACAATTTATGGTGAACAGGTGAATATATTTTGTAGTAGGGTTATACCGGAATATTTATGCCGATTCTTCATTATTATTTTCGCAGCGTTGTTTCGATGTCGTCTTACGCACTGTTTTCTACTGATTTTTCGACTACTGCTTATAGTAAGAGAACAACTGTGCCACCATCGCCAAGCTTAGTTAGTCAAGCCTCCCTCGAGGAGGTGCAGACAATTCCTGGTAGGGTTCATAATAAATATTTTTGAAATAGGGAGGGGGGAGATGTCGGGGATATTTGCTGTTGTATTCAAACAGTCTTATGCCTGGTATTTTATACAATTAGAACAGATTTGCAATACAATTACTACAACAGCAAGGGAAAATATTTACAAACGATAACTTACACTTGGATCAGCGTCATTGTTCCACATGCCCCACGTAGGAAGGTCAAGGACCTTCGTGTCGGAACCGCTTGTGCCGTGTTCACCAAAACCGAATATCGCAGTCGTCTGCAGCAGAGTGGAGAACTGGATGAACTGTTCCTCGAATATATAAACGCGCCGATACTGGTATCGAAGCTGTCGATATGAGAGGGAGATGGAATTATTGTAATCATTCTCCACGAGCGTCCGAGTCACTGGTTGTTTTGGGCGTGTAGCAGCCGCGATACACAATCAATCAATCAATCCATAGAAAAACTTGTACAGCACCTTATATCTGAAGTGTAACACGATGCTCAGTGGCGCCGAGTCAGTTGGAAAACACACTTAAGCTAATTTCGCTACTAGCTATTAGGGCTCATTCACCAAAAAGATTTCTACCATTTAATCCAATATCACTCAATCTGGGTTCCACCACTACTCTGCCATGGAACTTCATCTGAGTGCAAAGGGGTCATAAATCAGGGTCTGATAAAACGCGGCTCGTCAAAGCAAAATAGGCTTGTGAATATTAAAACGAAGTAGTGAATAATGGAACATTTTGCTTTTCATGCCTCATAGAATTAGGATCGTGGGACCACCTCAGCTGTAATTATTGTCTGCATGGAGTCAGCGAGGATTTCTGGAATAGGTTGGGAACTTCGGTGCAGTTGATTCCTTCCCAAAGGACTGTAACGAGGTCTGGCCTCCGCATAGTTTGCAGGGAACTCCGATAGTTGCGGCGAACTCTTGACGCCGCGTCAAAATGAAGATTCCACTCTAAAGAACGAATCTGCTCAAAACTTTGATCCTTTTCTTCCTGGTAGGTGCCACTTTTATTCGATTTCGAATTTTTAAATACTTTCCCCCCAAACTGTGAATTTTATCGATAAGAAAGAGAAAGGTTTTTTGAGGAAAAAAATCAATGCATACACCCTGTAGGCAAGTCACCAAACATAGGATTTTACTTAAACCCTTGCGAAACTGTGAAGTAGTGGGGGGGGGGGCTTCGGTTACTGCCAAACTTTTTGTTTTCATTTCTTCGAAGAAATTTGGAAACGGAGATTGTAATATTTTACTATTGTCAAGATTTTTATAGAGATTGAAATGATTATCATAGTCTCACATTTTGATACAAGGTGAGAAGTCAAGAAATATTGGAATTCAGTTTGCATTTGGGAAACTATTTCAGAAGATTGGAGCATGCAACTCCAAGGATTGCCGATAGCTTTTCACATGTACCAGATTGTAAATAGTTTCAGTATTTCTACGTGGTTTCCGTGGAGATTTGAAAACGCTATAGTAGAATGATACTCAAGTGGTCATAATTTAATTTATTATTATTATTATTATTATTATTATTATTATTAGTAGTAGTAGTAGTATTAGTAGTAGTAGTAGTATATTATTATAGTAGTAAGTATCGATTCGATAGTATTAGTATTATGTGACAACAGACTATCCTAATAAGGGCTATATCTTGAATTACTAACTTTTTCTAAAGGGCTAAAGTGATTTTGTAATCAGTAGCCAGTAATAAGCTTTCCTAAATTACCAGCTCTGTACATAAAACCTCAAACGACGCTAGATATTAATCAAACTAGTAAAAATTGGCATATGTTTTGACATATACGACATTCAACATCCTGCTCAGTCAGAAGAAGCAGGTTTTTTGTACTTACAGGACGCCCCCTGTTGACGGCCTTGTGACCTTTATAGTAAATGGATTCCTGGTGTAGTTTACTGCGTAATCTCTAAACCCGACCATGTATTCTTCTCTCGGTAGTCTAGTGGTATCTCAAATCTCGGCACCCACTTCTTCTGCTCCTCTTCCTGGTACAAGTAATAGCCTCGGAAGAACTGACGCTCTATATATCGGTACTGGAATATCTGTTAAGATCAATATTACATTTGTATGTTTCAGTAAACACCTTAATGTTGGATAAATTGATGGATGTCTGTGCTGATGTGGTGTAGCCAATCAAGACGCAGAGCCTCGTGACTGCCGTGAGTCACAACTGACAACGTACCTAAAACAGTTGTTCGAGAAGTGAAATGGATCAGGTGAGAATCGTATCAACGATGAACGAGGACAGGCGCGTTCCGAGAGATTTGTCTTGGGGGAAGGTGGGGGTTGAGGTCGGAACCCAAGGAAAGTGCGCCCTCATAAAATCCTCACCCTCCCTATTGGCAATACGTACAATTTATGGACCCCTATTACACTCTGCTGCAATATGCGCTAAATAACAGCTGCAAAATCCTCCACTGGACTGCAAAAAACAGTGCTTGTGTTAAAAATGTCTTGGTCCCCCTAGGTCATGGGGGGGGGGGTTCTGACCCTTACCCCGGTTCTGACCCCCCTCGTGGGTACGCCACTGAACGAGTATATTTCCACTGCTAAAGTTGACACTTCGGATGGTTATGTTATAGGGTTCTTAGTCAAGATATTTCCTCAGTTGCCACTCTGGGATGTGCCATGCATTTATGTTTGTACTGTGATATCTTGAAAAAGGATTTCTTTTTTCAATTCTGGTTAGGTTCAGCTAGTTAAGGTTAGTTACTTTCATTTAACATACTTTTAATGAGAGAATAAACTATGAATGGTATACTCCATGAATTCCCGCGCTATATCCATATTCCATATAATTCGCAGATCCTATACAATGTAATTTATGAATTGATTGCGCAGATTCGCGTATTAGATCCTGAGACAACCGTATGTTGCGCACTTTAGCGACCTTGATTTGTTCATTCTACTCTTTTGAATTTAAATTATTAAATTTAGTTCTCAAATCACCTCCAATAATACTTGTCGTATCACAACTACGGGAAATTAGGAATTATTTTTTTTGGTCGTGGTGACTGTTTGTTATTGTTTATTCTGTGATTGCGAAGGCATTTTCGTTCTAAATTTCAAACGTCTTGAATTTAGTGGACGGGATGAAGAGTTCGACGGAGGTTAGTTTTAAATACTGAACCAACAGCTCGAAAGAGGCCTGAGTCATCAAAATACAAGCTACAATAATAATGAATAATAATAATAGTGACATTTGTATAGCGCCTTTTCGAAAGATACAGAGCGCTGTGAAAACCTAAGGAAAAACAAGAAGAAAAGAATATCCCACACGTGATATAGAAGTTAACAAAGAAAGGTCTCTTGAGGGGAAGCTTGAAGACGGGGGTAGAAGGGGGCTGGTAACATCGCTAGGGAGACGATTCCACAGCTTCGGAGCGATGGCGGAAAAAAAAAACGTCGATCGCCAACACGGTGTAAATGCGAGGTTCCTGAAGCATTTGTCGAGTAGAGCTACGAAGGTTGCGGTTGGTTTGTTTAGAAGGGATCATCTCAGATACGTACTGTGGAGCCTCCTTGGAGGCTTTGAACGTTGATGGAGAGTTTGGAAGCAGATGCGATGTGGGGGATGCGAAGCCAGTGGAGCTGCTGTATTATGGGCGTTGTAGGTGTGAATTTCGGTTGCTGATAAATTAAACGGGCAGCTTTGTTCTGAAGGAGCTGAACACGATGAATGTTGCTCACAGAGTATGATGAGAAGGAGAAGTACAGTAGTCAGACGAGTGTTATTATGACCGACGCACTGTGACAAGTGTCAGTGTCAATATATTTACGAATCTGACCCAAGTTACGAAATGAAAGTTTATAGACCTTGACTGGCTGTGACGTGGTCATTCATGTTCATGTGAATTATCGAATGTGACTCCGAGATTACGACGAACGATGAAGGGGAAATCTTAACCCCATTTTCCAGGCAGAGGGTCACGTTTGTAGAAAGCGATTATATTAGGGTGTTGAGGCAATCAAGAATTCCGTTTTTCCCGGTTAAGTTTCAGTTTATTAAGTGTCATCACGCTTCGATTTCTTTGATGCACATTCTCAGCCGATAACACGCACATTCGACCTCTCGCAGGGTTTTGGGATCAACCGAGGGTAGTAGTAGCTGTATGTCATCAAGCCATAATAAGGTTATTGTATGCCATGTTGTGTTCAGGTAGTATCGCCGACGGGCTAATGCCATGTTAAGCATAGCGGACCACCCACTGATCCTTGAGGTGCACCTCCTCTAAGTCGACGGTAGGAGAATTGACGTCATTAATAGTTACAAGATATTTTAGATTGTCAAAATAGGATCTGAACATTTGAGTGCTTTACCGGTGATTCCAAAGGCATCATGAAAGCGATTGAGCATAATGCCTGCATGATCCATATATATGCACGCATTGCATGGTTAGTAATGACATTGGTCATATTTCATTTCAACAATTCAAATCAATCCGTATGAGAAGAACATTTTGACCGGTGACCCCAAAAGAACCGTTTGGGGTAACAATTATCCATAGATTGCCACTTACCCCAAATTCTCGAACACCCAGTATGCATTAGTGATACCATTGTCCTTATCATATATCCTAATCGATCTGGAGGAGGAAGACGCATGTTTGACCGCGTGACCTCCAAAAAGACCGTTCGAGGTTAACATGACCCCTATAGATGACCACTGACCCTCATTTTCTTGAAGACCCCATAGGCACCACTGGTTGATATGATTATTAGGAAGAGCATTTCCGCTTCAATGACTAAAAAATAACCTTTGAGATATATCAAATGTGATATAATTAATAGGTTACTGTGAAACGCTTTGAGACTGCATTGCGGTGGAAAGCACTATATAGAAATGTCGAATTATTATATATAATATATATTACTATTTTCAGCGTATCGTAGTTCTGTCGACAATACCGATCAAGGTCATAAATCGCGGGACATGCACGGCTTCCAAAAATGAAAAAGCCTATATGCCTTATAAATATAATCATCTACGGCCTTGGACAATGATTCAAATATTAATGCGGGTACTTAGCTGCTTAGCAGTTGGCTGGGGCGGCGCTGCATGCAGCACACAGTGGTTACTGTATATGTTATTCTGTACATGAAGTCCAGAGTGGTTAATGATGAGGTTGGGACAGTACCGGTTATTTTTCACTTTTTACAACCTCACGGGATGTGCTGGCTCGGTTTAAATCATTCCGGTATTTGGTCCAGTGTTTCCAGCGCAGCATAATAGCTGAATACTCGTATCGACGCTCCGATTCATACTGTATTCGCCGGCCTATAAGTTGCTTAGTCTTTTCAGAGTAATTTGAGCCCAGATTTTGACGCAAAGACTTGGAGCGGCATATGAGGTAGTCTTGTGTTAAGAAAGTTGTTGGGTTCCTGTCTGGTGTAAGCCTTTTCACATTTCCGCAGTAACCTGCAGTGTTCACAACCGTAACAACAGAGCTGTGGTTGTCAATGAAAGTGCCTATATATTTTTGTTATGAGCCAGATAAGGTAACATTCAGTCAAACGAGTAAGGAATAAAATTAATAATCGTCTTAACACAAGACGACATGGGTGAGGCGGGTCCAGTCTATGAAATCCAGCCATGATACTCTGAGCAGGAGAATGGCAGAATGGTATCAGTGCCGCTAGGTGCAAGGGCAAACATACCGGGTTCGTAATAGACCAGAGGTCGTAGGGCGTGGAACCGTTTTCCGTTCGAGATGGCTGGTACTCGCAGTAGCCGATGGGCGAGGTCTTGATCTTCACTTTCCCTGTGTTGCAGTGAATTTGTACATGGGTTTGTGGGATTTGTTCCGGGATATTGCAATAAGTCTCGTCGGTCGGCTGTGAGCAGTCCAGTTGACATGAATCTTCACTCTGAAAATGTTTTATAGGATTTACACAACACCTGTGTACCTACACACGCTATCTCGGTGATTTGTAAGCATATTACCAACATTTGTAAGAGGTTTTTCAAATAATTAAAATATAACACAAATTGTGCAGATTCTACGCAATGATCGTGTATTTCTCACACCGTGAACACCGGGATAGGTGAGCTAGTTACACTTAATTTTTAGAGCGTTAACTCCTCCAGGATCGAATCGGATCAAATCAGCCTTCTAGAGAAACATCTCACTCGCGGCGTTTCCATACCCTTCGAAACACGCATTTGGGTGCGTATGCTCCCACAACGAGGTAAAGAGGTGCAAATCTCGGCCCGTATAGCAGTGACTGTCGCATTTATATTGTAATCGAACTATTTGAATATACTTTTTCAACCTTAATGTAATGTGCTATTCTAGGTCAACTAATTGGATAGGTATTCATAACTACCCATCCTCCTGTGGCGAATACACTGCATGTTCTTACCAATCCACATTCCTTGTTTGTTCAAATTAATTGACCTTTACTGACAAATGTCATAACCTTGGAATGATTGGGAACAAGTCTACCACATGAGCCTAATATTTGCTATTGGTGCCCAGCACAAAGTACCCAAAACTAACTTTATTCCTAGCCTGTATCCTTAGCTATATGTACCCAACAAAACTTTGTGTATCCACACAACTCCTAGGCCTGTAGCAGCGAACAGTGGAAACACACTTGGATCCAACAATGGAAAGTCTGCCAACACCGAGGGTTGATGACAGATCTTCCACAGGGTGCATGTTACCCCCACCCCCCCCCCCCCCCTCCCATTGCCAGCAACCTCAGTGCTGACAGGACAAAATTAAACAGTCCAGCTCCAGCCCAGCAAGCTCCAGGGAGTAATGTAAACAACCACTCTCACAGAAGAGTTCAATGAGAAGGGCTGTGGGTTAGCAATGGGAGTAATTAATTGGATTTAATTAAAATCTAATCACACTATGCAAAAAAAATGTAACTCACCCTAGCCAGTGGCATGCTTCATCACCCACCAAGTTTCAACCTGATCGCATGTTACGGTTCAAGAGTTACGAATGAACGTGACGAACAGAACGGGACAAACGAACGAACGAACGAACGAACGAACGAACGAACGAACGAACGAACGAACGAACGAACGGAGAGAATGAGACTTGTAGAGTGCTTTACCCGCAGATAGATGTTCCCAGCCCCCTCCATCGAATAGAAGGACGATGTAATTTTGAGTTTCCCGCCTCACATTTCATTGGCGAAGAATGAATGAGAGAACAGGATTAGTCCCCTCGTATTAGTGATAAAGGAGATCGGATTAGCGCAGGCGATAGAACTCCAGTCTGCTGATCGAAAAGCTGTTGTTCCTAGTCCATATTCAGAAGACTGATCAGCTTTTCCGATGCCCTCCTTGGGCGAATCGCTCCACACTCTTGCAAATGTTGTGTAACTAGCATGGACTATCGGTGTTGCGTAGAAATTCACACAAACCTTGTGTAGAATCTGCCAAGTTTGTGTATTTTTTCACAGAATGTGTTATAAAATTACACAACGTTGTGTAAAGCTTGTGAAAGAAAACACACATTGTTGTGTGAGTTCCACACAACATTTTACAAGAGACATCCAATTGTTCTTCACTCTACCCGGATGCTGATGAAACCCATGAGGGGTCGAGTCAATCGGTGCCGCGTTGATGTAATGCTACGAAACCCTCGAAAATTGTCGGAGTGTGTACCGGTTCTTATGATCGAGGTTTATATTTGTGAAGCGATGTAGACCGTTAACGGCGTAATGGGGCACTACCCATTCACTATCATTCTTTTATTGTTATTATACCCCCCTTCAAATGCAGACGATTCTCCTTCTGATATTCCACCTCAAATCGCAGAAACTCCATCACGGGTTGGTCAAAGAACGGCGGTGTGTCCAGCCTCTTGAGATCGACGTAGAAGCCAAGGTTCGTGCCCTGCTCTTCGCCGATAACACGATACCCGATATTGCTCGGTAGGTAGCACTCCGGTATCCGCTGGTCCTTATCGAAGTTTACGCGCCTCCAACAGCACCCTCGCATAGGCACATCCGATAGGTCGGTTTCTCGTACTCGGGGAAACAATCGATTCTATCGTTCTCGTAAAACGATTCTGTCTCTTTACAGACCACGTTCTCGAACTCCCACATCGAGTAGGGCCGGGTCACAAACGATGGTCAAGGGAACCATTAGGAGAAGAGCGAACGCAAAGAAACAAACAACAGTTACCAAAACCTGTTTCAGACGACCCATCTTGACGAAGCTTCAACTACACGCGTACTAACAAGTTAACAGTTACAAGAAAACCAAATACCACAAAAAAAGAAACACATACTCCGCACGTTATTGAAGAGGAAGAGTTGTGAATCTTCGATTCGACTATTTCCACTAGCCTGCAGTCTCCATCATGGTGCCAAAATTCATGTAACTTGACAGGGCGTAAATGACTAACACTGTTCGCTAGGCGGGTAGTACTTTGGCGCCTATTCGTTTCAAACGACGGAGGTTATCTATATGGATGTGAGGTAGGCGTGTGGTAGGATATCATGTCCCTATAGTATATAAATATTTCGACCTTTGTCTCTGCAAGCAATAGTTGCCGTTAATGTGTAACTCAAATCAAACATGATTTCACTCACCTCACGTAAACAGTTGGCTTCACCCACGGAAATGCAAACAGTTTGAGAATTACTCAGTGATTTGGAACGTACGATGACAGGTAGCGAAGGTTCAATTTAGCATTTAAGATAGTTGAATTTATTGGTATATTTATTGAACCTCCTAAGGGGCTGAGTACAGCTTAGGCTCACACTCAGTTTTCAACTTAGTGTGATAGGATAAGGTTTCTTGGGACGTCACTGCACATGTTGGCAAGACATATCATTTTGGGTCATGTCGTGTTTGCAGCCCGTCGCACGCAGCGTGCATGCAAATTTTGCACATTATACTGAATAAGAAATGCAATGAAAACTATAAATCGGCACACATTGCAAGACACTTGCACCAAATGTTTACTATAGATCATGTTGATCACATATTTTCATGTGCTATCAGTAGCGTTAATGCATGTCTAAAGTTCTATTCATCCTTAAACTCATGTCTCCTCTCTAGCCACGAAGCTTCACATACTGTAGTAATCTATTGTCTTGACTAATACAAAAATTAAATTTGGAAAAAAAAATCTTTTGAAACGGAAGTTTTAGTCAAAATTCGTAATTTCCTGGTATAGGCCCCTGTGGCGAAGCATACACATTTGTCTCGGCCGGCCGTCTTTTTTTAAATTCGCGAACTGATACCATTTTTTCCAAGATTTTGATTTGAGTGCTGCAATTTGACTGAAGTTCTTCTTGTGATGAGGGATCGAACAATGGTATCATTTTCAAAATCATTGATGTTTATTTTATCGAATATTTCAAAGGCTTAATGGAACCTCAACCATATTCACCACGAATGATACACAAATTGTACAAAACATATTACACGAAGTTTACACGTTCAAATTCATCTGATCAGAAACCGGCTGCGTTCGAAATTCAAGCAATCAAATCGCTCACGATGGTCCACTATGTGGATGCATCAGCCAATCACACAAGTGTTCGGTTTGTTTAGCTGACCAGATTAATCTGACCGTATGAATCACATTGCTTTCCATGTTGTATGTAAAAACTTCTTTATTATGCCATAATTCCCGCATTGGGGACTTCAATCATCGGCCTGCCAGAATGCGAATAAAAACCGAGCAGGGTGGCATAGGGCTACGCTACAGAAGTCTATACCGAGGCGACTATGTGCAAATGCATCGGCCATTGACGTATATTGTACGCACACACTTTTTGGGAGCGCTCGAAATTCGACAATTTTGCAGCTTCACTGACATCTTCAGTGGAACCAGAATCAGAACTACTACAACCCTGTGGTCTTTCGTGAGAAGAAATTGTGGGGAGAATAACGGAATCTGTTTTTCTTTTTCTTCCTGTGTAAACGTACCACAGTCGCGCACTGGGAAGTAGATCGAAACCGTCACCAAATTTGGATAATTTCCTTGAGAAGTCATTTTACAGATTAATCTAAATCTATCCGTTTCTTGACTGTCCCGGTTCTAACGATATGTCCCTATTGGTGAAAAGGTAAGGATAGGTGTGCCCATCTCAAATGGTCCTTCAAAAGGAACGTCAAATGTGTAATCATTTCGAAGTTCACTACAGAATAGCATAGGAACTTGCACGGAAATTGTTCCACTTGGTTTTGTTGAACAGTGAACGCACATCGCGATTATGAATGCATTGTATTGGAATATAGCATGGATAGGGGATTTCGTTTAGCTAAAATATCGCTGTACGCCATATTTGTTCAAAAAGCATGATCGTCTCACAATACCGAGCGACAAATAGACGATGTCGCTTACCTGAATTCGAGACAAAATCGTCAAAACGAAAATCGGGATTATTTCTGCATTGACACATCATTATACGATACCGATTTCGATTTTCCCTAGGAATTGTTTTTTCATCGTGAGTCATGCAAACGTCGCCGTCGCCTATTTTATCAGTTGCTGCCAGACGACAATGCCTCTTTAACCTTTGGGTTTATCTAGCAGCACAGATACATCCGTACTGGCACGGTAAATAATTGTTCTCCATATCTTCAATGCTAACGTAGAGCACCACTCACCACCTCAGTGTATTCTACTTTGAACGGCAATAAAAACGGCGAGGTGACGGTATTGACGTACTACCAATAGCAAACCGTCCGCCGGTGTATCGACACACTAGGTATGACAATGACAGTGGGGAAATGCGGTAATCCATATACCGTATGAACCCATTCCGTATAGGAATTTGCATTGCGACGATCATTTCTCGTGATAGTAAGGCAATCAACTCTGCCTCAATGCTTCTCGCCTTGTTACCGGACGACATTGACGTTTGAATGAATCATCGGTTCGACCCGACCAGCGGGAAGCTGTGTGACCGCTAGAGTACCAAATTATATGAATCTGTTGTGAAGTTGTGAAATATACTGTATGGTAAATCATGCCGTACTATGAATTGTAAATCCACACAGAGAGCGAGCAGTATTGTTAATCCTATTTTAAAACCAGCACTGATTGGTGCTCGAGATTATATAATAATTTATGAGGCACAGCTCGTGGCATACATGTTTACACTGTTGAAGGGCATGACCCCGCATTATACTTTTACCCATGCACAAGACCTTATCTGGTTCTGGTACAGAACGGGGTTTGCTGTAAAAGGTTTACTATTTGCAGTGTAATGGTTGTGAGTACATACCGGCTCACCAAGCCGCAGACAGTATACGAGAATTATTCATGAAGGATTCATGAAATAAAAGTAGCCAAAAACTGGGGGACAGCAATGATACAGGTTCCAAATAATTTTCAATGGTGATGGTAAAAGTAGCATTGCAATCATATACACCGCACTAAACGCCATATGTTCATGAAAGCCTATCGTATATAACAAATGTGAAGGCTTTAGAATGAGAAACAAGTCGTATAAGGGCTCGACGAGCTTCGTATGGGAAATGGCGGTGTCGTACAGCATTCAGAGAGATCCGACCAGCAAGCAATGTTTTATGTTAATATAATGCTACTTTAGCAGTGGAATGAAACTATACGCTATACCGGACGTACAGGTAAATGAAGTTTAACAAAAGTCAGCGATAAGGTACGCCCCCTATATACTGACAAATTGAGTCGGAAGGGAATCATCCAGATTTGGGGGCCAAATTTTGGCACAAAGTCAGATTCAAATAAACTGGGCCTGAAGTCGACCATTATGGTCATTATGAGGCAATTCTCATCATTAATGATGCTGAATGTTTAATAGTGATGGGGTTGGGACGGTCTATACCTTGGAACCAATTCGTTCACGGTTGCAGTGTTTTAACATGGATACAAAAACGAGTTGTGTGCCCCACGGACAGGTAAGCATGTGAGTTTGAACCACTTATCGAGGGGAAACCAAAAGTAGCTTTGCTACTACCATTACGGGACATCGCGACATCTCAGTGGTGCATGGAGTGTAGTGAGGAAGCGTCAGATTGAATGAAATCCTCAAATTGTCGAACGCCCTAATCCGAAAGAGACAGAAAACCCAGATCCAAAGAGCTCGCCCACATTCTGTGAGAAACAAGTCGGCTGTTCTTGAACGCAGTCCTTATTAGATTAAACATAATTAATGTCAGGGTGGTCTATTCATTGATCACTCATAACATTGTTTTTGATCTCCGGACGTCGGAAGCTGCTGTGTCAGCTACGAAGCCTGAGGCGATGGCGCTATGAGTCAGCTTAGTCGAGCACAATGGCAAAATTCAAAGAATCTTTGTTGAAAAGGCATTGACTCCAGGACAATTAAGAAAAACGGGTGAATCACCCTGATTTTGGCACCTGGTCCATGCTTGTCTTCTACATAGAAACAAGTGTTGCTAGGGACTGAACGTTTTTCTAACATTTTTTTGACACAAATTTGACACCTTAAAAGCCAGTGGTCATGTAACAGATTTGATCCAAACTAGCACGAGTGAAAATCACAATTCCCAAATTGGAGAGTTCTAGCATGTGCCTTGTTGAGATGTTGCCATTTTTAATTTTAGAAATTTGAGAAATCTTCAACATAACGAAGGAGGGGACGATTGGTCCCATTATAGCCTTTGTTATTACAAAATTTTGTACATGTTTACATTTATGAGTTTGTATACATAGGGATCCTGCGGTTCCCTCAGTGAAGGGGCAAAATTTTGTTATATTTGATTGTGCTCTATCGGAACACTCGAAATAGCTGGAGTTTGGAGAGGAGTTTCAGCTTTCATAATGTAATACATACAAAAAAATACCTAAAAGTCCAGTCATATTTACACATGACAATTGGCCAACTAACATTCTAAGCCAGGAACATGTTGTAGCATTATGCAGTGAACTACGTTGTACGTTAAAATGCAGTCAACATGACAAAAATTGATAAATTTTCAAACACGTTCTTAGGCACTCATATTTTCATAGTTGTATAGTCACGTGCTACGGTGTGTCCAATACTAGGAATAGACGTTATTGTTTCCTTATTAAGAAGCCTCGTAACCGCTTGACGAAATCAGCTTTATACCATTGCATGTTCCGTACTGACGATCTCGACCTCGTCTGGACTCGTCGACTGCCGATGAAGTCATGGTTGACATCCCCGGGGACCCCCTCACGTACCCCCATGGAGACAATCGGAGGATGCATTCCTTGGATCCCACCGCCGTCTTCCTTGATGAACACGATCGTTACAGTTTCTCCTGCACCTTCCTGGCCCGTGCTTCTCCTCAGTACTTTGACTTCGAAGTCGCTCCGTGTCGCCAACCGGTTGCTGGATTTCACGCCATTCTGGGGTATGAACCGGAAGAGGAATGGAGCCTTCCAGTTTGCTATATTTCTTGAATTTTACACTAATGAGGTTTCCCTAACGGACAGTCTCTGGACTCTGCGTTTTATGTATATAAATAAATCGTCCATACCCTGATCACCTATAACTGATATTCCGATTTTAAGTCACTGTTTTCGCACAATTTGGGGCCTATATATAATGTTACGCCTCAGCATTTAGCCACAGAAGAAAAATGGATATGTCATTATTCAATCCAGTACAAGACGAACACAGTTCCATCAGTGCAGAGCGTTATCCCGCATTCTACAACGAGTGAGCGGCTCAGAATTGTCAAGATCAGACTAACACTGATCACAGAAGGAAAATATACGTCAGGGACTTTAGGGGTAAAATTATGCAAATTATCATCCAACAATGCGTTTTGTTTTTTAATTGTCGTGAATAGCCTAGAATACATCTGCTGCTTTTACCACAGCAAAGAAAAACTGCATTAAGCTTGAATCGTAATTGGTATTTTGTACTCTTATTACTCCTCACAATATCAGGCAACCCAGTTGAAACGTCTTGTTCCACATTGAAGGTCAATCTTATTTCCTAAGTTTGCGAAAGACCTCGAGGAGGAAAAAGGAATGGACTGAACTAAGCGTAGAAGAAAGTAAATAACAAACAATGTTATATCAACGTAACGATCTTGAAAAGCTTAATAAGTACGGTTCCAAGCCGCGAACGGGAATCCTCGCTAATCGGTTTATTAGTAATTCAGCATCAAATTACACACTGTTCTCCGGCAATATAGATTCGCTCGCAAAGACTGAAAAACTGAACCCACAGTAACTGGTACACACGCCTGATATTCGGAGCCGTCAAATTCTCGCTCGAACTGGCTACCCACATTGTGGCTTCTCACTGAGAACTGGAGTTAGTGTACATCTACAGCTCTATACCAGCATAAATAGAAGACACTCACTCCAGTCCACAGGCCTTGGCCTGTTACTTCGGTTAATGTCCCATGCGTAGTGGGGAACATATAGGAGTGATCTGCGTATCATCATGTGGAATGTAGGTAAACTGACGACTGATGCAAGACACAGCATGTATAGGAATGAACTCTGTAGATTCATTGAATGATCTCGTAAAATGAGATTGATATCGGGGAGGCGCAGTGGATATGCTCCACCACATCCGATTGATTCATTCGGCATTGATTCATTCGCGCGAAGCGCGAGAGGAAAAAAGGGGAATCGAAGGCCAAAAACGGGAACTGAAGGAGTGGGAGACGGGGAGAAATAGTGAAAAAAAAACCTAAACATCCAGTTAGAGTGTGGAATAAATTGGGATAAGCTCGAAAAAAACTGGGCCGAAAATGGCATGAGATAATGGGGGTATGGTGGAGGTACGATAGAGCATGCGTGTTTTGACGCCTAATAAAGTTAGGAGGTCACTTACAATACAATTACCAATAGCCAACCACCATGCAGCATCATGCGTTTTAGCGTTACTATATTCATGCATGAGGGGAGATCACGACGAATAATAAGCTTCCCGTAGTGCTTCTTTAGGAAGGAACATAAAAGTTCAACGATACGGCGAACGTCCTGTATATATGCGGATTATATGCGATAGGGACTGAGGGAAGTATAACGCCTCGAAAATCATGTCCGGTAGTTATGCGACGAAAGGCAATCAAAATATTCTTTGAAGCTGTTGCACTACCCTGTAGGCCGGAATGGTCGTTTGACTTTATTCGCGAATAGTGTTACCAATTCGACCAAACAGATATCAACTCTCCTGACAGTTCGACAACATCCAAAATTAATTCCACTATTTTAGTCGAAATGGAAAGCTGTACCGCTCAACCTACCGTAACCTTCGCCATAGGGCATAACGAGTGACAGTGATATACTCTGCCTACGGGTCCTTCTGCTTGGTCACGTGACCGAGTCGCCTCCATTCGTGGGGAACGGTATTTGACTCAGTTCGACCGAACCTCGTGATGTAGTTCGCGAGTCGCGGAGTGGATTCACGTATTGGACAAATATGAACCGACCCGCGAGCGATTCGCTCATACTCTTTCCGCGTCGCGCGTAGACGATCGGACCTGGTTGTAGAGGAGTGAGGGGGTGCCAGAACTTTTCCGTTATGTACTCGGGCAGCAGCTGTTCTCGAACACCAAAGGAATTTGTGGTCCTTGACGCTGGTGAGTAATCGTCTCGTCAAGGGTCCGTCGCAACATGTCCCGTACATACTGATGTGAGATGCTTTTGGAGGATTAACGAAATCCGAGCCTGTACTTTTTGCGAAGCGGGGCAATGAGAATTGTCCATGAGACTAATCTCTTCTCTGTGCGTACCAACTGATTGACACTGCTGCGGGTAGGTCAAAGGTGTGTACGCAGTACCGGGCAGGGACAAGTGCCTGACTGTGGTAGGGCACGACCGTTATAAAACCTTTTTCATGTCCGTCGGTGGCTTGACGCGTAATGTCTGCGGGGACTCACGTGAGCCTAGCACACATCTGGGATGGCTTGCGGTTGCTATGAACGCCGCAATCGTTCGAGCGACATTTTCCTTTGCGCGCCGACGAGTGAGAGCGATCTTTGCGTCGCAGCGATTTCGCCCAGGATTGTTATTACAAGAACTCCCATTTTCACAGTCGCAGTTATAGGATACTGATGGTAACCGAATTTACCGTAGCCTATGAAGAGGACGTGGTTCTCCTTCTGGTAAGATTGATCAAGAGCTGTTTGGCAGCTACATTCTCTGTTTCCGTCGATGTTCACTCTTGGACTTGCTATCGGGTCCCACCTCTACAGGCAAAAATAGCGATCGTTCCTGGGCGAGGCACAATTTTAACCATCCAACAGATAGACCAAAATACATTACAATAAGTACCGATTTTGATCAGTTGATTGACCCATTCTAATGCTAGTGGAGGAGTTATTCCAGCTACTACATGCGAAACGTTTTACTTTCTTCAAATAAGCGTTTTGCTTCTGATATCTCCAAAAGCGCGTAAAAAATTCTAGCGGTATTAGTATTATACTAATTTACAATGTGACAATGACCTCTATCCCCGGGAAACGTTTGGCATGTGCAAATAATCTTTCCATAGAAAACAGTGTTCAGACGCTTAGGTTCCCAAAGAACATATCCAGTGGAATTGAGCTTTGGTCCGAAAACATGATTGATTTCATATTCTCTCTTGAAGGCCCCAGAGAGAAACTACTCCAGAGGTTTTCTCGTTCCCATTTGCGTTTCTGTTAACTTATACGCGACTCAAGGGATTTATGAGGAGCGGTGTGGGGACGAACGAATTTCTCCTGGTGGAAATAAACGATCACACCTAAACAGGAAGCAAATCCTAACAGGATATTTCAGACTGTTCCACGAGAAGGAGTGGTTGATTTATCGTTAAGGTGCCCGAACATGGCCAAGTGTCTATGTGATCTCCGCGGCGAAAATGCTCTACCATTAATATTAAACTTAATATAGACTGCGTTCTGTATCTGTGCTAGTGTTATCTGCAATAAAATGAGCCATTGTGAGCGCGTAACAGGTCCATACACATGCACTACTCTATCTACGATACCGTAGGTGAGTAATCCCCATTCAAAAATGCTGTTCAGTTATAGATATATTATTTTCATGCCGCATATTGTTACTGCTTACCTGGATATAGCTGTCACGCATCCGTTATATCCCTGACCGTATTCCCGGCTGATAGTACACAGAATAGAAATATTGAACCCATCATAGTATGCATCACCCGATTCAAATATCCTATTATACTGCAGA
>JAODTK010005834.1:0-150074 GCA_026419785.1 Sclerodactyla briareus | reverse complement strand
TCGGGGCCCAAATCGTTTTGCTGTGTCTTGCCCCCGGGATCGGGAATGATGGCGGCCCTTCCTATGGTCCTCGAGGCCGCATTTCAGAAATAGTTAAATGAATTAAATAATACACGCCATAAAAAAATTCCGAATTGTCCGCCCTCTGATCGTAAAATGAACATATGGAACTTACACGATGAATATGGAATTCTTATTCAGTTGCCCAGTCTTCGTGTAGATCCCCAGCGCCAAGCAAGACCACCTGCGGATTTGATGTACTGCCCTCTTTTGAATAAACTCTGTTCGTCCCCAAGGATCAGGCGGTATCGTGCGAGTTCTACGCTCTGGAAAGATAACGGGAAGGATAACATGACAATACAGAGTAGAGTATTGATATAGCAGCGGGTTCGTTGATGTTTAATTTCATTTGGAACAAAACTCGAATCCACAGTGTGTTGGCAATATTGAAATACCAATTCAAATGCGACTGTACCCGTAATCAGTGTGGTAACGAGGCACCCATTGCTCGAAAGTCACAGTCAAAAGGTCAAGCGTGGTCGAGTCACAAGTCAAGTCAAGTCATTTCTTACACAACACCTCCTACGTCAAGTCCAAGTCAGAACCAAGTGCCAAGTAAAGTTAAAGTCAAGTCAGTCCATCATCAAGTCAAGTCGATCAGATTTACTATGCTCAAGTACATCAAGCTCAATCATGTTCCCTCTTAGTATTAACAATTTAGGCCTAAAAATTGGACTGTAATATATGAATTGTAGTAAATAGTAGGTTTGATTCCAATAGCAACTAGACATGTGTCATGTATTAGCTAGTTATTTTGGGCAGGGAGCGTTTGTAAGAAAGATGCTAGCCACAAGAGGATCTGCATTCAACCAGGCTTCCGAAAATATGTATCTCATGTCTGGGATTTCTAATTCCTAATGAGAGAATGAAAATAAGCAATCTATAGAATTCAATACTAGCGATTGAGTCGAGTTATAGGAGGGAATCATATATACAATGCAGTCCCTTTCATCATTTTCATCTGCCTTCCTCATTCATTCCAAGTTCCGTAATAGCTCTTCATATCGCAAGTCTAAATTTGTCCATCAGCCCAGGGCCTACATTTCATCCTAAACTTGTCCGTAATTTGGAATCATATTAAACCGCACTGATTTTCTGAAACTGTGGCATCGTCGTCAAATATCAGGGGAGGCGAATTGTGTTGAATATTGGGGTGAGGCAGCCGGCAGATGTGGTTAGTACCATCAAAGCCGAGAGCCACCATAGGTTGGCGCGTCCTAGCATGGAGAAAAGTTTACAGACCCCCCATTATTGCAGGAAACGGCACTTCTCGGGCCTTACTTGCAGTGAGCAGCACCACTGAAATAACAATATATAAATTTCCCACAAAACACTGTGATTCAATGTCATTCCTCAAAAGGTCTCTATGTCGGCCCTTCATTCCTACCTTACCTCTAATTTTTAGAGGTATTCGCTGCCCATAGAGGGACCTTCCAATGGTGTAGAGAAGGGGTCGGTCAACCTTTTTGGGGCGCGGGCAAAGTTAGCTTAAAGCGATTTAGCGGGGGGCCAATGGGGCGTAGCATTGTTACAAAGTCGTGTCTGAAGGAGGCTCAAAGGGCTTAACTACGGGAAAATTGGAGAATTTAGATCTTCTCGAATTCATTGAATAAAAGGGCATTTTCCAGCTAGAGAAAGTCATTGAATTGTTTGTCTTTGCCTAGAACATTATCATTAAATGAATTTATATAAATTCATTGGGCAGTTGTGTAGTGTTTCTTCATTTTTTTTTTTTGGCGGGGGGGCGGCTTGCAGGTTCTCATTTTCACCATTTCAGGTGCGCCTGAAATGTAAAACTGAGTACGTCTGTGACTGAAAAAAGACTGTTCTGAGACATTGGGCATTTATTTCTATTTGAGAAGTTACATAATTGAGTGCCTGACAGTCAAGTGACCAAAATTTTTGAAAAAAAACACCATTGTGACCGATATTCCGACTGGGAGAGCAGGTTCGAGCAGGGGAGGGGGAAATTAACGATAGGCATTGAGTCTCACAAGCAGGGGGAATGATAAATCCCCCTCTGCCTCCTGGCTACGGGGCCTGCACCATGTTGCAATTTTGAAAAACAAGTGTTCACATTGAACATCAGGCCGGCAGTTCACTCCATACTTATTTTGGGATACAAGGAAGCTACGATAAGTGGTAAATCATGCACTGCTTATGAGAAGCTGGAGCAGAGGGGGTGGAGTAAAATATCATCAGACTCACAGAGAGCTTTTATAATATGCTTGAAAAGGCGTCCTACAATGGAAGATTGACGGAGACACACAGTGCAGTTCAAACAATTATGTTGGATGGAGGACAGGGCTGCCTCACTATCCCCAAATCCTCTTCTCTCTCCTACGAATGCCTTATGAAGGAATAGCATGCTAGGACTGTTGGTTTGCGTGGTGCTACTATTGGTGAACGCACAGTGAAGGAACTGAGGTATGACGATGATCTTGTCCTGTCACTATCCGCTGCTTGAAGCATGAAGCGGTCTTAACAGCTAGCGGACGTCTCCAAGCTCTACAAGCTGTGTTCACGATGGTTAAAACAAGCTCAACTTGTCATCCAGACAGACCCTAAAATATGCCGACCCTGTCCACAGGGGGACCTCATTATTCCCCAACCTTAACTCATTCATGTACCTTCGGATCCATCATCACCACAACACCGATGACACTCCAGAAATCAGCAAGCGGATTGGCATAGCCAAAGGACTAAACTCAGTGAGTGCACGTACCTCGCCCCACCTTTCGATTGCGGTAACTTTCTGGTCATCAGAGCCTTGTAATGTCCAGGTGACTCATGGCTACACACATGGTCAATAAGAAATTGTGTGCAGCTAACCGGATGCTTTGGTGTACCATCTGGAGATGCCTGCTTGGTGTCAATTGGAATGACCACGTTACAACGAGTCACTATGCGAATGATCGACGGAAGCGGACTCTCACTCAGAAACTATTGTACAGAGAAACAAGATGGACGGGTTCAGCCATATTGCTCGTAACAGGGCTGTGTGGGCCCTTTTGTCAGGTGCCGTTCCAGGCCAGTGAGAAGAAGACGGGGGGGGCGGGGGGACCCAACGGGCTTCGGATGACCTGGTGTATGATAACATCAGAACTTTCAAAGGGGATCACCATGGAGGGAGCAAAACACCATGCTCTTCCCGGACTCGTCTGCAGATACGCGCCTCACCAAACCAGGTCCACCTCGTCGCGACATCTCGCATCACTTTGAGACAGCGTCCACGGACTCTTCAGGGTCTTTGACGATTCACTACTACTCATCAGCGGACGCATCGACATTGGCGCATCACTCACACTGTGTTCAGGGAATAAACATCAGTGTTCTGAACACTAGGTTTCAGAGCTGAATACCACATTTTGACGATGTGGTATGGGGAGAAATACACGAGGAGCAACTACAGGCCCAAAACCTTCGACCGACACCTCCGCGCCCGCCCGTGTCCGCGGTCCACTCGTGGAAACAGATCACCAGCGCCCCGCCCCTGCGCCCAGCTCGCGACGCGTCCGCCTCGTGGAAACACAGCTTCACGCCAGCCATTTTGGGTCAAAACATTGAGCGAGCGTTCATTGATCTGCATGTGTAACTCACAATTAAAACTAAAACACACAAAAGGAGAGTGACTTGGCGTTACCTCACAATACACTACAATGGGCCAGGCCCGAACTGCACTTTCCACGTTCAGAGCGCGAATCTCGATCTCGGAGGAGATCAGTACGCTACAGTACGATACGAAGTGTGTACAGGTGCCTGTGTATAATTAGGGGTTAATCAACGGGCGAGCGGTTTTATACACTGGATAATGCACAACCGGGGGGTAATCCCAACGATTCACGAGGGGAAAGCCCGCAGTGCTCGCTTTTAGAATAGTGCAGCGTTGTAGAATTAATGCAGCGTTAGAAATAACCCCGAGGAGTGCATTATAATGTGGATAAAACACATAGACCGTTGATTAACCCCGTTCATTAAGACAAAAGAAATTTAGTTTAATTATGAATCAACGGCTATGGTTTTACCACTTACGTAGCCGCATCGGAAAGGTTGTGGGCTACGGGAGGTACTTGCCACTCAGGAGTGTAGGCCTTGGCTTTACCCATCCGCTTGCTGCTGGGGTGTCATCGGTGTTGTGGGTGTGATGATGGATCGAGTACATGATTGAGTTACGTTGGGGATAATGGAGGTCCCCGTGTGGACAGTGTCGGCAGGAGTGTGGGTCTGTCAGGATGACAAGGTGAGTTGTTTTACAGGGTGAATCACAAGCTGATAGGCTTGGAGACGTCCGCTAAGATGTTAAGATGTTGAGCCCGCTTTGCTTCAGCAGCGGATAATCATGCAAACAGGACAAGCTCATCGGCATACCTCAGTTCCTTCACTGGCGTTCACCTATAGAGTAGACAGCAAACAACAGTCTAGCACTGCGCTTCCTCATAAGGCATTCAGTGTAGAGAGAGAAGAGGATGGGGATAGTGGGCAGCCTGTCTACACCCAACAGCGAGTGTTCTAATTCTTCTATGTAGGACGCCCTCAGCATCATGATAAGGCTCGCTGTAGTATGATGAGGTCCCTATCGACCCATCGGCCTTCCAGCTTCTCCATGAGCGAGGCATGTTTTACACTATCGAAGGCTTTCTTGTAATCCACAAAAATAAGAGTGGAGTGGTGTGGGGCTCTGTAGTAGCAGACAGTTGATAGTGTTGAGAGCGAAGATAGCATCTGTGGGTCACTCCCCGGAGCGGGAGCCAACAAAAACTGCACCTCGCAAAATCTTCAAGGTGAGTATGGAGGCGTGACTGACATTGATGTTGTTGAGAATACTTTGCTGGCATGACTTAGAGAGCAGGTGCGATAGTTCTCACGGGACCTCGGCATCCTTCTTATGGATGGGATGAAGATGAAGAGGTCAGCGCTGAAGGCCAAGATGCCTGTGGCCCAGATGTGCCGCACAGCCTTGGACTGGTGCTGAGATAGTGTTATCGGTGCAGCAGTCTTGATGCATTCAGCCAGAACGTTGTGGCCCAGGAGCGTTGTTATTCGACCTCCCGTGACACATGAAATGATCTTCATGTTTATTGGGGATAAACAACAGTCCCACATCCATCAAGTGTCGTTCAAATCCGACGAAGTTAAAAAAATCGTAAAATCGTGCAAGAAGGCACAAATTTTACCTGAAATCACGTCATGTTTTTCGGGACAAAACCTTTGTCCCAAACCACTAAGTTCTGTTGTCAATCGGACTAACTCTGTAAGGTTCGTGTAAAAACCTGCAACCCCACCACATAATAGAGGGAAGCAGACATTCAGTAAAGCCCACTTTCAAAACTCATCGCGATTTCACTAGGACGGTCATATGTACCAAGTTCAGTGTCAATTGGATAAAAGTGTTAGAGGTTTGCGCAAATGGCTTAGAGTTTCTGGCGGCAGCGGTGGCGGTAGGGTTAGATGACGGCCGCGGCTACACCCCGAAACCATAATATCACCGGACACTTCAGTGTTGCAGGGAAATATAATCGAGGAGAAGGCAGGCACGTCAGGCTTGGCAAAGCAGTCTGTTATAAACAATAGATAGAAGTAGACCAAATCTAGCCAATGGTTATGTTGTAATGTTAGGAAAATGCCGGTTGGATTCCTAATGGGGGGGGGGGGGGTTGGTTATGGTGCATGTTAGGTGCATGGGCCTACTATATTAACATGTAAGGGGAAAGAAAGGAAACAGCGCGCGCGAAAATTTTGAGCATGGCCTCTCAACACAAAATTTAAAGTAATTGATTAGAAATATGTGAATAGGCCGTTTGTGTTTATGGCTTATACTGTGCCTCTATTGCTTACCTCATCGTATTCAATTGAAATAAAATGTGTCCGGGCATTGACCCTATGTAGTTACACGTCCCCATATGCACCCAGTTTCATATGGTTAGGGTCAGAATCAGGTGGAGATATCCACCTCAACATGCATTTCCTGCTGGACTATTTTCCATGAACATGTCCCCCCCCACCCCCCCACATGAATAATGGTTAGTAACATTAACAACAGGTATCAGTTTAGGTGGTGAACCTTCCAAAAATGCATTTCCTTAAAAGGCCACTGAATGGATCGACTAATACCTACGTGAAGATTATGCATATTTATAGAAGAGTGCTACAAGCGTTTTTTGAAAGATCACAGGATTCATAACTCTTGGTAGATTGGTCATCGGAAGTTACTGGATCGGCCTCGCGATAGCATCAAGCAAAAGACATAAGCTCTGCTTTTGGCACTATTGTGCTACCAGTCTTGTATAATCTCATGAGACTTGCTGAGCTGAGACCAGCGATGGGATTACCTTTGAACTACCTCACTTCGACGCAAGTCCTTGTTACAGCTGGCATATTCGTGTATCTAATACCAGAGTTCTTGGGGGGGCGGGATAGGGAAGGTTGGCTGTCTGATTCGCGATCGTCAACTCGCTTCTTTGGACATATTGTCGCTTTCCGGTGTCTGATTCTTCCCAAAGTGTCGACGGTTTTGTGTGAACAGGATTTGGCCTTTCAAGCACTTCTTGTGAATTTCGACAACATCTACTGTAATGGCAACCCTGTCGCTCGTATTTATTTTGGTGAGATTTATGGCGGGCGTTCGTAGCCGAAGATATGATGCTATAGAGAAGAAGAATGTTACAATGTGTTGAAAATTTTCCAGTGAAAGGTTTTGGGTTCTGGAAAGGTGGGAAGAATCTCTCATTTTCATCAGCTGGTGTTACTAAGCAAGGCAAACTATATTACGTTTTTCAGGGAAGGGATCAGCGAGTTTAAGCAGACACAACATACTATAATGTACATCGTTAGTACCAGATTCACGAAATCGGTTTCTGAACGACTGCAAAGGCCTTGACACACTATGCAACAGGTACGAGCTGCGAATTCCCCAACATTTTTATTCTGGGGTATTAGCCTTACAGTGAATCCTGGTATGTATCCATTCCGAAATGTTAGTCAAGAGGTTCTTCAGGGCGATAATGTCATAATGTGTACTGCACTCCCAGAACGTGCTTAGTCCTGAAGATTACGGACAGCAATCCCTTCATCTTACTTGGTACAATTCTATTCGTTTTGGGTCTGGCGCATCAGAAACCCTGCGCACCGTCAAGGATCCACTAAGCCTTTTGGCCTATGGTTTATAAACAAAGATTATACGCAAAAACTACCGGTTCAAGACCCCATGACCGCGCCCACCCTCGCTCCCCCCCCCTCACATCCAATAGGACGTAAACAAGTTCCATGTTAATGATGTAATTGATTTGTGTTTAGTTGAAAGCTTAGCGTAAGACCTACATGTAAATATTGGAGAAAGGAGTTTTTCTACCACCCATTATAGGAGCTCGGGTGTGATGAAGTGAAACTCGCATCAACAATGACTTATTTCGCTCACAGATATTGATGATTTCCCAGCATTTAGTAAGTAGTGGCCCATGGGACTGATTCTGGAGTCAAGCGTCAAATTTATTTTACGACATGATATAAAGTTTAAACATGGTTTATCTAGGGATCAATTTTCGTTTAGATCAACTAAACGTTTTAAACGGCCCGTATTAAACGTTGTTTACCGTTTAAAGTAACTCAGAACGTCGTTTCACAGAACTCCCCAAAAGCCCAGAAGGACGCTAGCTTGCAATAGACACTTTTAGACCAGTGGAAAGACTAATTAGATTTGCTCAAACAGCTGGAGTATTTCATGCACAATTTGTTTAAAGCACTTCCGATATTGGTTAGTAAAGTAAGTGAGGAAACCACAATCAGAATGACAGAAATTAGACACGCCCCTCTGCCGAAACGCTGGAATATCCGTACATCGGTTACAATGGCAAGTAAAAAAAAACAAGACCCAGAGCAGTCAGCATGGAAGACCAATTTGCCACGGTGGACAATCTGGATTATGAGGAAGTTGAAAATGAAATGTTTCCCCATAATGTAATTACTTAATTAATAAACAATGGTACGCCGTAATAATTGTGCTGAAGAAAAAGATTGCAGAAATGAAATAGAGCACTCGTCATATTCATTGCAGATTTTTTGTTTTTCATAATTCAAGCCAGTAAATTACATAACGGTTGTTGGGCAACACATGGCCCTGTACGGGAAGCTCTTTTCCCCGCAGGTAGTGGCAATAAGCGATAGAATTACGGACATTCCGTTCCGTTGCGAGATTTTAACGTTTCCGTCACCAATCATCCTGATTAAAACATTTTAAAATCAGTTTAGCCCGAAAAATTCGTGTGGAAGTGTATACCTCCAGAAATTGACTCTTTTTACGGCAAATTCCTATCGATTTTTCTTCCGAAAGTGGCCTCAAACGAAGCTTGAAGCAAATAGCTATGTAGGACTAAGTAACGTAAACTACAGTACTCGTAACTATTCAATGCCGATCCATTCATGCAGTGGGTGACATATCGATCGAAATGTTTATTGCCATGTAATACGTCCACGCGATTTAGCGAACAAGACTCAGTTTACTGCTTATGTGCAAAAGCGAGCGTGGCCGCATGTTTCATGGAGTGTCAAGCATTGAATATGTCTGTACCTTTAAGTTTTAGTGTTATTGTTTGACCATAAGGCCCGGGCTAATGGTTGTCAGATACGTGGAAAACCTCGGCCACTACACTGTCACAGACCAGCCATCAGTAGGCAACAGGAATGATTGATACGTTATTAACTATTAATGGGGGAATGTAATGTATGGTCTGATTCTAAAAGGTTTTGGAACTTCTGGAGATGGTGAAAAGTGATTGAAATACCGCAGCCGCACAGTAGTAATTTTCAAAGGTCGTTGGGTTTGTGGAGCAGTGTTGGGCAGCATTGCAAAATTCACTGCAACATGGCTAGAGTTTAAGGAGGGGTTGGGTGGTTGTGTATCTCCTAATGCCTTACATCTTTATTATATAAGGGGTAGGCCTACTTGTACAAGCGTTTTTTTTTTATATTTTGTTGATAGACCTCCACGTAGATTACCGTATGTTGCAACATGTATTGCTTTGCGCGGACCGATTTCAACCTTGTACACAGTGTGCTCCATTTTCCTTTCGCATTCTATTTTATTCTCCCTCAGCATCTTGCACGAGATATTTGACTTCTAATGATGCTAAAATTGCACCAGATTGCAATTTACTTAATTATTCAAAAAAGGACAAGGGGAGGAAGATAAACCCCATACATGGGAACCCGTCCCTCCTCCGTCCACAATATGGGCGCTGCTTGTCGGCGATTGGTGGTCATCAAGAACATCCCTCTCACCGGCTGGGAGCTGGGAAAAATATTTTGTGGGCCCCAAAAAATGTCGTCGACCACTCCGCGGCCACAGATAGTAATGCAGTGCTGTACTAAGTGGCGACATGACAATGTGGAATGGGTTAGCCCAGTTGGAAAAGGTTGGGAAACCAGAGATTATCTGAAGTTCTAGACCATCGACCAGCATTAAGTGGTAGGCTGAATTCCAGTGGTTTTGTTCCAACAAGATACGGTAAATAGGATTATATGTGGACTTTATTGGCAGAAATGGTGTACCACTATAGAAAATCGGCTCATAACTCGAAAACGGAAGGGATTGTTCGGAGCCAAGCGATTGCATACACATGATAAAGGATGCTCTTCAATCGGGACCACTTTTCGATAGAATCGGTTGTAGCCAGTAGTTACACTATGCTTTTCGCGAAACTGGTACATGGGTCGTGGCTCAGCGAGCTACGACCGATTTCCTCGAAGTGGTACCGATGGAAAGAGCATCGTTTTAATTGGTTTTAGGAATCGCTTTACCACCGAAAAAGTCGAAATCGGGTCCGTTTACGAGTTATGAGCGATTTTTCTGTAGCGGTACACCATTTATTTAAAGTGGCCGAATGTGAAACGACTGCACCAGATTCCAAACACATCAAGTGTAAGCACTTGCTACAGGTTATCCGCCGCTAGGCATGATGAGCGAGCAGGCATACCCCCAACCCCCATCAACCTTACAAAACTTTCCATTCACCCTAGGGCGAGGGGCAAGCTTACCCCGGACTTGCGAGGGCAGCACACGAGGGTAAGGAGTTACAGCAGGTCACACTTGAAAGAAGAGAACAAATACAACAGGTCAATAATTTAATATTCATGATTGGACATACATTCATTGTTACTTGACACAGTTTAATTAATTTCAATGGAGCAGTTTTAAGAAAAAAATTATTAACGTTATTCTATGGCAGTGAATGCTATAGAGTGTTATTTTCTTTATTAAATTCTTTCTATGACCGTAAAGACATTTCAAGTACATCATAGTGGGATACAGCTACTAGCGGCAACTTGTTCTGCTGAAAAAACAATCCACTATGCGAAAAGTCGCGGTTCAGCGTCACTGGAGTACTAGGTGAGCCAGGCCAAGGCCTGGCTGACCGGCCGGGACCGATCGATCAGCTCTCTTGTTCATTTGTCATAATCACGCAACCAACTTACAGCGATCGCTATATTGTTTGTTGTAACCACCTACGATCGAATGAGCGGCATTGTAGATTGAACAGGGCACCCAATACGGAATGTTTGAAGCGATTGCTATGATTTGTTTCAATCAGCAGTCAACGGTATTGAAGTATGCCGCACTGAACACAATAGACTAATCGCCGTATAATTACGGTCCCCTCTCAAAACCGATCGTGATTTATATACCCGTTTGCCTCAGCCTTGCTCGAGTGCATTTCAATCACGAGTATCGATGTGGCCTACTCACTCGAGTTTCTTCTAGTCTGTTTTGGAAGGTGTCGTCGAATTCTAAAGAACTATTAGTTAAGTAGTCAAAAGGATTTTGGAGAAGAAAACCGTGATTAATAGCTGCTCGATTCGTTATCAGGATAGTTTTACAATTTACGTTTGCACCTCTACTTGTTTATGCGGGTTCGTGGAAGGGGTTGCAAAGAACAATTGAATTGTTGATTGTGGCCAACGATTCACACCCAAGGCGAGGTAAGTGGCCATTAGCAGTTGATTCAACACTATTGGCTATGTAGCATGGACAATCACCAGGCGATCGGAGTCCGGAACCTAAAACAAAATTCGTTAAAAAGTTTAGTCATATTCAGTACCGTTTAAACGGCCGACCGTTCGTTGAACGGTTAAACGTTTTTTTTAAACGTGACAGCCCTAGTATTATCCTCATTATAGTCTTTATACTGGAAGTTGGGTTCGTCAGGCTCTTAACATTTTGTATCCCCACTAGGGATTGTATTAGAATAATGAATTTACTAAGTGAAAATCGTAAATTATCTGGACCTTTTGTTTTCTAATAACACGACGAGTTCACTCTCAGGAGCATAATGACATCAGAAAGCTTTACGGCAGAAGTTGGACCTGGCTTCATCGTCCGGGAGTGGGACCAGGTGGTCAAAAGGTAGAAACCTGCTCAATTGCCAACCTAAAAATTGGAATTTAATGGGCAGTGTGCCACACCATGGTTATTATATCCACATTTGACGATATCATGATTGTCGCTTTGCTGAGGCTGCTGGAGAAGAGAAAATCTCAGATGGGTTCAAAAGTGGGTGATGTTTAAAGGCATAATTTCACCGCGATCGGAACGGAGAAAAATCACGGAACTCGGCCAGTAGAATACGCATTAACAATTTCAAGAATCTGTCCCAAAAATAGTCTAAAGTCAAACTGAATTGGACGACCTCTCACCAAAAATAAATTAATAATTTTATTTCTCATGAAAAATTCCTTACTCGGATCAGTAAATGAGCGAAAAAAGATATATTTTGACCACCCTTACGTTGATCGCGAAGATTCCACGTCCGTATCACAGAGTTAGTTAAAAACTCCCATAGATGTTAATTGTGGGCGATAAAAAGGTTTGCTGTCGGCGGCATGTACCAAGTCAATAGGAATGGCAAGAACGTGGTACTGAGTAACGCAATGTACCATTATCAGTGGATGCATGTCAGAATGCTAGTCAACACAGTAGGTGATGACCACGTGTTCCACAACAATGGGCAGTAAGCAAGCAACGTATAGATTTGCATGCAGTTTTATTATTACGTTACCCTAAAGCTGCGATGTACATGGCGGCTGGGATATTCTTTTGCAAATAATCCAAGTACACAGCTCGCAACACACGCTGGGGCAGTTTATCATTTAAACAGGTTGCGGATTGAGCTCGATGTACGCGCGCGGCGGCTTGGCTACGGCGGAAAAAAAACAATTAATAGGGTTGGGCTGTTGGCTATATAATATGAGCTCCGTTATACTGTACTTTGAACTTTACCGACTCAGAGTGCAGTAGGCGACGGGCATTTCGAAACTGAAACCAGTCGCCCGACGGAGGAAGGGAAGCACCGGACTACCGGCGCCATAGGATTTTCGGAAGCACTGCAATTAGCATGCAATAATTGGCGACGTTGTTGTAGGCTTATTCCCAAAAATGAAAACACCATTAAGAGCGAGGCACAGAAACATGGTTGCTTTGTTTTCTGTATTTCAAAGATTACAATAATTGAACAAATGTGGCTCTTTTTTACGAAACGGGAAAAACGGAAACAGAAAATTAAAAGGAATTTACAGTTTACAAACACGGGAAAATTCTTAGTGTTTGCATGACTGGAGCGCTAATGTGCATAATTTTCACATTTTTCCAGGTTGTCAAATCTTTCAATAACAGTTGGAGAATGTCACTAAATCTGGTTATGACAAAAGTGGAGGTCATTATGAGGTATTGAAGCTTTAGCAGTTTGCAAAACTTTGTTGGATTTGAATGAAAGTTGGTGGATTTAAACTACAATTTGATCCCGGAAGAGTGGGGATCATATTGAGGTCATCAGAGTCGGCTTTATATATTTTATGCGATTTTCCAAAATTCTTTTGCTCATGGAGACCTTTTGATATCAAACAAGATTGACATTCTGACATTACCCGATGCTCAGATGTGAGGACATAGATCGCTTTTTTTTTCGTGGTTTCTGCCTGCCGTTTCTTGTTACATTTTGGTTTGGGTCCTTCGATATGTGGTTGAGTCTTTATGCTTGAGTCTTTCTGTGTAGGAATCACTCTTTGCCTCTCTACTTTTGTAAGTTTCTGGATAAATGGTCTGAGTTGATTACAAACCACTGCATTTTCTGTCTTTCTTTTTGCTGTTGTTTTGTTATGTGTTATTCTGTTCGATGATATCCTGAAGCATTCATAAATGAGTTTAATCGTTTTACAGCTTGCCTACATCGAAGGATGGAAATTGGTTTCGCTTGCCAATGAAGTTTTTTGGCTTCAATGGGATGGTCTCATCTGTCACGAAGCAAAATGTTGGTTAGTAAATTTATGATTTTATTTCGTTGCAATTCTCACATGATTAAACGAATTTGCTTTGCGTAGTAGCAGTCAGTGTGCTTTTGCTTCCCGGATCCGTACAGACGTTCTCTGTTGACCGGAGCAGTTAGTGTTATTTTAGTGCTACATCATGCATTCCGTTCAGTGTACGGATAGCGTGCTACTAGCCTACTATGCAAAGCACTATCTCGTTCATCCCATTCGTGTTACAACTCATAAAATTCCAATCAAATTTCACCATCTGTGAAGTCTCGTTTAATTTTGAAATTTTAAATGATTGTCATAATATTAATATTTTCCACTATCGCATAATTGCCCATGACTTGTCCTTGGTTTGTGCAATATGAGTGTAAGTTACTGTGGCAACGTATGTTCCCACTCACTATATATATCTAGATAGATACATTTAGATACATTTACTTCATTGACTCCCTCTGTCAAGGAAATACACAGGATAGTGTATAATCCTGTAATAAATGCCCCAGAGTCCTTACATTTCAAGGAGGAGGGGGGGCAATTATTTTTTGAGGCCAAAATTTTGCGGTATAGGCTTTGGAAATTTCATATACTACACTGTGTCAGGCTACTTCCTCAATCGCTAATTTGTGTGCAACAGTTCAAGGCTGATTTTTTTGTTAGCTCGAACCAGCTACATGTATACTGATCAAGCTTTTGGAATATGCATGCAGTCTCGCCAATAACGACGGCATCGCGTCGGTGCCCTGCAATTTGCCGTGATCCTTTCACATTTCAATCTTCACCGACGGCAGTGACTGCGAGTGGCCTAATTGTCATTGCCATCGGTGCCCTCCCCATCTCAAAACTAGAGATAATACCAACAGCAACTACTGAAAGTTTCCATTGAATCATCAGGCACACAATTACATGTAAAAGTATCATGAATTCCGCATTTTTATTTTTACTCAATTCTTCATTTGGATTAGTCCTTTCATTCGTTGTATTGTTTGTGCACCAAACATCCGTATATCCGTGTATGTCCAATGGTTCCGTACTATTGGCGTAGTGAAAGTACAACTTGACTGGACTACCCAACCCATGGAGCTATTATGTTCCGCAACCGTAGCTGTACAATTTCAACCCCGCGTAGCCTATCGAATCTTGCTCCGCCCTCGCACATTACTCGGCCATTATCCTCAACCATCATGTACACATTTCGTCGTAGACTTGGTACTGGACTCAATAGATAAGTTCATAATTAACGTTAACCCAAGCATGGCCGGCCCCGCGCTGCCAACACATTACATAATAATTAAAACGGCAGTACGATGCACTGCGACGGCCTACGTAAGCTGCGTTTCCATGCACGCGGGCGGGCGGGCGGGCGGGCGGGCGGGCGGGCGGGCGTTTTGGAAGCCTCTGTTCCATGCACGCGGGCGGGCGTGCTGCGTAAATGCGTTTTTGTCGAGTCACGCACCTCTTCTCACTATTAGTGTTTATATGCGCTATCTGAGAACGATTTACTACTATTATTAATATTTTGTCTTATTATTGTTATTATTATTATTATTATTGTTATTGTTGTTGTTGTTGTTGTCATTGTCGTTGTTGTTGTTGTTGGGTTGTCATCGTTGTTGTCGTTGTCGTTGTTGTCGTTGTCGTTGTTGTCGTTGTCGTGGACAACAACGAAACGACACAACGATCCCCGGGAGGAATGGGAATTGATTGAGAAATACCACGGGACACACGGGCGGGCGGAAAAAAAAAAATCGCTACATGACCGATTCGAGAAAACGCCCGCCCGCCCCCGCCCGCCCGCCCGCCCGCCCGCGTGCATGGAAACAGCTCCATTGAAATAACGATGAGCGATTTTAGACGCCCCCGCCCCGCCGGCCCAGCCCGCCCCGCGTGCATGGAAACGCGGTAAGTCACATAATTGTACATTCACTTCCGAGCTAATTACGGCAGCTAGATATATGCATTGCCGTGCTTCGCACATGGTTGTTGAACGGGTTCGAACCGTTTCGCGGCAGCATGCAGGACGCGCATACGATGTGCGGCGGGTCTTATGTGTGGAGTGGGGGATTTGAGGTGATGCGGTTGATGTACCGTTGCTCGCGAGTTCCTTCGGCATCAACAAAACTTCACATCACATTTATAATTGCAATAGATCAGTAGTTCTACATGATACGCGTGAATGATTATATGGCCAGAAAGCTACATTTTGTTTTACTGGAATATAAAAAACAATCTCATTTGAGTATCTAGAGTAAATTAATTAAAGTGAAAAATCGTTGTCAAAATCGAGGGGTTGACCGACGCTATAGAATACCACTGGAGCTCGCATATAACGTTACGTATTATGATGAGAGAAGAGTTACACGGTCACAATAAAACTTTTGCGGTAATTTTCAAATTTCCTTCTTGCCCTTGTCTTTTTTCCGATTGCCTTGCTGCCCTCAAAAATTGTTCTAAATTGCCTTGGTGCCTGCCATTTTGAATGTAACCGACGCAATTTTGGCATTGCCCTCAAGAAAATTGCCTTGCCCCTTCCAATCTTTTATTCGAGGCCTGATCTTCATGTCATATATCCAGCTATCTATCATGCTATCTATCCAGTGTGTTTTAACGATTGCCTCTTTGGCCCCAACACAGTTTATTCTTTGGGGCATGGGTTTGGGGGGGGGGACCAACTTTGTTTGACTTTGTGAAGGGGAAGGTCAGAGTTTTCATTAAAGGCAATATAGGCCACCATGTGTACCATTTTGAAATGTATCTTCTCCTATTAAGAAACTGTGTCAGAAGTTCCTTGGGTGGTTCTCTTTTAAGCTTGCTCACAGATTTTGTACAATGTCATAATAATGCCGTTAGAGTTCAAATAGTACATCGGTTGAAAGAATCATTGCGGGACCCCCAAACAGAAATTTTTTGATCGATTTTGACCAACTTGGACCCAGTGTTCATATATAAGGTCAATTTCTTTATAGCGCTTTAAAACCCCGAAGTGCTCAAAGCGCTTCCACAACGCAAAGTGTTCATTGACTTTGGGACAACTTCGACCCTGCTTGTACATTGGTACATTCCTCTCAAGCTCCTGCCTGTGTGCTCAAGTTAATTCGTGAACTTGCTCCTGAATTCTATTGAAACATCCTGGGAGAGGATGGGGGGGGGTTATTAGAAGGGGCACTGATTAGAGATTTATACATTTATTTTCATGTGAATTATGAAGTCCAATGGCCAAGACATCGCAATGCCCGATAGCATTGGATCTGAGAGGTCACACATGGCCGTTATTTTATTTGAACCTTGTGAGAGACAAGCAGTTTGGGCCATCATTCAATTTCTCCTTCGATTTATTATCATCATATAGCTGGGCGTAGTCCTTTATTCTTCTTCAAACATTTATTGTCGGTACAGCATGTTAAAACCCAGTCCTATGGTTCCGCTCTGTCCTCTGTTGTCTGCCTCCAAACTTTCGAATTCTCTCCCATAAATTCGGACCAGCATATCTTCCTGTTGGGTACGTTAAAGAAAACAAGTTTCGCGTACATGTAACAGAGACTCCTATACCCTGGAAATGGTCAATGTTCCTGCTACAGCAAGACTAAGGATTGAAACAAATCCTTGTTCCATATTAACCACAACGTGCACCTCTGAAGCCCTCCTGACTATGGAAATGCTGTACATGTGGGGAACGTGGAAAAAAACAAAAACCAGATACCCTACCGGAGACCGCCTCTGGTGTATTCCATATTCCTTCTTTCAGAATTTTTTCAAAATAATGGCCTTATTCGAGGTTCGATATGATAGTACATTTTATTTTGGATCTTTTTATTTTCATTCACTCAATTTTGTGGATCACTTGAATGGGAAGTTCTACGTTGGTTCATGGCTCCGTCAAGGTTAATTAAAGTAATGTTATTGACTCATTAGCTGGATGCTCAGCCGGCAACCACATAGTGTGATGACTTTCCCTACAACTTTTTGTTAAATTTCTTAAACTTGTCTTTCACTTTCATCGAGTTAATCTTGTCGTTTTGTTTTACCAGGATTGTGTCTCACATGAGATGTTTGGCTATGGGCTCAGTGAGGGTATGAGGTCACAGGCCCTCTCTCTAGAGAAGGCAAGGAAAGAGGCTGTGACAGATGGCCTCAGAGAGCCCTTAATAAGTAATCGATCCTTCTTTCATAACTAAAATTGAAGTGGTGGAGTGCTGTTCCCTTGCACGGCAATCTTCTGAAACTGTACTTGTGTGGCCAGGTTGCCATAGTCTTCTCATGAACTGAAAGGGAGTTGAAAAGATCTGTAAAATTTATAATTTTCATGTCAACCCGTTTTTGTTCAACACTCTTGCCGCCTCGGTATTCTGTGTTTGTGAAATGCTGTGTTTCCATGATTCTAATTTTTGTGGTAAGGTTCGCCAAGGCTCAGAGGTTTTGAAAAATTTATTGCAAATAAACAGAAACCCCCCCCCCCCAAATTTTGACTCAAAGTCGTCTACTCAAACAATGAGACTAATGGTTTAATCCTATGTAAAATATGTGTTGCTTACCACAGTGCTTCTAGAATGTAGGGATGTAGGGGTAACCCTCTCCTACCTGCCTATCTCACATGAATTTTACATCAGCATGGCCAACAATGTCGATTTCGTACGGCAAAAACACCCCGCCTCCGTGCTTGTTCCATATTTTTTTTTTGCTGCATTGGAACCCTAAACACTTTTGATTCCTTGACAAAGTTTGGGAACCTATTGAGTCCCATGCAAGTGTGTGGTGGCATGTGTGTTCGTGATGCCTGGCTTATGATTGTGGGGCTCGACACCTCAATGTATCAAGCTCATACTTGGTACGTGGGTTCCCGTATGAGTACATGGAGTCCCTTACCTATCGTTTTTGGGGCAACCTAGGTCCCAGTCTGAAAACTCAGCATTGTTTTTGGTGTGGATTGGGTAATCATTGATATTTTGGCAAAGTTTACGTGCTTGGGACCACGAAGCACTCGACCCTACCTGGATGGTAAAGCTCCGACATATGAGTACTTGGTCTCCTCTTGTTTTGGGATCCATGGCAAATGTCATCTGCAAGTCATTGACCGTCAGGTCGTCAAGGGATCACTAACCCGTTTGGCTTTCGGGTTTGAATACGGATCAGTCTGTGGCTCAGGTAAATCTGCCCTTTAGTTTGTTCAGCCTCAACTCCCTCCCTCCCACCACACCTACAAATCGGCCCCATGCCAGGCACTCAGGGTTGAGGAAGTTAATGGCAACATTGTTTTCACTTCAAAAAGCATTTAGTCTATGAGAGGATTGCTGTAGTGGATTGGTCCGTGGGTGAATGGTTGCGTTGGTGATAGAATACAACAGAACTTCTGCACAATGTTTGACTTTATTCAACAAAATGAAACAAATACAGACATACTTCCGGGTTGTCCAAGTGTGACGTCATTCGTTATGTGCACTTGAGATTCTCCCCGATTTCTTCTCTGCTAATGGATCAAACTTTGAAGGCCGACAACTCCACATAAAATCTTAATTGAATGGGGTTTGGACCTATAGATGCAGTTTTTCTATTCTCCGCGATGTTACCCTCTGTTGACCATCCAGCTGTGCAGTTTGTCCTTTAAGTGTCGGCTACAGTATATATTTCCGCCAGACAGTTCCCTAATCTTGGTTGCCCAAATGGCTAAGAAAATGGTTTATTTTTAGCCTCTGTCCTATACTGCTTGATCAATAATGCAATATGCTAGTTAAGCCGATCTGGCCGTGGGCAAGGTCCAGTCTTTCTGAGGTTCTGGTGGTATCTTCCATATATTAATCATCTTGGGCAGATCATGGTGGTCACATTTCAGTCTCATCGTAGACGTGTCTCCTGTTCATAATTCCAGCCCATGGACGAGTTGATCAGGGTTGCTCTTCATTTTTCAACACCATCATTTACACTGTTTTCCAATTTTCTCTTTTGTTCATCACAGGAGTTTTGGCCATGGCCTTGGCAATTGTCTTGCAGACAAGTCATATTGAACTATATTGGCAGAGCACCCAAGGCAGTAAGATATAATTTAATACATATATGAATCCTATATATCTCTCCATTTTAGTCACTCAAGACCACAATGGCAATGAGACAGTGTCAGTGGATGTGTAAAGAAGTGGGCATATTGCAAGTTGATTTTAACTACTTCACACTGAGAAACAATATGAACTGGTTTTATTGTCTTTTAGTATTGGGGATATTTGGTTGTTTATAGCCTTGAAGATGCCATCTCCAAAACAAAAAATTCCCTTATGTTTAGTTTCTCACCAGGGGTAGTGCTGACTCCCAAAAGTAAGGGGTTCGCAATTGCAATTTGCTTCAAAAATAGGCACAATATCAAAAGTTGCATTGAGTGTTGGACCCCATAAAGCACCACAAGCCTTTGTTTAAGGGGTCCAGAGTGCAAAGAAAGTGGTCATGGAACGCCCGACAACCTTAAACCTACCCCTGTTTCTCACCAAAATTAACAAATTTTCATCAATATAAAGTTTCAATCAGCCTTTGAAATATTCGAGAAATAAGCCATCAATAATGTTTAAAATAATATTTCCTGTTCGATACCTTATCTACAGGAACTTTCAGTCAAAACTTACAGCTCTCAAATCATTTCTATCTTGCAAATTAGTGTCGGAAAAAAAGCCGGCCATCTGCAACAAATGTATGTGTTTCGCCAGAAGGATTCTATTCCCAAAATTCTAATTTTGACCTAATACTATCGTTTTTCAACGGTTTTTTTTTTTTTTCAATTGTTAGTTTCATATCAGTCAATACATAGATTACTACAGTATGGGTATCTTTGTGGCTGGAAAGGATGACATGAAATCGAGGCTGAATGAACTTTTATAAAGAGGTAACACCTGAATTGCAGGTAGCAGGTAAGCATTACCCCACCAATTTACAACAGTTTGCCACATTTTTCACTCTAATGTAGCATTAACATTGCATGTGATGACATCTGTGCTTGGTTAGGAGGCAGAATTGTCTTATGGAAAAATACATTAAAACTGAGAAAATACCTGTCTATATATGATTTCATGATGTAAAGAGTTGTTGGGATATTTCATTCAAAAATTTCTTTCATCAATCCGGAACTCACATGACAAAAGTTGCATATTAGTTAATTTCCTTTTTTGAGTCGTTGGAAAGCACTGAATAAATTTGTTTTCCTCTTTTGTCCTCTACAGCCTCAGCCTACTTTTGACTTAAAAGACTGAAGCACTGCGATATTGATCAGAACATTGTGAAGGCCCGGTACACCCCGAGGGTTAGGAACCGATCACCTTCTGGACCAACCAATGGTCCGGAGAGATTTAGTGGCTCATCAAGACCTGCTCACTCAAGGGAACCCCAGAGTCAGGGGTGTTCAATGTCCCATCATCAACACACATCACTGCCATGCCAGGACCAGCACAACCTCTGGAGTGAGGCAGGATCCTAGACAGACACCTGGGAGAGTGGATGCAGGGGTTGCTCCTACCACAGGACCCCATGTAGGGTCCATTATGGTGCACAAGCCATCCCCCGGACAGTCGTGGTATACATGAACCCACCAAGGGTGACCACACCCTTGGCCACAGTCACCAACTCTGTTGTGGTACCCAACCTACTTCCATCACTGTCAGCACCTCATCTAGCAGCTACTAACATGGCCATACGAGAGCAAGCAGTAGTACTGATACAAGGTCTCTGGGGGAGGAGGACTTGAGGCAAACCCAGGCCAATGGGGGTGGCGAATTACCAGACTGGTAGGGAGAATCAGGCTGCAGGCAGAATTCATACACGATCAGCAAGTAACAGGTAATATCCACTATCTCTGCAGGGAACGATTATTGTAATCAGGAATAGCGCTACTCAGGGTTCGGGTCATAGACACCCTTTTGAGCAATTGGGACCTCAAAATTTGAGATTTGCCCACCTTATGGGTAAAAAATTGAGGGAATAAGCACATTATTCTTGTAATTTTCAAAATGTTGATGATTTATGTGCTAAAGGGTTCTTGGGCCCCTAAAATCTGAAGCTAGCACTCCAACCCTGATTGTAATGCTTGTGTTCATTTACCTTTGATACTCAGACATAGGCTCACATGGTATGAATGAAATTTTTATTCTTACCGGATCTACTGAGCTCTGTATGCTTGCCAGTAGACCAACACCTCTTGTCTTTTACAGGTTGTTCCTACAGAAACTGGTATCAAGAGAATGGGACACCGTTGCCATAATTATATTGCATAAAACCAAAGAAAAATCGTAAGATGTAGCCTAATATGAATGAAAAATGATCTTGCATGCATACTATGCCTGAATTTTGCAATGTGTCGATATTCATAGTGCTTCCCAGTACGTACCCCCACCCAGGTAGTGTATGATATAGTGATACAGAAACTCCTCTAGTGAAGCAGAATCCCAGCACAAGTAGCGGCAGATGGACACTCCCCAACCTCCAGATCTTCCGCGACGGAGGGGGGGAGGGGGCAAGCAAATGCTAAATTGAAACGTACGCTGAACTCAATCAACCCTTCCACAACCTCGCAATTGCTGAGACATAGCCTGAAAGCGACTGTATGGACGACACGTAACGGGACAAATGTTTCACAATGCTATCACAAAACGTAGTGAAACCTAACGGGAAATCAACTGTAACACCAATGCCCGTGCTACCAGCTTAGATTTATTAACAATGGCCACACAAAACAACCCATGCCATTACAATCACTATTCAGCCTCTGCCCATGCGGATTACCACCTATTCTTCCCCCATAGTGTCCAGTTGAAGTAGTACAACATTTGGAGTGACAATCTGCAGAAGAGAAAATTTGGGAGTTCATAAACCTAATGCTGGCCCATATGTGTTGTAAGTCCTAAAAGAGGCCACAGAAAGTCACAACCTAAACTAGACATCGCATGGCGGGCAAACCGCCAACGTGTATATCCCCACTTTCGATCAATCAGAGGTGACATTGTGGGCAAATTTTAAAAAACAATGTCAAATCGTGGAAAAAATACCCCCGCAATAATTAAAAATGGCCGCCAGGAGAGGTCGTATGGGCTGAAAACAAAATGATCGCCATGCTTCAAAACGCACAAATCAGCAAAAAAAACTCAGTTTTGCACAAAAAAAAATCCAAAATGGCTGCTGTCAGAGTGGTCGGGGACGCCACTTTCAACCAGATTCAAGATTTTCATGGCCGTCATGTGCCAGTTTCATATGGATCGACAAGGCACTAGAGAGCTTTGTAGGAACATTATCAGTTAGCTTCGTTGAAAATCCTAGAGGGGCAGAGTGGTGCAGACGCCGCACACATTTGAACACATCCGAGATTTTGTAAGGCGGAGTATGTGTGAAAGGTCGTGTCAATCGGACATTGCTTCAGAGGCGTTGATTGCGAACACAAAAAATCTTCCGGCAGCAGCTGCGGTCGGTGGCAGCGGCGGAGCAACGCTGCCAAAACCAAAATATCACCGAAAGTGGGATATAATTATTTGGAAGAATACTCTTCAGAATCCTCAACTCAGTGAAACATTAGAAACAAGTCATGTAACCAAAAAGGATATGGACACCTGCCTAGGTTCAAAGAGCAGTTCTAATTTCAGCGATTACAAACAAAGTCTACATGATATTTCAATGAATGCCAGCTTAAGTGAGTTATTCTGTCAAAGGTGTGAGACGTTGCAAATTACCATGTGACAATACTGTGCCTACTCCTAGCTTTGTACCCCTGTCTTTTAAAGTACAATGGTCATGTTAACTTAACTTCTGCTATTTGGTGTCTTATATCTGATATATTTAGGAACACAAACTTCAGAGAGCTTCACAGCCGATTTGAGTGTGGAAAAGGCGACCATTCGGCTATGCGCTTGTGCCCAAGTGATTGTCACAGAGTAATAAGGGTCCCCTGTGTAATACGGATTCGAATCCAACAACATGTCGTTTCACCAACATTTCGTGACACCAAAAATAACAACAATGGGATCTAATTGAAAATCGACAAATTTGCTCACATGATGTGAAAGATAATTTCATTAATTTCATTATGACATTAAAATAATAATTTCCTACTATAAGGTGCCCAAAAAATATAAGGCATTTACGTTGGAAAGGAAATGGGCGACTTATGCATCATTACTCTGGCGACGTCATTAGTTTGGGAGAAATGTATTTAGGTAAAATAAATAACCCTACAAGGGAACCTGCGATCACCCAAATTTTGGTTGTGGGGTTTTGACATGTCCTCTTTCATCTGTGCCAGTTTAAATATGATCTGTCGCAACCCTCGTACTATTATCCAACCCACAATCCACACTGTATTGTTCCTGTCTAACCACACATACTTACCACATACCTGCATACGTATCCTTGCCTGGTCCACATTATACCACCCGTGATACTACCGTATACCCCCACACACTATACCCTCCAGTACTGCCTGATGGATTCGTTTGTTGAACTATGAACTACTCATTTTGGATATGATATTCATATCATTGATTAATTTTGTTCTGTTTCATTCGAATTATTTGCTTTTTCGCATAAATATCAAAGACAGTGCTAGTTGCACTTTTTTGTAACGGTAAGATGGAACCATTGAACACTTATTTTGGGACTGTAAATTCGTCGAATTTTAGTTGACTTGGAACGTGGCAGGCTTAGGCAGACAATTGTATTTACACAGCAGATATTTTTCCTTTGTTATAGGCTAATACTAGCCACCCCTTTTCAATTTCTAATAATATTCCATGTGAAGTATTATATTTTTGGGAAGAAACTGAATAATGAGATTCCAAGTTAAACGAGTTTCATGTACATTGAAATTTCTACTTCAAGTAGAGAAAAGGAAGAAAAAGGAATAAGTAGTTCGGGAATTAAAGTAAGATATTGTATGAGAGTTTGTATACGGATTTCAGAACTTGTCATTTTCTTTTGGAAATCGCATCGAGAGATATGAACTCAATGTGTATTACATTATTTGCAAGCAACATGGAGTCCTGTGATTGTATCATTTGCATGGACTTAAAAAAAAAAAATCCTTTTTCTTTTAGTAACTCCAGAAAGCAGAATAAACTCCAGCTGAAGATGCGCAACTACAGAAACAACAAGATTCAGAGAACAGATGAGACGGAAACAGGAGGAAGAGAAAATGAGAAATAAGGTACAATATTCTGGGTTAGTAGTGGTGTACTAAAGGGGGGGATACCAGGGAACCTGCAAAACATCAGAGAATTCCAGGATAAATATAGTGAATACAGTATAGAACACTGAGGAAGAGGAGCCTAATTACAGTTGCAATGCTGCCCTATTGCTTGTGTTGCCTGAGGGAGAGAAATGTTACACGAAAAAGAAAATTCATAATTGAAGTCATAATTTTTCCACTCAACTCATCAGTAACAATTCAATTAACCCAGGGTAATACTCATGTTTTCTTTGCCAGTAAGGTTCATTGATATATTGACTATTATCATCACTGACAATTAATGTAGTACCATATATTTAGTATGGAGAAGATCCAAGTTCCCAACTTCAATCTAAGCATTTGAAAATGAGTAAGTAACACATCTGATATCAGGATTGCAAAATCGCCTGACAAAATCAGTGTGAAACATTGACCTATCAGACCGTGCAACAGATGAATTAGGACTTAGGTTTGAAAAAAAAAATGAATGAATTCCTCTGCACCTTTTGTGAATTACTATCTTCCATGTTTTTCTCATCAAGGTATAAAATCCGCATCAGTGATATTTTCCAAAGTTATTTTCAATTCCTCCCATGACCATCCAACATCCTCTGGCAGTAAAATTCCATCGCCTACATAGCTGACCAGATTATATTGGATGGTAAGTGTGAATCCTGGCATTTGTTAAATAGGATTAGGTGAATTGTTCAAACGTTGAACTCATGGAACTACTAGTGCCTGGGAGGTTCGATTGATTCAATTGCCAGGATTATGGGCTGGAATAATAATGATGAAGTGGTCACTGTGGTATTTTCAAGATGCCCCTCAACAACCCCTCATGCCCCTGTCATGAGGGGGGGGAACTTTGTGAAGATATTTTTTAAAGGTTCACCGTTGTCTTCAAAACAATGTAATCAATTGCTCCCGTATACTGCAGTTTTGCATAGTTCTTGTTTGTAAAGAGGTTGTGCTCTTGGCAGTGGAGACGGATCTGGCTAGACTAGGAAGAATGATATGGGATGATCAGATGGATATGTGGGTAATAATTGACCGATAGGAAGTCGGCTTAGGAGGGAAGAGATAGTCCCTAGGTCTACCTAAAATTCAAGATCGTAAGGTAGACGGAGTTGGTTTGGTCATGTTGAATGGATCGTGACAGTAACTGGGAGATAAGAAGTTAGGTGTGATTAGGTTGGTGGCCAGCGAGGGGTACGGGGTAGGTTTTGGAAACTTGGATGGAAGTTGTGCGCAGTGACTCGCAGCAAAGGATATTGACCAAGGGCACGGTTTTAAAAAAAGCAGGTTAGTACGGAAGCGTGGGACTAGAATAACGAAAAGAGTCGTTTACGAATTGCAACATCAAAAATAACATATATATAAAATCTCTCCTCTCAAATCTACTATGCATCTGCAATTCGTTCGATTAAATTCATATACGCTCAGTATATAGCAATTTCAGTTATGTTCGACAATTCATTATACGTTCATTTATATAGCATCCATTTCCGGTCTCTTATAATTACTTCGGTAGGTCGTTCGAAGAAATCATTCAAGTTGGTAAACATGGTAAACGTTCGACAAGTTCTGCTCCATACTTGCGTGGTCCTCTAGTAAGTAAAAGTAGAGAACGCCGGCGATCGTGGTGCCCTGAAGAGTATTTGAAGCCCAGCGTTCGATGCGCAACTGGAATTCAGTAAGGACCCTACGCCCGTCCTAGTTGCCATTCGTCAAAAACAACAGAACCGAAAAGATTGTTCACTACAAAAAACCCCCAGAATTTGTTGTTTTGGATGCCAATAATTATCACACAATTGAGGCATATAAATTGGAAAGGAACTTACGGTTTCAGGGTTTTTTAAAAGTTCCGTCTCAACTCCAAAACAAGGCAAGATGGACTCCATTAAATTCACAGATGAACAGTACATGGCACAACCGCTCACTATGCACGACAAGAGAGGAAGAGAAACCGTAGCTGCGTACACTTTTTTAAAAATACGCCCATCGAAAAGGGCTATTATGTAATCACTGTCGACCAGCGTCTTCTGCTCGCTGAACACGTAGCGAGGAAGAGTCGCTCCAAGACATTACGTCAAGGACTCTGAGAAAATCGTGGCACAAGCGATCGATTGTGACACAAGTGCCTGGTCATCAGAATAGGGTTGAGCGGAAGAAGGTGTGACATTTAGTCCCCCCCTTCGGGAATGGACTTCTTGATGAAAACGGTTATGAAGATGTTGATGTACTGAGAAAGGTGAACCAAATTTGAAATCAGACCACCACCAAATGTATCATCGTTTTTCTTGCCTTCGAGTTTTAGTTAATTGGAGTATGGCGGGGAGTTGAACCCTAAGGCCTAATGCGTCATGTAAAGTTGACTTCATTTTTGGGTAAATACTCTGGTTCAATGATTATATTAGAGAATCAAGAGTTCCTCACCAATTTTCTGCGAGATAAAATGGTGTGAGTCGGTCAAAACCCACAATTACCAGAATTGCCCTTGTGACGTCACAGGGGGAACTAGGATTATTGTTCAAGTTTTCTATCAATGATTTGGTGGGCAGTTGCGCTAATTTTTGCCGTGCCTTTCTTTTGGGTTCTTTGATTTGAATAATCAGTTTGAGGGCAATACGGGCAAAATGTAATGATTAGATAGAAATTATCACCCACACACAAAGCCAATAGTGCCGATAACTTGAATAGTAATTCTGCGGACTCATTCAGGGGAAGTTTAGATGCTATGTCTCAGCATATTCCCACCCCACCCCCCCAGCTGCTCCGCGCCGCGTTAATCATGAGATCTTACGCTGTTAATGTCTGCCCCAGTTTATTGTTATAGTGTGACCAGAGCTTAATGATTAGTCGATGCTAAACAAGTACTTTCAAAGGACAACTGCAGGCTTGGATACTACAGAGCGTGATTTCAATGAGAATGAAAAACTGTATATATAGCGTCCAAACCATATTTCAATACGTGTTCCGATGTGGAGTTATCGGCCTTCACAAGTTGGGGCCATTATGAAGAGAACTTGGGAGAATACATTGCGCAATCAACACATGAAATCACACTTGGACAACCTGGGAAGTTATGTCATGTATTTCATGTCCATGCTGTTGAATAAGTCAACAATTATCAGAAGTTCTGTTGTCTTTCCCTCACCAAAGTAACCATTTCAACGTACCAACCCACTACAGCAATTCCTCTCCAATAGACTTAATGCTTTTCGAAAGTGAAAATAATGTGTGAAGTTCAATAGGCAAACAAAGATTGCAGGGTTGTGTCAGTTTAGGACATCATTTAGTATTGCATGAGGGGATGCTTTCGATCTTGCACAAGACACATGCACAAACTCCAAGACTGTACTCTGTACAGGACAAGTCGTACGAACTCGGGTTTGATTTACGCATTCTTTCTCTCCAGCGACTATATTAGCCTCTTGTAATTCATCATGCAGTTGACCTTCGAAGCCCTTGTAGCAACGAACTATCATGTAAAATGGGATCTGAATAAAAACTCAACGAAAAATTGTCCAAAAATTCTAGAGAATATTTCAATTGTTTCTTTGTGAATACCTCATTCTGCAGGATTGGTCTGACAGAATGGCAGCCATGCTCTCTCCATCTGTCCCCAAAGGACCGTAAATCCAGCGCCAAAAATTCCTAGAGGCATTACTATTGATAATTATGCCTTTTTTATCTGGCAGGTCTGGTTCCGTGCTACCTTCTACCCCCCAGGGACACTGTATTACTCCCCCAGGGAGTGAAATGTGAAGCCTTGCCCCCCAATCCAGTCTAGCCGCCAGAGGAGGAGACCTTCCATGATAATAACGACCATGAAATAACAATGTTGGTGACGGAGTGATGTTGCACCGGTCATTGGCAGTTAAATGGACTTAAACTATATGTTAGTCATGTTATTGTTACTTTACCAGGCTTCAGGTGGTCATTTGCCCAGAAAACAAGTCACAGATTGAGATGCATCTGTCTTACTATGCAGGAGTTGAGTGGGCCCTGGGGTGTTTTCTGGTGATGGTGTGAATTCTTTACCATCACTTCACACTGAATCTTACTAAGGCGTGTGTTGCTGTGTGTTGCTGTCCCCTATGCAGTGATAAACCACAAGTTGGTTGTTTGGATAGTACCAGTCAAGACAGGAATTGCCATGGTCACAGGGAGACAGGGGGTATGTGTTCTATGGCCACCCCCAAACTTTCAGGACATTAGGAAATCTCTGGTTTTATCTATAAGGATGTTAGCAGTGTGTCCTACATAACAAAAGCTATTTATGCAGATACGACAGTAAGTAACTATTGATCTAAGACTTCCTTCATTTCCTCTGCAAAGGAAACACTAATAAATAGTCTCTGAAATACAGGATAATAGGAAGTTAATATTTGCCCTGGTGCTGCATATCTCTATTCTCTGACATTCTTTCCTCTGCTCCTGACACACCCAACAATCATTGAGACGGAGTATTGCTGGAGTAGTGGAGACAGGAAGATACATGGGGAGGGGGGGGGGGGTTGGGGTATAGTTATCTCCTCAATAATTGGGACTCACACTGTGAGAACATAGTGTTCCTCGGCCTACCACTATATGTGGCACAGAATGGTTAGGTACACTGAAGTATCTAAAAAAAAAAAAAGAGGGTTCAGTGAAGTGTAACATCGTCATCAGAAAGTGCTGGATTACTTGCTAACTTGGAACATATTTGGTATTAGGCCACACCCCTGATGATTATAATGAGATCAGATGTCACAAATGTTATATGCCCCACTCATGACGCCATTAAGAGTGCCATCCAATTTGAGCTGATTGTTGCTGAGAGATAGGCATTTAAATGTGTATGAACACTGGCTATACTCGCCCTCCCTCTCCAACAATAAGCCTCTTCATGGTTACAGTTAATGAGATGATAATGCTATTGTGTCAAAGGTCAAAGGGGTTCAATAGCTGTTTGTCATTGCATGAACAGTGTGCATAACAATTTTTTCGAGACTCCCCTGAGGGAAACTGCACATCCTACCAGTGCGAAACTCAACAAAAAACTTACAGATTCCCCCCCCCCCCCACTTATCACGATAACATCCCAAGAGATGAGATGAATTGGTTGCGTTCTCCAAGAGTGCTGACAGTTTAAAATTAGGCCTCAACGATAGAGATAGAGCTATGGGAAGAGTCTCGTCTATACCCCATAGTGTTCAGTGGGAGCTGTGCACTTACAACCGTGGAAAGACCCATTACCCAGAGATTAGGAGAGGTGCAGTATTCGCAGTCACATTCTCATCTTGCTCTTAGGACTGCATTGAAATTCCCATCCAATTAGACGAGAGCAAATATATCCAGTCTCTGCATCACAATGCATCACCTGAGAGAAACATTCTCTGTCCCACTCACCTGTTAATAAGTGACACTAACACTAAAGAAGCAACATTTTATTCTCTATTTTATTCAGAGGATCCTGATTTCTGGGCTGTCGAAGAGTTGCTCGATGCCATACCAAACATTCCGCAGCCCCCCGTGGCTGGAACCAGTCCTACGGGGGAGAGAATCCCTAACAATCCTGCTCCTGTGAACTCTGAGAACAACCCTATGGTAACAGGGAATAGGAACTCTGGACCTAGTACTTTTGTAGCTAAATCGAAGGCTCCTACACCCCCAAGGATAAAAGCTGTACATGGTCCGATTAGGCATGGTCACCCCGGGCCCCTCGTAACAAACACAGAACCTCGAGTCGGAGCCATAATAGAGGTGAGTACTTTAATCAATGTGTGTGTATGTCTGTCTCATCACCAATGAGACAAGTGTGCTATATGACTTGCAAGTCCCATGCTTAGAGCATCGGATTTATGGCCCAAATTATGGAATTTAAATTCCTGTTCAATCTACGCAAGAGATTTTTACAAGGGTGTTAATGGCACAGTAGTCACTGGTTGCACTGTGAATTTTAATGGAATAACGCATTCATCAAAATGACCGTCGATTCCAAACATGCATTGTGTACCCCCATGTAGGGAGTAAGAACAAAAAGTATTTGTTTCAAATAGACCTGCATGAGCATGAATAGCCCTCCAAAGGCACTTCGCAATTAGGAACAATAAGATCACATACTACACCTCTTTGCTGTTGGATGACCCTTGATGCCGATCAGTTTAATTTGGCCTTGTTCACTCCGATTTTGGTCCTTTGTTGCCCTCTCCCCACCCCTCATAATGGCCTGTTCAGACAAAATGATCAACATACTGACCAGCTTTCCATTGTCATCTAATTGAGCCGGGCATATAGTGTGGTGAAGTGAGGTAGTCAAAAAGGAACTGAAATTTTTGCCTCAGACTAACAGTGAGCGTCCACACCTCACTAGAATATAGCAAGACTGGAAGCAGGATAGCCGTGACTTTAGTAGAACCATATTCTGCCTGTGGATGTTCTCCAAAACTCCAGGCTCACGTTCAATACTAACAGTACAATTTTTTTTTAACGCAGAGACATGAATAGTCTACAACCTGAAGCCTAGTGTAAATTCTGTTGATTCCAATGATGTATACTGTTGTATCTATTTATATATTATTACCATAATGTCGCTAGTTAAAGAATAAAGTAAACTTCTTCTCTCTCCTCTCAACAGATAATTTGAAGAGGAGAAGAATGGACCCTTACTAGCCTTCTCTGAAGCAGTGGTGCCAAATTGATGTAGCTTGCCTCCTCCTACTTGATGCAACTTTCAACCTCCATGTTACTTCCACGAGGGATGAGTAGCGATACAAGGCCGTGGTATTTTTTGTTTACAATCTGTTATTGACCTATGGTACCTTATAACCTTTAGCTTTTATTAGGCAAAATAGGACAGAGTAACAGTCATCACTAGTGACTAAAAAGAAGAGTCATAGTTTCAACTTGGAAATACACATTATATAGTTATCACATGTGTTTGTTGGTGTGTCTCTACTTTGTGATCCACCTAGCCATCCTGACTCATTATACTGGGCCATAATGTTTGTAGCACTGAGAGCTGAGTGTGCAATCCATGATCTAAGAGGCTCCCTGACGACCGTACATCAGATACTTATTATACTCAACTGGAAAATGTATGTTGTGAACCATTATGATGTAAACAAGACTTGAATTTAGTTACTTTAGTTCATTATATTTTTGAAAACTTTAGTCTAGACTGATTTGCGAAAAGTGTGTCAGATAAGGTGCTCAACTCTTTAAATACTCATTATGGTGTAATGGGGGCTGGTTGGTAGTTCACCATGGGAACCTCCGTAATAAACAGTCCAGCGAAGCATGTACATTTGAAAACCCTGTGACAAACAAGCTTGGAAAGGAATTGGAAAAATACTCAAAAGATACAGTAAATAATCTCATCGATTTCTTGGGATATTACTGCAGGAGCGCATTATCTGGACATGGGACTAATTGGTGAATTTCAGATCAATTGTTAGCTGAGTTGTAATATGGGTCATGCCCGCCACACAAACCCCAAACGCCTCGGCATGAGACGAACCCCTCGGCCTCACTCACGCTGAACTATCTCCCGCCTTAGCTTACATTTGGAAAGAAAAACATTTGAGGTGGAGATTTTACTTCGCACAAGTATTACATGCTTGTCTCTTGTATACCAGTGCCATAGTATAAGGGCTGTATGCTGAATCATTGACATCTCATACACGCTAAACCAAGCCCTGGACATGCTGTACCGAAGCGCTCAGGCTGAAGTGAAGTCGGTGTTTTGCAGTTTGTTTTGCCCCTAACTGCGACCCTCACTCGATAGTAGCATTATTATGGAGCCATGTAAAATAGGCAACAGTTGGTATTTTCTATGTCTGTCTGCTGTGGTTACAATAGATAATACATTGGCCACATGAGTGGCTTGTGAGCTGAGGGGGGAAGGACAATGAGGTTTGGGGATTCATAGTGATTCCGGTGTGGGCCTGAATTATCTTGAAAAATTGTGTATAGTCAAGACATTTTAGGTAGACCACATCTAACTATAATTCTTAATAATTCCGTGTTCGAACCTACATCGTACGGCCGGAATACGTCTCTAAGTGCATGAGAAAAGAGGGCTGACGAAAATGAGATTGAACTACAAAAAACTTCTGCAAATATGGGCTGTCCAGCTTTGAAGTACCCCCATCCCCCTCCTCGCACCACTCACACACACAAATTGCGTCTCACAATTTGACCGACCAGCCCCTACTAATATATTCACTGTAATGTGGAAAAAAATCCTTGGTGAATGCCGGAGCAGGCTCACCCGTGGTCACCTCCTCTGCATACGCCACTCTTTGAATCCTATTCTTCGTAGACATCAAAGGCCACTGCTAATCAGAGGAATTTATGCAGTCATGACAGTGTGTACTTATGTCTGTATATGTGACGCCTAGCCTCGTCAACACGATAACTCAACCCCACTTAGATCGAGTACATGACCTCTATCGTTTTGGGGTCAGTTCAAGGTCATATCAGGTCAAGAGAAGAGGTCATAAGTCTGGAAACCTTGTTAATTGATAAGTGCAGAAATGCATGGTATGATCAGTTTGATTAATTTAGTATGCAGCTTTCTTGTGGGGAGTACAGGAACCTGGTAAGAATTGTCAGTCCCAGATGTTTGGGACTGTGAGAGAGCCAGGTTGTTCAAGATGCTTGATGATCTATAGATGAATAATAATAAGGGAGATATAATTTTATGTCACACATTCTTGAACATTTGCGCAACTTCTGAAGTTTGCATAAGTTATGCAAAATGCATTGATGCATTGAACGGTAACTTATACACACATACACAGACTTCCCTCACTGGTGATTTGGTTTTGATGGTATACAACTGCTAAGTCCCTTCATGAACTTCAGGCGAGAAAGAGCATTATATTTTCCCCTATGCTCAACTCCCAAATCAGTTACTTAACCCGAATACATCAAGAGGCCCAATTAATATTCCTTTTTCAGCTACTGACTAAGAGCTACAAAAGCCCGCGGATGCAGGGGAAAAACAATTATGGACAAAAACTTATCTGTAAATCATACACTGCGCTTTAAAAAGCTGTCAATAGAACGTGATTTCACTACCAGTTGGGAAGTGGTTCCACACTTGAATCTTGAATGGCGTACTGTTCAATGCTCCTACATGGAGCCAAGCAGGCAGGAAAAAAATAAAATAATCAGTCCCCAGTGATTGAGCTGAGCATCTAGTGAGCAAACTGCAATGCTTGAATAATGTTAGTTAGGATAGTGGGCCATGTTCAGTTGAGGTGTTTGTAAAGGTAAGTTGTGGGATTTCATTTACATCTAGGAATTAGGATTTCTAGACAGTATTTTAGGGTTAGGGTGGTGTAATCTGATGAGATTCTCTCGTACCCAGAGCCAAAAGATTTGGTTGTGAGCAGCAGCGACTATATTTTAGGTGAGACATACTGGATCAGTCGTCGCGAGTCGGCGACTAGGCCTAGGTACACCTAACTCCACACAAAGTATTGCAGGTTTTTGTCTCGCCTGAACAAAGTTCAGGAATAGACTTAGCTATCACTTTGTTGTATGTGTGTATGTATGCGTGTTGGCTCCAGTAAAACGGGGACACACACGTGATCCTTTTCACGTAACTGGGGTTACGCCGCGAAACGGGGATATCCCCGTTTGGTTGTCCCCGTTTCCATAGGGAAAAGCCCCCACAAAAGACGGAATGGGGAACCCCGGTTCCTACGTGGCCCTTAAAACTGCTTAAAAATGTACTTTGTAGGGGTAGGGGGTGACCCCTATGTAGGTTTTGAACATGATGTCCCCATTTCCAGAGGTGAAAGATCAATGTCCAGTTTGTGTGTCCCCGTTAGGGCCCCCTACCAGGGTAGGTGTGTGTGTGTGAATGTATGTGTATGTGTGTCCCACTTTGCGATGAATTTTTTTATGTAGTATCAGGGTTGGGTGAACACAATCTGATTAGATTTTGTGCCGAAAGTCACCTAATTAAGTAGGGTAATTAGCCTATTTTATATAATTCATTGTTCAGGCTCGTTAGCAAGATTTCGATGAACCGTAGGTGCTATAGTGATTTGGTTTGGCACTTCACCAAACTTAATGAATATGGTCTACCATCAGTCCCTAAACTTTTTAACAAAGATTTGGAGTCACTGGCGGTCATTCCAATGGTCTAATTTGCATAATTTATGCAAAATCTCAAAGTTGTTTGGATTTTCATGAAACCTGGTGGGGATGGTTGACCTTTGGTTCTGAATTTTTTATCATGGATTCGGGTCACTGGAGGTCATTCAACTTTTTAATTTGAATAATTTATGCATAATTTTGAAGTTCGCCAGGTTTTCATGAAACTTGGTGGGTATGGGTTACCTTATTGCCAAATATCTTTAACATAGATTTGAGGTCAACAGTCGTTCAGTGTGTCTAATTTGCATATTTTAAAAGGCGGAATTCCAGAGTTTGTTTGATTTTCATGAAACTTGGTGGGTATGGCTCACCCTTACTCTCCAACATTTTCAACATATGGCTCACCCTTACTCTCCAACATTTTTAACATAGGCTGGAGGTCACTGGAGATCATTCAAGTGTCTAATTTTGCATAGTTTTTTCCGAATTCACAAATTTGTTTGATTTTCATGAAGCTTGATTGGTATGGTCTACCTTCATAGTCCCCCCATATTTTAACATTGACTCGAGTCCCTGGGTGTTATTCAATGTGTATAATTTGTCTATTCATGCAAATATTCTAGTTTGTTGGATTCTCATGAAAACATATTAAATATGAGTGTGTTCCACCATTAGTCCTGGGATATTTGAAATGAGCAGTGTTGGAGTCGAGTCCTCTCAATCCGAGTCATCAGTATCCGAGTCCGAGTCACAGGGACTCGAGTCCGGACTCGAGTCCGAGTCACAGGGACTCGAGTCCGGACTCGAGTCCGAGTCACGACTCGAGTCCTCCAGCACTAGAAATGAGAGCAGAAAAGGGGTCAATGGAAGGTTGTAGTATGGTCTAATTGCATAATGTAGGCAATGTTAGTCACATTTCCACATAGCTTATACTCCTTTAGTAGACCGGTCAAAAGAGTTCTATGAATGAAATTGGTCATTGATATTAAGCTGTTCTGTTAAATGACAATAGTAAAATCTGGAAGCAACACATGGAATGACTTAGAATTGTTTGCATGGTGACTGATGGAAAGAACCACTGATCCCGAAACCAGGCGAGACACTGGGGATGATTGCCTTGTTTTTATTGGGGACTAGCCGGGATCACTGGATTTTAATGGCTGATCCATGACAAGTCTGGTGATGCCTAGGGAATAAGAAAATAAACAAGGCTATGGCAATGCATTGACAACTTGAGACAAATTATGCATCAACAGTAACAATAGCAACAATGTAACCCACAAGGCCCGGGCTTAGTTACTTGACTAGAGTAGCCTGGCTTGCAGTCTTACTATACATAGGCTTCCATCGATCACACTGCTTGCTTGCGAGACTATGGTGGTCCACTGAAGCTACCAGAAGCTACGAGAAATAGCTACTTGTAGTTTGTCAACCAGACTATCAAATGTTGCATCGTCTCTGTGGTTTCCCCTTCCACACTACTACAAAATTACTCAAATATCTGATCAATACGCATTGATCATGGAGGTTATTGATTATCCACTTGTTCATTGGTAGAAAAAATAGTCACCATACGATAGGACATTGCTATCATTTTGTCTCATGTAATTGTAACATCTAGCATGTGCAGTTGTTCAATACAGTAGGGCTATGTAAGTTACAGGCCAGACAATTGTCTCTCTCATCAGCTCTCTCATTATATCCCTGCGACACTGGAATTGTGGGTGGGATTAGTTAGGAGTTTGGGTGTGTAGCCGCCGCTGCTGTCCCAGGCTCCGCCGCCACTGGAAACTTTTGGCCTTAGCGCAATGACTCTTTAAAGCTTTATCCGATCGATCTTAAAATTGGTACACATGTACCCCCTAGTGACAAAACTTGATTGGTAGGGACTATAGTTGATCCCGCAAAGAGTAGAGGTAATTCCAAAGTCATCGGAGGTCAAATTTGCATAAAATCAGGCGATTTTCCAAACTTTGTTAGGTTTGAACGAAACTTTGGGGGGCTACATTTGTTCCTGACAAAGTTGGTCCTTTTAAGGTAATTCGATTATCTGCCATAAAAAAAGATGTGGACCTTGCGGAACTTTTTAACTCATTCGAAATCGCCTCACACTTTGCAGTCTCGAGGAAGCGGCATGTCTCACTGCAAGGCTCTGCAAGCCTTGCGGAGAGTGTAAATTAGCACAGTGTGAGGCCGGCTTCACACAGTTTTTAGTATAATGTTAAGTGTAACACGCACTGGAGATGTTGCTGAAACTTGCACTGTGACATTCCATAATTACTATGAAGCAACAAAGGTATGCGTCTGGGTATATCTTAAAAGAACTCGCAGATAGGAGTAAACCAAACTGAATGGTCAGGATGTTACACACAATAGTGCCTCCTCACTTGAGTTTGTGGTCTTCGACGATTACTGTTAGAAATGTTATTAGGATTACTACCAGGGTTCAGATAAGAAGTTCGTTCTTCAATATCCCTATCAGTATTTGTATGGTCCTGAAGTAATGTATGTTTTCTTACCTGAATCAATTTGAAGAGAGCAGAATCAAATCGGTTGTTGTTCGAGCTGATTTCCACGAACGTCCCCATTCGCAAAGAATAGGGAAGTTGCATCCAGTGGAGCACTTCCATATGAAAAAGTGGGGGGGGGGTTAAGGTTGGCTTTGGAGTAGAAAATTACTGTGTGAAATGGTCAAAGTCACAGGAGCTATCGCCAAAGTGTGGGGGGGGTAGGGGTTAATGTCCTTCCAGGGCGCCCATGGTTGCATCCAATACTGTGTACAGTGCCTCTTTAACACAGAGACCACAATATGTGGGTTCTCATGCCCCTGTAACAGATAAACATAAATGGTGAATGTGGCTGATTGCGATAGGGAAATGTTATTACATCTTGCAAAGTACAGGAAGGTTGCATCCATACTGAGTACAGTGCTTTCTCAGCACATTCCACCAAGGCTAATTTAATTCATGGTTTCAGTGAACAAATGTTCACGAAGCTGAAGTGGTAACTGCTAACAATGCATCTATGAATTGGCTCAATCCCTTAGACGTTCCCAATTCTACCAAACCCTCTCAATCACTCCTCGGGTACATGTGAAGAAACAGGAGCATGTTGAGTTGTTGACATTCCGGCAGCAACGCTTCACTTACTGTTGAAAAAATTTCCTGCCGTCGGCACATACGTAGTTGGAATTGCCGGATAGTTTGCTGCCTCCCTGTAAGGCCAGGAAAGTCGGACCGTTGTCTTTGCGTTGTGATGTTGCATTGTCTATGTGGGGGGCAGGAAGTCTGTGCTAGAGTCTCATCACTAAGCGAGGAGTCCATTGCGCGAAGTCTGCATTGTCTCCCAGTGGGGCCAGTCAGCATGGCTTTTGACAATCTTAAAAAACAGGTATACAGTCGGAGCACTAGTCTGTTGATTAGCCCCAGTATGGCTGGCGTGCGGAGATAAGGGGGCGTGGCCAAGAAGAACAGGCACATCTGCAGTCGTAAAATCTTTGTGCCTTTGTAGAGCAGCTATTGTGATGCGCACAGGAGGGATCGATCCACCCAAGCGATGCCTGCTACTATTCAACTCGCACTCACAGATAGATGGATTACTGGGGCACCTTAAAGGGAATGTCGAGTCGTAGAGAATGATAAGCGCTGTGCTAGAAAATTAGCGATTTGAACCATTACAGTCAGTGTTACCATTGGCAACAGCTGGTGCTGGCAATGGATACATGGGTAAACTCAAGTGTCATGACTTGGGCCATCTGCCTGGGGAGCAAATACCGAATCTCAGAACTGTTATACGCTGACAGCAGAACTGGGTTGTCCCCAAACACACAACATGCTTCAATTCATCCTTACCGTAGCTAAAAAACGTGCATGTTTACATTCCTTTAATTCGTTTTAGTCTTTTCCTGCCTTCTATCAGGGTACTGTTGATTCGGAAACAGACTTCAGAAACACTAGGGGGCCTTGCCTTGTTGCTAGTGTAAGTTTAGGTAGTTCAAATAAAAATGACAGTGTATTTTCAAGTCCAAGGATAAGTTTAAACTGGTGGATATCATAGTTATTTAGGTAATTCTACAATTGTTCTCCAATCTACTGTAGGCTCTTTCTGCAATGTGGTACCTTACAGGTTTTTTTTTTTTTAAACAGTGTTGAAACTACAGTGTTGTTAATATGTAATACAATATTTGGTGATGTGTAGGTTCTTGCAGAGTACTCCACGGTCAGTGTTTTATCTTGGACAGGTCACTGTTTGAAACAACTCTTAAAAGGGAGTTAGCACTGCCTTGTATGGACTATGGACCATTAGTCCTCAAATGTTGCAAAATAACTACTACCTTTCTACTACCAGTACTAGTTCGATCGAATGTACTACGAGAATGAACTAGCTTTTAAAACTAAAGTGGAAGCATTTTCAGCAGCACAAATTTTGGAACATTGCATTGTGTAGCAGCTGTACATGTAAGCCAATGGTCATTTGGGAACTTTCAACGAAATGAAAATTGACCTTTCATGATTTTACACTTAAATCAACTTTTTATGTTGAAATCTATCAATCTGATAGAAAACCTGAAAAAATAAAAAGATTACTTTCCACTTAGGTTCTGATGCAATACTCTCCGAAAACATATTCAGTTGTAAGTTATATTTTTATTTGTATGTTCATTGGAACAAGGTTGAGGCAGTCTAGCCTAAATCTACTGCTCTGGGCATCGTCGTCTGGTGTAGGCTTTTAAATCATGCTACGAAAAAACCAAATCAGCCAACTAACATATGCATAAATTCAAGCCATGACCTGATGCTGGATGCGCAATGATGGAATGCGCAATCGCGAACATGACAAAGTGCTGTTCGAACACAATTGTAACGTAACCTCGCGGTACTGAACAGTAATGCGTACATGAAACGAAGACGGCACTACAAAAATTAGAGAGGAGGCTGGCAAATACTGCCTGTTGCAGTTCACTCAATTTATTGAGGAAATAACTATCAAACTACTAAGTATGTACAATATTACCGTGCCCTTCTAAAGGTTACTCTCAACAAGTCTACTGTTCTATTACACGAACTGGAATGGAATCTTACAAAATCAAGCCCCTTTATATATATGGATGATAATTGAGCTCTGGTGCACAGCCCAAACAACTGGGAGCTAACAACCTGCACGACTTAGAATTTCAACCTTTTCCCTTGTGAAATGCTAACTTAATTTTAACTATTAATGTAACATCTGCAACCTGGAATGTCTGAGCAGCCTAGGAATGTAGGTCAGTTCACTCAAAGGAGAGAGTGTCACTGGTCACTGACCTTGAATAGACAGGCAATGAGTGTACGACCCCTACACGGTTATAAACTAATAATGAAATCCTGTAGAAATCACACTATTAATGAATGATGAGTTTTACAATAAATATTAGAACTGAACATGGCAATTGGCCACTTATTGAGGTGCATATAAAATAACGTCAAATAAACAAGAGCTGCTAATTATTACACTTGCCCCCCCCCCCCTCGAAAGGTACTCTCCCTGAGTAATATACCAAACAGTGAAATGTGAAGGGTGCAAACAATTTGCTAATATTAACACTTGCAGTGTCTGTGCTACACAGTGCAGTTTTATTGTTTGAGAATACATTCGCATGCGAACCGTTTCAGCAAATTTTGAATACAACCTCAGACGTAAAATCGGTCTGAACATATGATAATATTGCACATGAAAACTTTCAGGAAAATACATTCCGGGTAAAGCTAAAAACATAACTTGATATAAAAAGTACTTAAAAGGAGTACATATGGTACATGCAGGTAAATAGAGCAAACCTGAAAAAGTGGTCCCTGATTGCTTCGAAAAATGTAAATCAGGGGTTGTGAGTTCATGTTTCTTGGATTTTCTTGCCACGTTAATCTGACAGCTCACTGCAATTATGGGGGGCATGTAAATAAAGGGCGTGGCCTTCAGTGCAGGCCTCGTGGGCCAACGAAGCACCCAGAACTCTGACCCACTTTTCCCCAGGTTGTGAATCTTCATATTCCTCGCACAGACTAGACATTCATTTTGTCGAGTATCCGCCTGGGCAATCTGTTTTCTCTTCCTTCTTTGTTGCCTCCAGTTTTGCCTCTAGTCGTCTTCTTAGGCTTGTTTTCCTTGCTTGCAGACTGGCTGCATAGCCACCACGTTCTTTTTTGGTGTGTCTGTCAGTATTGCCGTATGACCCTCGATGCTTTCCCACTGTTGGTCACTTTTCCTGGGTGGGGCCCTTGGCAGCTGCGCGAAGAGGGTGAGAACGTTTCGATCCCTGGAAAATATCTGGAAAGAACCTTTGGGGCTGAACTCTAGACTCCGGAATCGGTTCTGCGGAGCGGTTGATGTGGAAGGACCAGGACCAGCAGATCAACGGATCGGATCCATGTGCTTCGGTATCATTAATCTCCCCGATGCACCTTTGTTCTCTGCTGGCATGTGTAGGAGGCAGTGGTTTCAGGAGAACATGCCATCTCCCTCCCCTCTTCTCCTCCTCAGCTGTGAGGGTGGTTCCTTCGGAGCTGACACACTCGGTCCGTGTGTCAGAGGGAGATAATTTTTTCCTCAAAAATGTCCCTGTTGAAGGGGACAATTCCCGTCTTTCTGAACCCACTGATATGTTGGCAGGTGTGTTGGCTTTCGGGAGGGCCTCCTTTATGATCGCTGGTAGATCATAAATCAACATAGCCGACCTGGGTGGGTTCTTTATCCGGGCAACTTTGTGCCGATCTCATTATTTCTTCAGAGGCCCATATACTCCCCTGTCTAATGGTTGGAGTTCGTGTGAGGTAAGGCGGGGGGAAGGCTAGGAGGACAACGCCATTCTCTTTGGCGAGCGCAATTCCTCCGAGAGAGGTGAATGCATGGTTATCCAAGAGGAGTAGCGCTGGTTTTTCCTTTGTTGGTTTCACATGTTTGACGAAATGCTGCATGACCACACAAACTCCCTCTTTCATCCAACCAGATGGGTTTGCGGCACCAATGCAACCGTAGGGCCGTTGCAAATGAAATTGTCTTTGAAATTGACCCAGGGAAATATCAGCAATGGGGGGACGGAATTGCCAATGGCATTCACTGCTTCGCAGAGGGTGATCAATGTTCCTCTCTCACTGGATGTGATAGCACCAACTTGCTTGACCCTTTTGTTGCTATCACTTTCAGGGTTTCTGCACAGTGGTCACCCCTGTTTCGTCTACATTCCATATGTTGGCAGGCTCGAATCTGAAACCATCTGACAGCTTATCGAAGAACCTACCCACATTATGTTTGTTGAAACTGGGCCCTCCTGCCGAGGCTGGTGGCTTCCGGGTTTCTAATGCTGATTCCTGAATTCCACTTCAGAAAACCTGTCAACCAATCAGACCCTGCCTTCTGGTTGTCAATCCAAGCTTTTGTATGTCAATCGTTACAGCACATTCATAGGCAAATTGTCTCACTTCTGAATGAGAAATCTGAAGTAACCAGCCGCCCGCCCATTTCAAGGTAATCTGCCTGTTTCCTTCTCCCGGGTGTCACTGAACACCTGGCGATTCCTATGTACCTGTCTCACATTTTTACCATCGCTTCACCTGGACTGTGGATTCAAGTGGTCCACTCTCCTCTGAAATATATCAAAATGAACAACACATATGTCAAATAATGACAGGCTGATAGTAGTGTTATGAGGAGAATGAAGTAACAGCATGACCTCCAAGTCCAATTCAACCACTGTGTCAAACCTAAAGACAACCTACGCAACTGATAAAGTGTCACATGACACACATCGTAGTCTTTTGCAACTGACCGAACAGATTTGTTTTCGAGAAGAACCGTTTCAGCAGCACGCTTCAGTATATCTGGTGCTGCCCGCGCGTTGATTTTCCTCTCGTAGTTTCTCATGATTAGTCTGTAAACAAATATATGACATGGTTATATTTCACCTCAACCCTTCAAATATTTGCCATCGATATTCATTCTCACGCAATGAACGTTGACCAAAAAAGCCACCTCCTACTTTTTCCCTTATGCATATTTGGGACACTCATCAACCAAATGTTGTTCTGTTCTACCCACATGCATAGGCATGTCCTTGAAAAGCCATGTCTTGTGAGTTAATATACCCCATGTAATATTACCACCACACCCCATGTAATTAGAACTGAGGGTAGAATGGATTCATTGATATAGTCAGAATTTACTTACCAGGGCCAAAGGACATATACTGAAGTCATTCTTCGCTTGGGGAATGTTGTTCGTGAGCCTGACTCGTTGTAATACATGGAAGAGGGCACCAAGTATAATCCTCAACTCCCTTTGATTCTAGTCCCCTGCGGCTTGTGTTCCTTTGAGACCTTTCTCTTTCAACCAGCCCCATCTCCCCTACATCCTACTATAAATAAACAACCAAAAAAAAGCATGTAACATGGACATACCTTACGGAACAATCCAAACTAGTAGTATGCGTGTCGAAACAAATCACAACAATGGAAATATCCAAAACAACGAAGCAGAGAACAACGACTCATGCCCCGGCAAGTGATAATGAGTAATGTGCGAGTCAAATATTCTCCTCCATATGTATGACATCATTCATTTTTTGTCTCGCCGTGAATGAAATTCAGGAAGAGACTTAGAGATCACTTTGGCATGTGGGTGTGTTTGTCACACTTTCTTGTTAGTAGGATTTCTCACAAACGCGTGAGGCCGATTGTGACGAAATTTGTGTGTAGCACTGTGGTTGGGTGTAACAATCAGATTAGATTTTGGGCAGAGCAAAACGTCATAAGTGGGTAATTGAAGCCTAATTTTATGTAATGAGGTTTAAGCGCGTTAGCAAGATGATGCAAGAACCGTATGTGCTACATTGATGTGGTTTGGCATGTTGGACCCTGGATGACAGGAGATTGAAATGATTAGATTTTCAGCATAAAAGATGCTGATTATTAAAGCGGTTTTTTTAAAAGTCTGATTGCATAATTTATGCCAATTTTTCAAGTTTTTCGAATTTTCACGAAACTTGGTGATGTGGTCTACCATGGTTCCCGAGAAATTCAAAAGTGAGTAGGGGTCATGGAGGTCATTTAAGGTGTCTCATTTGCATTATTGTGATAGGTTTGATTGTGACTACAAAAATAATGTAACATTCTTGTCCTCTTTCTACCTGGGGAGGCGTGGAGAGCAGATGGGGGGTGGGGCATGAAGGAGAAAAAGCAATTAAGGGAATTTGGTATTAAGAGTCAAACGATTTGTGGTTATATGTGACAATAGTGATTATGTTGCCATTGACAATGGTTTTGTAATAGTGGTTGTTGGGTAGTGAATAATGCAAACCACCGATCCAAAACCAGCGAGACACTTTTTGGCGATTGCCTTGTGTTATATTGAGGAAACAGAAGGAGATTGTCATTGTCCATCAGTATAAATAGTATATGGAAAATGGGATTGCACAAACAGTAAGAGACAAAGAGAAAAATTTCCACACACAATGAAAGGAACAAATTCCAGCACGCTCATCAAGGTATTCCGGTAGCTGGTACCCCCAGTAGCTTATGGTATATTTAGTGCCATCAGGAAGGGTGGCAGATTCCACCACTTCCCATATCCGACCCCGTTTTGGCATGGTTAAGGTGGAGACAGTTTCAGAGGGCACATTGGCCGGAAGCTCCACCTCATCTAGGAATTTCTCCAGGACGTTTGGCTGGTCGACATTCGTCTGGTTGCCTTGGAAGCTTTCTGTGGCCTCAGGTTGTTTTGTCCCTGAAAAGGGGTTGGCCATGAATCTAATAGTTCCTGGACGTCCTGAGGGTCAGCCTCGGACTCCAGGCCTCTCCCCAGGATGTTGGAGTCCTCTCCAGTTGCGGGATATCTCGCTGCGGGGAGTGGCCCCTAGTGGTTGGTCCAGTGTATCAACAGATGTTTCCACCTGGACTGCCGTTTTGTCCAACGGGTTGGAACCCATCCACTGGAACCTCAGGGCGAGTCTTTTTTAGGGAAGGGCATACTGGGGTAGGGGTATCAGTGGCCTGGAATAAGTTCCCACCAAGGATCCATCTGTTGTCGGGGCATCTGCCTGTTCAGGAAGAGTCCCTCCTGACTGAGTCGGGCCCGATGAGTCTGGATAGACCTTGTTGACGGCACCAAGGTTGTTGTTCCCCACTGTATTGGCCTGGGGTGGGGAGGTGGATGCGGTTTTTCTGGCTCAGTGTGCTGCCGCAACAGAATCATGCCGTTTGCTCCTGCGGTTGTGACCACTTCTGGGCTTGTTGAGCTGGCCGGTCTCGCGGCCAGCGCTTCGATGGGAGGCTGTTGAAGAATTGTCTTGAGAGTATGAGTGACAACCATGTCTTTCCAGATCACTCCTCCTTTCGGATGAAAATCGGCAGTGTGGCGTTCTACAGTGCCACACTCGGGGCAGGTGAAATGTTTAACGTTGCCGGCCAAGCGGACTAACGGTGTAGGAATTCCTTCCCACACTTCCAGCAGGCAAGAGACTTGTCCCTCTCACGAATATTTCTGTTACCTGGATACATAGTGCTTATAGAGAATGCTGCAGAGAATCAGTGCAAAAGTAGTTGTTGGGTCAAAGGGCTCATTAAGAGTGGACTCAGTCCATTCCCACAATTTTAGGGTGATAAAGTTCATTTGGGAGCCAGGAGCTGTCCTCCACTCTCATTGGCCAATCAAAACCGGGATGGTCATTCCCCTCACAGTAGATAACTGGACATGCCTGTAATTTGTATAGCCTTACACCACCGTGTATGTATACAGTGGTCACGCCTCGTTTCTCCCAATTCAACAGTATGTGAATATACTTCAGCCCTATTTTATAGTTAGGTCATAAATATTAGCCTTGCCCTGCTTCTGTACTCTCAACTTATTGACCTTCCATAAACTGACTCTATTGGGTCTAACCATAAATGTTGTCACCATAGCGATTAGGTCTAGTTCTCTTCGTGTGGCCACAGCGGGGTAGAGTACAATCCCCAGTTAGGTCCCCACTGCTGGGTATAGGCTTGCTAGTTTCTGTGTTCATGTCCTTGACTGGCTCATCGCTGGTTAAAGTGGTAGAAATGGGTCTTTGGATATGTTTACTTGTATTCCTGCTGGTATCAGGCACTGGTTCACTACCGGTTGGAATGAGTTTACCTACTCCATTGGCTGGTTCACTTCACAAACCACATTCTGAGTCTTCATCTCATCCAGCGTTTGCTTGAGCTTGTCTCTTAGTGCCACTGGGAGGGGGGGGGGGGGGGGGTGGGAGGAGGGCACTCACTACAGAGTGGACAGCTTGATCGACGGTGATGTGATATGGCTTTTAGAGACAGCCAACCAAGACCACAGGAAGCATTACCATAGTTTTCAGTCAGGTCCTCTGGTCTCTCGTCCACATCCATGACAATCTTGACCAAATTTAGGTCTCTGGATGCACAAACCCCTAGAACAGCCCCAGTGTCTGCGACAGAGAACTGAATACATTGGCCGTTACATTGCAGCCAACACAGGCTTCTAACCCCCTCCTCCCTTATAACTTGTCGACGAGGCTATTTGCGACTTCTCCAGCTTGACCTCTACTTGGTATGGAAGTTGAAGTTGATTGAAATTCTAGCGGGTAGTATGTTGGCCTGTGCACCCTTAGTGTCGCACTTACCTTGGATGCGAGCACAAGCTTTTCCAATATTTTACACTACAGCATGAACACACAGCCACACGACACCCAAAATCATGAACAAATTTCCCCTATACAACTACTATAGCCAGGGAGATATGAAGGGTCAAATTTTGATTGGGTGGTCTAGATGCTCATCCGTCACCAGCATAGATACCCTTAGTCCTCACTGTATTCTGTAAGGTCAGCTGCACCTCTTGGATGACCTCGGAGATGTCTGGCTCAGTCATATTGGCAGTCGGCTTGTCTGATTTGATCTGCCTGGCTGGTTCTAAATTGGGTTGATGGTGGGCCCTCGAGATGGCATATCCGTCCCTTGGCTCACCATCCGAGTGGTGCTTCTTAGCAGTTGTGAAAAAAGTAGAAAAAGTTGGTGATGATTTTTGTAAGGTTTCAAGAAAGTAAACTTGGTAACTTAGAATAGAATATATACATTGTATAATAATGGAGAATTAGGCAGGATAATGGTGGAATACCATGGTCATGACATTCCCAGTGGCTGTGTGTCATGAACAGCTGTAGTATTCATTTCAGCTCATGTGGGGCTGACATGGTGAATGCAGTAGTTGGTGAGAATTCATGGTTATGTCATTAATATTTGAGGAACCTCTGCAGTTACCTGAGTGAAAAAGTGTTACCACTTCAAGTTGATAATTTCGAGATGTAATTGATTACCACTAAAATCAGTTGTGACTCAACATCTTGTGAGTGGAATTCTGCAGTCATTGAGCGACAGTTGCATTATTGCTGAGAGTTGTTGGTTTGGGTAGGGGGGGGGGGGTTGTTGGGGAACGGTTACAGTGACTGTAGTTTACTCAGTGACAACAGTGGCAGGCATAGTACTTGAATAACAGATAAACAATGATAAATTGGAGAAATAGGCAGGAGGGGTGATTAACTGTATGTTATTCCTCCAGTTGTTCCTGCTCACTGAGCAGTCGATGGTCAAGTTATGCCAATGGTGTCCAGAATAGATGCCTGCTGGCTTCCTCATAATTCTCTTCTCAGCAGGAGCCTGGAGGGGTCAAGTACTGACCTCTTGGAATGCAAGATTGATGGCTTATTCATATATGACAGCTGGAAACTTCTGAAGTGGTTGGGGAGGTCACACACACAGGCCGTCTGCCTCCCACTCTTCAGGCTGAGTTGGTAGTGGCCCGTGTCTGCAATGCTTGGCCATGAACTCCTTCAGCTTTTTGTCAGGCTTAATGTTTCGTTTTTTTTTTTTTTTTGAAGATACCAGCAGTACCCAATACCGGTATCAAAATCGTCATAAATTTTCTTCATGGTTATCTACAAGTTCAACTGTCGCCTATTGAATCGCACGAAAAACTGCGAAAAGTCTCCCCTTTCAACTGGAGCCTTACGGAACACGCTTCGAGAAGAATCAGGGCTGATGCATGCTATTTCACTCCTCGTTTACTTTAGGATCTTTTTAGGCCAATTACCTGAGGCCTTCAGATGTTCGACTGATTGAGTTCCCCTCCATGTGGCATCTTCGCTATGACAACCCCATCACCTTGCAGGCCCAGGTTCAAATTAGACATGACCCTTTCTGCAGGATTTTCCAGCTGTGGTGTGGGGGCGTTTGAACTGAAACCAGTTGGTCCAAGTTCCTTTACAGGAAATATGCTATTGGACAAGGATGATCTGGACCACCATCATGATAGTGGCATTCTACCGGATTGGTCTTCCCTCCTCATCCAGGGACGGTTGAGTCACAGGCGTGTCATGTAGCGCAACAAGGGCTCAAAACAGCAGTTCTCCTTAATCCAAAACATGGACCTGCTGGCCCTGTATACAAAATGTCATCCATCTTCTGGTATGTTGATGTGAAGCTCACGGACGCGATAGCGAAAAACTTCTTGAAGTCGTTGGTCTCCTACTGCCATAACCTTGTGTCACAGCCCAAACGATGACTTGCTGGCCACTATCCCGCTGACACGGAGAATTCCTGGCTCCCCTACTTTTACAGTGTGGTTGTCACCTTGACAAACGAACGTTGTAATGTTACAAATTTGACAGCAATTCCCTTCTCATAACAAAATATCGCTGATGCATAGTATCATCCCAGTGGTCTTTCTGACTGCGTCAGCACCCATCATTTAACTCTTTTTTGACTCTTCCCCCAATTCTTGCGTGCCGTTCGGAAGTTTCTCTGCTGGTTCAGAATTGCAAACGCAGCCACTGCAAACTGAGGGTAGCTTGACACCTCCTCACATTCCGCTTGCAACCTTCTGATGCAAGTCTCTTGCACTCATTGCCATTGCTAGGTGTGTGACAGCCTGGCCACTTCGTCACTGATCGTGCCTTCTGTCCATCCCCACTGCTGTCTCCAGTTTATTGGCAAAAAATTCTTGGCAGTTGACTAAGTCTACGTTCGGTATTCTTCTGGTCGTCTCGTATTGTTTAGTCTAAGGTCCCAAATTAGATCTGGATCCTCATGGTCGATCATCCGGCGGATTCTTTCTTTCGCTTCCGATTCGGATGATAACTATCCAGCTGAGGCGTCTCCTCATCTCTCGATACACCTCTCTTCACACTGCGATCTTCGATCCTGTCCGTTCGTTCCCGAACGAGCCATGAAGGCCCTCGCTCATGGCACCTATGGAATTTAGGCATATCCTTCTTTAATATCTTCTTGTTGTTGTCGTTCGTTGCTGGGGCTGGCGTTTCCGAGTCACTATCGTTCACTGTCCAGAGGAAGTGCAGATATGAGCAGCTCCCTGTATAGGAGTATCGCACTGTCTTGCTAGGGAAGGCCAGTTCTTGCAAGTTGACCATTCTACGTCGTCGGTCAGTTGGAGCATACTGGTTGACGAGGATAGGCGTGTATGGCTCGTGTGCAGTAATACAGCATGCAATTACCTTGTAGCGAGCGAGCCTTTGTTAGAAGTCATCATGAGGGTTTGCCGAGTAGATCTCCTATTCATCCACGTCTGTCCTTGCTGTCTTCCTTGAATGCACAAGGCCGGTGGCATCGAACTGCTGCTCCAGATATGATGAGTACGTCCTAAGTTATCAGCTATGTTCCCATGTTTCCATGTGCCCTCTTACGATGTTTTGGCCCTTCTCTGGGCAGTTGTACTTCATCCATCGAACATGACGGGAACCCAAAACCTCGATTTCTTCAGAGTATCCCGGTGTCCATCAAGATCCCATAAAACATCGGACAATGTGCTCATGAAGTGCTTACCCTGCTCAATTGAATCGGGCGTCCATGCCAATTCATTCCGTCTGCACCACTTCAGAATGTCATTTTTCAGTTTGATTCTCTGTTTGGTTTTATTTCTGGGTATGGTGGTGGGAGGCTCCCACTTTGGTGCTGTCCTGCCATCATCAGCGCAAAGGCGTTCACAGTCTCTGGACGAGGTGCAGGTGGTTCAGGGTCTGAGATAGTAATTCCACATAGTGGACTAAGAACACTCACGATGTCTCAACAAGCTCACTTGCTTTCACAGAAACTGTGAGTTTGTCCTTTCACTCTCCAACATTGACCATGATCTGTGAAGAGTGAACGGGACAGAACAATCAACATGCCAGCGCTCTCTCTATCTGCAACAGAACATGACGGTCCAGCTAAACTCTCCCCATACACCTGCCATAAGGATAACTCCACTTGGCACGCCGACAAGTGCAACGGCGCGGTCCTAGCCATGCCCCCAACCAGACTCTGTTGTATAGAAGAAAAATTGCATGGGTCATAACCCCAACATGCCAATGACGCGTCAACCTATCTCATCCTCCACCATATTCCGCATTTTTTTGAGAAGACAAAAACTGACGTGGGTCATGTACCGACACGCCAATGACGTTATACCAATAGCATCACACCCGAGACCAGACTCACCATTTTAAGAAGAATTGACGTGGGTCATGTAGCTTACCCAAGACGACTATTACGTCGTACCTAGCATCATACTCCCGACCAGATTCAACATCTTAAGAGGGAAAAACTGACGTGGGTCATTCACCCGACATGCCAATGCCACCGTACCCCTATAGCATCACACCCCCGACCAAAATGGCCATTTAAGAAGAATAAATAGAATAAAACTGACGTGGGTCATCCAACCGACATGCCAATGCCACCGTACCCCTATAGCATCACACCCCCGACCAAAATGGCCATTTAAGAAGATAAATAGAATAAAACTGACGTGGGTCATTCAACCGACACGCCAATGCCGTCTTACCCCTATAGCATCACACCCGAGACCAGACTCACCATGACGTGGGTCATGTAGCTTACCCAAGACGACTATTACGTCGTACCTAGCATCAACTCCTACCTATATTCAACATTTTGGAGGAAAATATCAAGAATATGAAAAAAAAAAAAAACTGAAATGGATCATGTAGGGCAGGCCTATTCTGAGTCATATAGCCTACTCCACACTAGGCCTACATGTCATGCCCCCCCCCCATCAACTTCTCAAGAAAAAAAAAACTGACACAGGCACAGGGCCAAGTAGGCTACCACAGTACTGCTGCGAAGCGCAGGCAAAATTTCTCCAGGGCTATATTTTTCGTTGTAAATAACAATAAGGATACCACCACTGGTCCTCTCTGCCCCCCCCCCCCACCCCCCACGATGAATTTAAGATACTCCTGAAAGAGTTTATTCTTCCGTGTGCCTATGACTACTCACCGGCGTAGCTTGGTATTTGTCGTCAATCGGGTCTCCATATCAAGCTCCCCACTCGCAAACTCGGCGAAAATATCACATAGGGTTTCTTCCCTCCGACCACAGTGCGAGCCTACCACGGCTTGACGATTCTTGTCCCTGTTCGTATCGAAACGAAAACGAAGACCATCTTATAATTATTGCCCCAAGCGGGAAATATTTCTAAAAAATATAAAGTTGAAACACACTACGGAAGAAGATGTGTTGATATCGATCTAAACTCGGCTTCGTACGCGTATACTACGTGCTAAAATAGTGTACCGATGAGTGCATGATGACATTGATGTAGCACGCGTATTAAATCGAACGAAGATGAACTTTGATATTCGCGTGGTTTTAGCACGTGCCGTAATTCCCGCGCTCGTTCAATGCAAGGTTGTACATCCATACTTATGACTTGCGTTCGAGGGTTGCCAGGAACATCTCGGCATATAAATATTGGAAATCATCCCTATTCATCAAAACTTCAATCGACCCAAAAATATAGATATCGTAGACATGGAATTGCTTTCAATTATAGGAGTCTGACGAGAACAAACTAGTAGGACTTCACTATTTTTGTTGTACGTTGTACAGATATGAAATATCCCGAAACAAAACAAGTTTTGCAGTCGCAATGTACGATACATTAAGGCGGTATCGATCGGCAAACAGTGGAAGTTAAGGGCATGTCTCAAAGTTTACTACAACACGACCCGGAAAAGGAAAATGCCCGTGGAATTAGCAAGTTTGACTTTGAAAAAATAAAAAAATACTCAGATGCAGACGATACAAAATGACTGTTATTAATATGTTATGAACACAAGTCAGGGTCTGGCATCTATGACCTACTTTTCCATTGAAAATGCAACTTTTTTTCCACTTTTTTAAATTAAAAAAAAAAGTTAAAGGAGGCGGGCGCCAAAAAGGAAGCGGGCGGGGACGCTAAACATGTATTTTTTTTTTGGCCTAACATTTTATTATAGGGTTTCTGCAATCTGGGCAATAATTTCCATGACTTTGTAGGGTAAATGAACTTTCTCCTGATCTCTTTATTACTCTTACAATAGGTTTGCCCTGAACTTTAGCCGACGAACCAAGGAAAGAATGTCATTTCTGACATTTCATATCTCTATCAAAAAAAATATTTCTAAGGCGTTCATTGGCTGAATTCATTGCTGGAATTCCTTGACTTTTTTGTTTTCCAAGACTGCAGAGCTTTGAGTATTCCTTTCAATTGTCTGTTGTGTTTTGGCAAAGAAGAACTCAAAAATTTTACATGTGAGGAGGATTTGAGGAGGCTTGGCGGGAATAGCTTGCTGACAGCATTTTCTGTTCTGACGGTACTGTTTGGGTTGGTAGTTGGTTCCGTTTTCAGTTTCAGTTTTCACAGTTCTGTTTCAGGGAATATCCAGAACCTTTGCTACTATAGGTCCAAAGCGTGGACAATTGACTTTCCCTGGAGGAGTTCATCCTTTAGGGGGTCTTCCATGATGGTTAAATCTTTCAGCTGACCGTCATCCTTCAGGATGGTTACGTTGAGTCCTCCGCTGGCGATTTCTTTGAGGGCTTCAATGGTTCCGATCAGACTGTGGTTTTCTGGCTGTCAATATTTACACACAATGAAACTTGATCTTTGGAGTTACTGAGACCACCTCTACTAGGCTTCCTGAAGACCTACTGCATGAAGTGCTCCTGGTATAGCCTGGACCTGATGCTGATGTATTCTAATATCCTCCTGCAGTTGGATTCGAAATGAGGGAAACACCTCAGACCTGTGGCTAGAGGGAAGCCTTCATGCATAGCATTATATTGCTCTCCCACCTTCTGTGTTGTGGAACCAACTACATTTTATTTAAACTGAGGACAGCTGCGAGTGATCGAAGAAAGTATCGGTTGAAAGTCGGTAAATCTTTGCTGAGATGAACAGCAGTTGGGCCTAATAATACGGGAGGCACCCCACTCCGTTCTGTTTCCGGGAATGGATGACGATATGTGACTGGGGTTACTTTATAATGGCCAAATTCGAACGTTGGATTGATGCTTGTAGGTAACAACCATTCAATAAGCCACTGAAACAGCTTGAATCTTTGGTTGATCAGCAATTCCTCAGTCAGATCTTGATGTTCCATGACGATCTCTTTCTCTTTGGTCTGTATGTACATAGTGGCTCTTCAGTATCATCCTACTGATCAGTGCTCCCCTTGTATCAGTGAACCTGATGCCTTGATCTCGGGAGCTGATTGGGATTCCTTGTGCCCATTGAGCCCACCATTTGAAAATTGACATTCTGTTGTAGATAACTGTTGAACTATTGCCTGCTCGAAGAGCAGCCAAAGTGTTCTTCTGCTTGGAAAAAAAGAGGGTATTGCCATTCTTCTTATTTCCGTGGGTAAGGACATCAAATGTCAGCTCTAAGCTCTGTAGATTGCTGGATAGTAAATTGCAATAAAGCAACATTAGTTATTACCTTCCCCTCCTTATCCTGGAGTATAATATGGATCGCTGTGGGCCGGCATGTTTTCATAGAATGCATTGAAGGTAGTATTGGTTTGATATCTCTTCAGGAATTTCTTTTTGTACAGAACACTCTCTTGAAATAATGAAATCTCTGTAGCACTCGCAACTGACCAAGTGCCTATTCTTAAAGTACAATGGTCACAAAATGGATTTTCTTCAACTTCAACGTTTCTTGTCTGTCCCAAATTTTCCCACCAAAAAATTGGTATGACTCACGATTCATGATTCGCACTGTGGTCTATTGACCAAAGAGCAGCTCGCGCGTTTTCTACATTCCCCGCACTAATAAACGTTGTGCCAAGATTTGGCTTCAGAGAAACAGATGGGCAAGTGGGCATTGTTTTTGTACAGATTCTCCACAATTATGTTCGTGTCGCACAGGTCACTGACCCTTGTGTGCGTTACGCAACCCAAGCTACTCATAACAGGTCCAGGGCTGCAGTGTTCGGGGCTTGCACAGGTTGGAATATGTGCCACATAATAATAAATAATACAGCGTGGTCTATCGGAATGAGGACAACAAAAGCGAATGTGGGGGTAACCTAATCTCCGGTTTACTAGTTTATTCCAGGATTGGCTGACTCTCCCCAACATATAAAATAATACTACATATCATGATACAACATAAAAGCACGGCCCGAAACAATAAACATAAACACATTATATTCAGTCACAGTATAAAACTGCGTGTGTGAGCTCACGACTTCCAGTTGTGCTACACTGCATGGCTGTCCTCCTTGATGCGAGCTGTTTCAGCAGGCGACGCCAGCATCCAGTGTAGTGGGTAGCGAAGAACACAACGGTAGAGCACACCCTCAGTCGGGGCTGGGACAGCTAAGCTGCTCCACGCACGCCTAGCGGACGAACATCATATAGTCCCTTGGGGCTCCTGTCAAGGCCAACAACAGAGTAGGCCGCAGTCACATGTCCAGGATAGGACACCTGGATGGAAAATGGTACAGTTCCTAATGAATAGCCTCTGGTTCTCTCAAATGTCAGTCTGTGCAGGAGATGTTGCTGCCTCTCAGTGTAAATGGCGAATGGTGGAGATCACTGGCCAATGGGGGAGATCACTGGCCAGCACTGGCCCTGTCGAACCACGCTCACTGTTGTGGGGCTGCTGGCTGGGGTGCTGGCAGCTGCACGATCAAATCTGTCAAAAAGTCCACCAGCATGCTGAGGCCGTCTCGTTCGTCCTGGGCCTGTCGAAGCTGCTGCTCCATGCGTTGGATGGTGGGCTGAAGCTCGTTCCTCCCCTGCTGCCTCCCATTTCCATAAACTTGCTCCAAAATCTGATCACCAGCCTCCTCTCCCAGGCTGGCTCTCGGTCTTGTGGCTGCTGGGGCTGTCGTTCCTCGTCCCTGGTAAGACTGGTTGCTGTACCGCGTCCTTCCCTCAGACGGCCTCATCCTCAATGGTGTAAGGCATATTATTAGTTATCTTCATCTGCTGCAACATGTTGACAGTGGTAGATTCACAATGACAAACTCCTGGTGGAGGCTTTGTTGGGGCTTCAGCTGGGGACTTGGTCGGCGGGGAGGACTTCTTCCTCCGCTCCAAAGAGAGCTTATTCCTGCGGCGTATCCTTCCGCTTTGGCACCCTGACGTTCGATCTCTTACGCTGTTCCTCCTAGCAGTGGTCGACGTATGCCATTAAAGGCATCATTTCCTCACATACACTACATTGGAAACGTGTTGAAATGTTGACAGTGATAGTTCACAATGACAAACTCCTACATGTCACAGCCCTATATACCAACTCAAAATGTGACGTCACTCATTCAATGCCACGTGATCAAATGCTCGACCCTCATTGGCTCATTACCATCATCAACCCTCGAACAACTACCAAATCCACTACCCTGACACTTTTGCTAGGGAAATGTGACATCATGCAAATACTAATCGCTGAATGGTCCTCGATGAATGTCCTCATATACTACTTGCTGCATCTTTTACATGGCTTCAACGAGGTGCTCTGTTGCTTCCGTCATGAGATAAACTTCAGCTATGCATCCATCATACTCTCATGATGTGCCACTCTTCACCACTCCTTGCGACAAGAAGGCATTCCGGGATTTGTGCGTGAAATTTGTCTGAAGACGATTTTTTCTACAACTTTGTTAGACATGTCTACCATGCTTTGAAGCCTGGATGTGAAATCTGGTCAAGGACTTTCGCTGCTGCTTGTGGAATGCTCATGGGCATTGTAATGGGTGTCCTGCTTGACACTTCTTCCATGATTAGTGTGTTGAATTGTTTCAAATACTGGCCTCTTCGACCTGGGCTCCAGAAAACCATTCGTGGTCGCCGAGAGGTATCTGTTTTCTCTGTCAAAACAAACTCTTCACTCATGCCACACAAAGCTTGTCTCACTTCATTTGTCTGATGGTGGGGATCAGGAACTTCTTCCCATATGTTCTCAACAAACGAAAGCTTGCTAGTTGTTGATTTCTTCTTTGGCGCTTTGGATATTGCCTCCTTTCCCCACGAGTGAGGATGTCATTGAGGCTCTCTGACTGGTTTGTGTTTGCCCGCAGTGGTTTACCTTGTGAATTACAAGGCATTCCTGCCTTTCTTCTCTGCCTTTGTATCATGTGATCATCAATCATAGTCTCATTCTTCTTCATGTATTTCCACAATTCCTGTGTTTCATGTCCACCAAGCAGCCTGCTCTCATGGCTCATCATACATGGACTTCTGGCTGTCAATGAAATAATGAAACTCCATCTTTGGTAGAGGTGGTCTCGTTCACTACCTGAAGACTTACTGCATGAAGTGCCCCTGGTGTTGCCCGAACCTGATGCTGATGTAATTTATATCCTCCTGCAGTTGGATTTGAAATGACGGAAACACCTCGGACCTGTGGCTAGAGGGAAGCCTTCATGCGTAGCGTTATGTAGTGCTGTCTCACCGCTGTGCTGTGAAACCAACTACCTTTTATTTCGTTGGGCCCAATAATACGGTAGGCATTCCACTCTGTTTCGTTTCCAGGAGTGGATGGCGATATATGACTGGGGTTAATTCATATTGGCCAAATTTGAACGTTGGATCAATCGATGCTTGTGAGGGTAAAACAACTATGCAGATGAGCCACTGAAACAGCATGAATTTGAGCACACATCTGTTATCAACAAGTCCTCAGGCAGATCTTGATGTTCCATGATGATCTCTTTCTTTGGTCTATATGTGATTAGTAAGCTCTCAGTATCATTGTAACTGATCAGTGTTCCCCCTTGGTACGCACCGGTGAACTTGATGCCTTGATCTTGGAGCTGACTGGGATTTCATGTGCCATTAACTCACCATCTGAAATTGACATTTTTCATTGTAGATACTGCTGAACTATGGCTCTCGAAGGCATACTTTATCCGCCAAATGCTCTTCCATTGGTAGGAAGAGGGGTATTGCCATTCTTCTTATTTCCGTGGGTAAGGAACATAAAATTCAGCTTCTTTCTCAGTCTCTGTCTATTGCGCGATAGTAAATGAGCACATTAGTTATTACCACCATCCCTCTGATTGTGTTGTTGTGAGAGGAATCGTTGATGCCTGTGGGTACCACCTTAGTGTTTCTGGCCACTACACACTTTCTCCACTTCTCTTGGGAATTCATCCTGTTAGTGTGTAAAGATTCTAACATTCTTGATATCAATATTCAACAAGATAGGTGCACCACCTTTTATGTCAAGTCAGTGGTCAAGGCAGTCAAGAATCACTGTACCTCTAGGCTTTTTCTGTTCTGATACCTCTGCTGTATAAACCTTTTACCGGCTAATGTGCTCCGTGCTTCTTACTGACTGTTCATGAGTTAACTTCATATGTGGTTCCATCATCTCTCTTCTGATGTGCCACTTTTCACCACTCCTTGCGACACAGAAGAGCATTTCTCCGGGACTGTGCAATAACTTTGGTCTGTTGCAACGTGTTTTCTGCAACTTCGTTAGGACAGGTCGACCATGCTTTGAAGTGGATGTGGAATCGGTCAAGGGACTTGCGTTCTTACTAGATGACGCTGCAGCTGAATGCTCGTTGGCTTGTAATGGTGTTCGGCTTGACACTTGATCCATGATTAGTGTGTTAAATTGTTTCAATGAATGCCTCTCGACCTGAGGCTCAAGGAAACACATTGCTCGTCTGACAGAGAGTATATCGTAGTGGAATTGTCAGAACAAACTCTTCACTCATGCCACCCACAGCTCATTTCACTTTCATTTGTCTGATGGTTGGAGATTGGAACTTCCCTGTTTTCATTTCGAGAAACGTATTGATGTAATCCACAAATAGCCCCCCTTCTGCGATTTGGGATATATGTGTATTCCCTCAAAATGCCATACATTCATAGATTCCAGAAGCCTTGGTACACCATCTCCACCACTTCAATTCCAGTGTACCAATTGTCCCTCGATTTATCGTTTGTTGCACACGGTCCCGGTCTTGAGTTCGGCACAGGGGTGAAGCATAATGGGAATATTAATTTATTTTTGAACGTTATGGTTAACCACGGTATGTGAAAATAGATATCTCCTCCGACGACGATCAAATTTTTCCAACCATTTCAATTCACGAGTTGTTAGCGGATTATAAAATATATTCGCCCCTCCCTCTGACTCACCGACGATCCAACCGTACGTACGTTCTCCTCGCTCAAAATGAAGTTGTACATGGTGTTCACTTCGAGAACCAAACGTCAATTGAGCTCAAATAGGACGGATTGTATGTTTGAGAGAAGACTCAAGTGGTCAATCTTTATGGTATATTTGGTGGACCTAAAAAGCAGCCGTTTTCAGTTGTGAGGGGAACTCCTACATCTAGGGTAACCCTATAATGTGTCGATACCCTCATACCGGGGTGGGGCCTCGTCCATTGTTGATGATGGCTAACTAGGCTGTCCTTGCGGCAGGTGATGGCCTGGGTGGTGATTGGGCGGGATTGAGGTCCACTAGTGAGCCTGTGGGTTGACATGCGGGTGGTGATAGACGGGTGTGACATTCTGTGGGAGCCATTGGAACTGTGACCGTCACTCATCGACTCACAGTCCGCTCAATGCTGGAGTTCGAACCTGGTAAAACTAGGTAAGCCAGGTTTCGAAAACAATTGATCTTGGGTATTGCAAAAAAATTTCTCTTGCCAGTTGCTCCCTTTCACACATACCCGGACGATAAGTCCTCTTGCCATCCTTTCCTCCACTTCGTATCCTCAGCCAAGTCTTGACCATCTTCGAGACCTTTCGCATATTCGACCGCCCACTCCATACTCATCTCTACATCCGATGCGTCCGACATGTTTGAGGTTCAGAGACTGAATGAAGTTGACCTCTGATTACCCTCCCGAAATACTTCAAAATCGATAATGCAACCCTTGTGACGTTCACATAATGAGGTCACATAGTGATATAACATGACCAGGCTTCGGTCAAAAACAGAAGACACTAAAATGCTTGTTTGAAGAAATGCAAATCTCTCTGGAGTATTTGGTTGGCCCTAAAAAGAGCTGTTTTGGGTGTAGGGGGAAGGGGGAGGCAACTCCCATAACAGGAGCAACCCCAACCCTTCCCTGTTCTCCTTCCTGACGTGGTGGCAAGGTTCAGCTCGTGATGCCTAGGCACTGCATTCATTTGGGCGGTCCTTCACATACCCCCAGCATATGGTGCCAGATAGGGTCCTTTGTCTCCTTCCTGACTTTGCTTTCTGGCCCTCCTCCCCCAGGGCTTCCCAGGCCTCTCTCTCTTCGGCCAGATAGAATCCTTCTCTTAGGTGTGGAAGTGTGGCTTTATTGTCCACGTGACTCCCAGCAATCCCGATACAATCTGTTGTGAAAAGCTGTTTACCCCGCCGTTTGGGGTGAAGTCGCTACACGACACTGGAGACAAGGTGGATTTGACGGTACCCTGACCAAGTTGGCCTTGCAGCAGGTGCGCCCTTGCACGTAGAAAAAGACGTCTTGACTCGCCATGGTTCTGGAATCGAATGAACTCTGCTGATAATGGAGCTGTTTCATATACCCTTGACGTCACTACTCGCGTATTGATGCACGTCTGTTCACACGTATTCGCAGCGTTCATGTACTTCTTTTTTAATCAAGCACTGTTTATCCACTATGATAATATTTCAGGGTAGCCAACAACAATTCCTGCGTGTTGAAAGCTCTCACCTTCCTCATGCAACAACTGTTTCTTGTCTTCGTCTCGCAGCCTTCGTGGTGTTGACTTTTTCAATCAATCGATTACAGCAGTTGCAAAATGCGATTGGGGTACTGGGAAGTGGGCTGACGAGCTTGCTGCAAGCTTTTTTTTTGATTCCTTGACGAAGTCAAGAAATACATGCGGTCACGCGTTTGTGTGTTTGACTCCCAGGCTTGTAACAAACGATAACTCGAACCCCACCCGTATTGATGAAGCTCATACGGTACTTGGTCTGTGTGTTTCCCCATGATGAGTACCTGAACCCTGTTGTTTTGGGGGCAGGTCAGAGGTCATCTGAGGTCACCAGAGTTCAAAGAGTCTGAACCTTGTAAACATGATAAGTCCCGAATGCTAGGTAATCAGTTTGAAATTTGTGTGGTACTACCTTAATGGGTGGTGTACAGGCCCTTATTATTTTTGTATAGGTCATGGTGAATTTGGCCAAAAACAGAAAATTTGTGAGAAGTCAATATTTTGGCCAATTGGCTTGTAAACACGACTGATAACTCGACCACCCCAGATGGATGAAGCTCATACTTAGTATGTTTGTTCCCCTGATTAGACCTGAACCTATTGTTTTGGGGTCAGGTCAGCATCGTCATCTGAGGTCACACTAGAGGTCCAAGTCTGAAAACCTTGGAAACACAATAAGTCCAGAATGGGTTGTGTGATCAGTTCGATTTTGGTGTGTAGCTTTCTTATGGGGAGGGCACAGGAACCCTATTGTTTTGGTATTTTTTTTGGTATTTTTTTTTTGGTATAGGTTGTTGGTGAACTTTTGGGGTCAGAGAAATTTGTGAAGAGTCCAATATTTTGGCCAATTTTTGTCTCGTCAACCCGCTAACAACTTTAAGCCCCGCCTGGATGGATGAAGCTCATACTTGGTAGTGTGTTCCCCATGATGAGTACCTGAACCCATTGTTTTGGGGTCAGGTCAGAGGTCTCTGAGGTCACCAGAGGTCACAGTCTGGAAACCGTGAATTAAGTTTGTCGGCTCTCTTATTAAGAATACAGGAACCCTTGTTGGTTGGTTGGAAAAAGAGGAAATTGTCAGACTTTTAGTAGCCCATATTGAGTGGTACAATCTCCCATTTGTCCTTGTGTCTGGCTATAGGTTGTCAGAAAGAGTCAAGGAAGCACTAAGCCTTTTGGCTTTCTGGTTCTCTTTGCTTACACAAACACGGACCTGACAATCTTCAACCAGCCTGCCCTGTAGCTCATCGCTAGCTTCATTCGGTTGCTTCTTGTTGCTGCCGGAGAGGTTCCTGTGCTTTAGCCAGCTGTTGTTGCTGCTTCTGCTAGCGTGTCTTCAGCCTCTTTGGATTGCTGCATATCCTAGAAGCCAGTTTCTGCTGTTTCGTCAGGCGGTATGCATCCTCGTTTTTCTTGTTGAGTATTTCCTCTCATTGGCGGTACAAAAAAAATTGGTCTGGCCTTTTCCCTTTTTATTTTTGTCTCCATTGCTTCCATTTTGCTTTCTGCTTTTGTTCATGCTTCTCCTTCTCTATCTTGTTCGAGGTTTGCTTCATCTGTAACCCTTTCTCTTGACGGATTTCAGTTGGTTTCTCGCCCGCATCTCCTCAATCCGACATCTTGCGCCTTCATTGTACCCTCCTTTTTTTTTTTATTTAAGGAGCATCTCCACCCGTACTTTCTCATCCTCGCATTCTCCAATTGTGAAACAGAAGATGTACTCAGATTATCGTTTCGCGAAAAGGTTGGAGAGTCCTCAGCCTACACCGTAGTTGATAAGGGGGCAGTGGCATGAGCTGGGCATTTTCGTTTCACCTGTTAAAGTGAAATAAATTCTTACAAAATCTGTGGAACTGGAGATTCAAACTGCCAAAGTCTTAACATTTGATACCATGCAAATTTTACCCCACCCGTTTCATGTGTGGGGAATTGGCTGCGCATTGAAATATGCACTTACATCTATCGATGAGGCATGCATTGCATTTTGACTCTGATTACCTTGAAATTACCCCTCATTCAATCGTGACCATCCCGTACGCCCTACCCCACCTAAGTTTCGTTCAAATCTGACAGCCTTGAAATTTTGCATAAACTATGCAAATTAGCGATCCCCAGCATTGCCCACTCTCGAACTCATCCAAATTTCATAAGGGTGGACATGTGTGCCAAGTTTCGTGTAAATTTGATCTATCGTTGGGGAGAGTTATCGCGCAAACGCCTGTTTCCGGCGTGGCGGACACGGCGCCACACCCCCAAAGCCATAATATCCCGGACACAGCCATGGCAATAGGCCTTTAAGTTGGCTAGGTATCATCCAGCCATTAAACACCAATTAATTATGGCTATGGTGGTACAATGTTATATAACCTAACCTACATGCCTTCAGGCGGTCTAGGCCTATGCTCTTCGAACAACATTATTGGCTTCTTACATCGCCATAGCTGCCACTATCCAATTTATCAACCATGTACTTTGCCTAATATGTCCAAATACTCATGTCTCTATATGTGATTTTAAGTTATGCATGTGATTTTAGTTATGCATGAAACAACACACTCGATTTCACTAGACTATACTAGCCACCAACATCGTAACTGAGAAGATTTTCAGCCTAAAATATGCTAATTATGTGGTATAATTTGCATAATTTATGCAATTTTTCAAGTTCGTCAGATTTTCTCGAAACTCGGTGGATGTTGTCCTGTCATGGTTTCCCGAGAAAGTTAAGTGACGTCGGGGTCACTGGGGGGGGATTTAATGGGTCTAATTTGCATAATTTATGCAATTTTTGAAAGTTGTTGGATTTTTCCCACAAAACATGGAGATGTGATCCACCTTTGATCCTGATCATTTTAAAGGTACAGCTGGGGTCAGTAGAGGTCATTGTATTTGCCTAATTTGCATAATATATTCCAATTTCCAACTTGGTAAGAATTTCGCCAAACTCAGTAGGTATGGTCCGCTAACATTTCTGGATATGAATGTGTTTGATGTTCATGAATTTGATTGAATTCCATCATATAATAGCTTTCGTTAGAATAAAGCACTGGGGAACGAGTAGACCATAGCTTCTGTGACACTTTTACTGCTCCTCATAAGCTCATTGTATGTGCCTAATTTGCATAATATATTCCAATTTCCAACTTGGCAATAGGCATTAATAGATAGACAAATGTGGAGGTTTCCTAAAGATATATTTTGGGACATCCTTGACTGCTGCATGGGGATAGGTTGATGGTGTGTGGTGGAGGGGGGGGGAGGGTGTTTGCTGCCTGCAGGGGGGGGATGGCATTTTCTGGCTGCTTGGAAAAATAAAAGGCAATGAATAATGAAGGAAATTCTGAATTTGAAAGGCACAAAGAAGCCCAGGCTGCTGAGGGGATTAAAACATTTCAAGTTGGATTTCGGGTCAAAGAAGTGAGTTGACTGAGCGATAAAACTTTGTTCAAATTTGGGTATGATGGAGAGAGAGTGAGGGAGGGGGGGGGGGGGGCATGTAGAAGAAAAAAGCAACAGGGAGCAACAGCAAAAAAGCAACAGGGACTTTGAAATTAGGAAGTCAAAACTCATTGGTCAGTTATTTTGGGAATTTTTATGTTTTATACGTGAAAATATGTGATGTTCGTTTGACATGACAATGGGCTGCATGAATTGTTGATTGTTTGTTGTAGTGAATAATAGAAAACCACCGATCGCGCAACCAGGCGAGACACTTTTTGGCGATCGCCTTGTTTATGATCGACGTACTGACTGGATAATTATGTAGGCAGTGTTATATGTTTCCAAAATTCCACAACTTTATAGGGCATTTATGTCACAGCATTTCAAAGAAAATAACAGAGAAACGAAATGAAAAACACCTGAAATCGTGATATTTTTCGACATCTATTTAAAATCACTTAATTATACATTTAGAAGAACATGTATTTAATGATATGTTCACAATATGGATTTTGGGTATTACAATTCTTTGGCAAAAGATACCATAATGTGATTTATGTTATGACCCCCTTGTTTATGGAAACACCCATGTTCCAAATTCTCCCACCAAAAAAATAGGTATGACTCACGATTCATGATCCACACTGGTCTATTGACCGAAGGCAGCTCGCACATTTCCAACATTCCATGCACTAATAAATGTTGTGCCAAATCCTGGCTTCAGAGAAACAGATGGGCAAGTGGGCATTGTTTTTGTACAGATTCTCCACAATCACGTAGATGGGCATGCAAAGAATTGAGACAGTCACACTCTTTGCGTCAGTGTGTTTTTTGAGCGTGCCATGCTTAGTAATCTTTTGTACGTGCATATTGTTTATAAGAGTTCACAACATAATCTGTCAGAGAATCCCTTGTGAGGTCACTAGGTCCCTCGGCACAGGGACAAAATATAAATTTTACTGTCATTGAAGTCAGTTCTTAGCAATTTTGAGAGCCATTCGCATCTTTTGATAACATTTCCCAATGAATTGTGATTTTTTTTTTGGTTGTTGTGACTATTGTACTTCCTGTGTGTACCATTCATGTCTACCTTAATGTCCTCCGGAAAGGAGAATTCACTCAATTCTATGGTGAATGCCAGATTTGTCTTTAAACCAATCGGAACCTTAGTACATTTCTCAGTTCTGTCATCAAAGCGGTACTGTATCTTAATATCTTTTGCTGGTATGTACACCGATGTCGTTTGCCTCTTTTATAGACAGGTAGATCTGGAAGTTGTCTTCTCCTTGTGGCCGTTGATCATACAACGAGAGCACCAAACAGGGCTGTGCTTCATTGTCTCGCCTGAAACAAGGTTCAAAAGAGACTTGGTGATCACTTTTGGTGGAAAGAGGTAGCCTATGATCTTACGGTTTTGAGAGGACCCCTGACTAATTTGGTGGGGAGCACCTCAACATTCATATGTGTGGATAACAATGACTGAGTTTAGTGAAGGGAAACGCAACTTAACTGGTTGTGAGTCAACAACTAGATTGCTAGACACTTGCTAGACAATATACTGCACCGTAGCCTCCTAAATCGCACTACGAAGAACGAAATCATCAGATAGAATATTGCATAAATTCTAGCACTGACCATATGCTGGATGAAGTACATCCAGAATGTGAACTCTATTCCAGCTGATAATTAACAGTAGAGTGCAATTGTAGAAACAATGTTACAGTGTTTAACAACAGAGAGAAAAGCACACACTGAATTACCATCCAGATCGGGTGCTCCATATGTTTTTGTTCGATATGTTGTGGGCAATTGCGAACATGACAAAGTATCGTTTGAACGCAGTGAAGAACTGTTTCAGCACCAGCAAAGCGCTGATGTCACTATGCTATTCTGAATACGGCTGGGAAATATTGCACAAATTTCAAGAGAATGGTGTTCTGTACTACTGTTCAGTGTGTACACACAACAGTCTCATATGACGTCACTTCATTAACGGAGTTGGGGGCTTCCATAAAGTTTCCCCAAATAGAGGATTTCTGAAACCTATGATGGGATTCAACTTTCAACAAGGTCCATGGTGTTAGCACTAAGGATTTTTGGCTGGGATGGAATCCCTCCCTGAAAAAACTTTTGGAGGGATTTTCAAAATCAGAGAGTGACCAAAGTCCCTCTCATATTTTTTCTTGAGAGGGATTACCAAATTTAGGAAACGACCTGCAGCCCCCTCATGGTTTATTTGGGAGGGATTTTCACAAAAGAGCCATACATGTTACTAACTCTGGTGACACTATGACTATGGTAACTGTGGTAAAGTCATATCACTCTTCACAGCAAATCCAATTGACAGTTAGTCTGAAAGTTATGTGGTTTCTTCTTCGTTGGTGTCAATTCCAACGTCGCGGAACTGCTGTGTTCCGCTCGCGCTCAGCCTGCGCGACAAGGAGGTCTCTTCAGGAGTATCGGCTTGTCTGTGTTAGTTTCTCTTTTTCTTGAAGAATGAATGGAAGTCCTTGGATGACATTATTCGCCCGTTTGCAGCTTGGAAAATCGATTAGAATCTGTGAACTTATAACAAGTGATAATAATAATACTGACGCCGTGTGATTAACATGCACTGCATGTACTGTACATACACACGTGGGACTTCAATGCAGTAAATACACATTGAGTTGCATTGCATGACCGGAAAACCCCAGTACAGTGTACACACTGCACTACGCTATATTTGGTTCGGTGCAAAGCCTGGGCGACTGCAACCCTGGGCCAGGGCCGGCGCCTGGCGTAGCGCTTGGCGAATCGATCCAGTCAGGTCGTTCTTCAAAATACAACCCATTAGCCAATCCTGATGCTGCAATATGAGTGGCTAGTCATGAATTATACATTTGTTGTTGTTTATTTAATAGGGAAGTCCAAACCAGTGTGGGCATTACACGATCTCATCGTGTAAAAGTTTGCCGGGATCTCCCTTGTTGCAATTTAATTTTTGACGGATTTTGAAACAATATCCGATTCCCACTGATCCTCCATGTAGGGGCGAACACTGACTAGTCAGCATTTTTTTCATTTTTTCTGCATGATTTTTCACTTACATCAACTTTTGATGCGGCACTCTGTTAGATAAACGAAAAAATAAAATACATTCACTTCAGGTCACTGATGCAATCACTTAACAGAAAGGCGGGATCTTCTTTGGTCGTCTGCCAGACAATCTACTTCACCCGTATCCTCCTATCGCAATACTAGAACGAAATCACAGATAGAGACTTGCATAAATTCTAGCACTGACCATATGCTGGATGAAGTACATCCAGAATGTGGAACTCTATTCCCGCTGATAATTTAAAACAAGTAGAAGTGCATTGCTAGAAACATGTTTACAGGTGTTTAACACAAGAGAACCGCACACACTGAATTACCATCCAGAGCGGGTGCCTCCATATTGTTTTTGTTCGAGTATGTGGATGGGCAATTTTCGAACATGACAAAAGTATCGTGTGAAAGCAGTGAAGAACTGGTCAGCACCAGCAAAGCGGGACTGTCACTAGCTATTTCTGAATAAGGCTGGCAATATTGCACAAATTTCAAGAGAATGGTGTTCTGTACTACCTGTTCAGTGTGTCCACACACAACAGTCTCATTGACGTCAACTTTCATCAACGGAATTGGGGGCTTCCATAGTTTCCACAGAATAGAGGATTCTGAAACCTTCAGCAAAAAAATCCAATTGACAGTTGGTCTGAAAGTTTGTGGGTTTTTTCTTCGTTGGTGCAGACTGGCGATTCCATCCAACGTCACGGAAACTGCTCCTGCAGTGAAAACTCGGCAGAACTGTTGTGGTTCCGCTCGCGCTCAGCCCACAATGACCAAAACTCGACGAATCTTCGTCTCAAATTGCACTCGAACCTCTGTATCTCTGAATTGTAAATGTCTCTTCATGAGTATCTTTACTTGTCTGTGTTATTTTTTCTCTTTTTTCTTGAAGAACGAATGAAGTCCTGGATGACATTATTTCCCCCCGTTCGCAGCTTGGAAAAATCGATTAGAATCTTAAACGTTATAAAACGTTTCTGACGCCGTGTGAAGCATGCACTGCATGTACTGTACATACACACGTGGGACTTTTCAATTCAGTAAATACACAGTGCATTGCATGGCAGGAAAACCCTTCTGTCCAAGTGTACAACACTGCACAAGCGCTATATGTAGCTTACGGTGCAAACCTGGGCGGCTGCAACCCTGGACGGGTCCCCGGCTGCCTGGCGTAGCACTTTGCGAATCGACCGCAATCAGGTGTGTCGTCTTGAAAAATACAACCAGTAGAAAACATGATAGCTGCAATATGAGTGCTATCTTGATTATGACCTTGTTGTTGTTTATTGATAGAAGCAGGCGCGTGAGGCATACATGATCTCACTGTATTAAAGTTAAAGTTTTCAGGATTCCCCCGTGTTGCATTTGATTTTTTGAGGCGTGATTTTAAAAACAATAGCGGGTTCCCTCTATCCCACATGTTAGCAACGAACACTGACGAAGTCTGAATTTCCTTTTTTTTCTCATGATTTTGCACTGAATTCAACTGTTAGGGCAAACGAAAAAAAATAAAACACCTCATAAGGTCACTTGATGCAATCACCTAACCGAAAGCATAGCTCCCGGTCGTCTGGCCTGACATCACTGCACTGGTAGACTCCTAAATCGCGCTATGAAAGAACGAATCATCAGTTAGACTATTTGCATAAATTCTAGCACTGACCATATGCTGGATGAGTTAATCCAGAAAGTTAACTCATTACAAACTGATAAATTAACAGGAAAGGTGCAATTGTAAAAAAATGTTACAGGTGCTTAACAACAGAGAGAAAAGCACATACTGAATTACCATTCCAGATTCGGGTGCTCCAATGTTTTGTTGTGTATGTGGGATGGGCATTGCGAAATGACAAAGTACGTTTTGAACGCAGTGAAGTACGCAAAATGTTCCAGCACCAGCCAAGCGCTGACGTCAATGAGCTATTCTGAATACGGCTGGAAATATTGCACAAACTTCAGAGGCGGCACAGTTAAAAAGGAGGGTTCCGCCGGACTGCAACATGTACTAACAAGTTCTGTTTAGTCATTAAGTCTGGAGATATGTGAACACCCCGACTTCTGGTGTGTAGCTACTCGATGAATAGTGGCTGGTTGGTGGTTGGGTAGATCACAACTTGTATAACAACCAGATCTGTTCCTCTGATGGCTGCATGCCGTAGCAATGCCAATGTGATTGTCGATCATAGTGAAAGAAAGAATTTGCAGACAGGAATACAAATTTTCCCTTGGAAAGCGGGCTCTCTCCAAGATCTTGAGTGAGGACATCAGGGAACTCATTTATTCCATACACGATGGCACAGTTTGCAACATCAATGTCATGAAGAAGGTTCTCCGTTGTTCTGCTCAAGAAATTCACATTCGCTAGCGGCGCTACTAGAACTGGGAATCGGACCCAACATCTTTATCCTGTCAAAGTGCTCTCTGTGGACAAGTAATGACGGAGGTACCTTCTGTTGTCTGTAGGGCAAATGAAATTGATGCAATACCCAGATGTGTTTGGGAATGGTCCAGTACCTAGTCAGTGCATATGTATTTGAAGGGGATGTGAGTAAGAAGTGGTGCTTAGGCTTGAAATGACGGCCAGGATAAGTAGTCGTGATATCCTTTGATCGCTATAGGTAATAGGTAATCTGTGTTAATCCCCTCTTCAGTAAAGCCGACATAAATCTCTCTCGTGCCAGTGGTATAGCAGCATTATAATATAATTCTCATCGTCATCAGGAGCAGCAACAGGGAGCTATTACAATTCGGATGGGGACAATGCCATCATGGCAATTATCAAAATGACTTTTCAGGCACACATCATTGATGTCTGCATTACAGCCATTTGCCCACAAGTGAGGTGCTAAAAAATATCATCCTTGCACAGCCATGTGAGTTTTCTGGGATCCATATAAGGTTCCTGAATCACATTTCTACCAACGTTTGGCATCTAAAGCATATAAGACCCATGCTGGCTCTTGGTCCAATCAGCATGACAAGCTCTCTGACCGTCGCCTCGTCCAACAGATGAGAAGCCTAGCAATCTGTTTATGCATAAAGAGGACATGAGAAATGAGAGCTCAGCTTCCTTGACATCCTTCTTCAGATGTTTTTGATAGATACCAGTTTCAGCACTGTTCCTGTATATGGCAACTCTCTTATTTCTCTCATGGATCCCACCTTATCACAGTACATCTGTTTCACCCTTGTGGTTCATTTGGAGGTTATAGAAGCCCCTGGTCCCAGTTGGAGCATCTTAGGTTGCCAGGACCATTTATACCAATGAAATTCACTTTAATTTGGGAGGTGGCAACATCATGACCAATAGAAACTTTTCTGAATGTGATCAACATATTCAGGGCAGTGGCTTGGAGCTGGTCTTGGCAAACAATCTGGAGGTGCACAGACTCGCAGAAACTTTAGCGCTTCAAGTCCATGCTCTTGTGATCGTCTCTTCTGTGTGGATGAAGATGTGGAGAATGAATCCTCAGATCGGAGATACTCAAATGTAGAGGGAAAACTCAAGAATAGCAAAGATATTGAGGTTTTCTGGCCGCATGATCTGTTGAGCTGCTCCAGTGGTGATACAATGTGAGAGGCAACTGACGTACTGTCCCAAGAAGGTACTTCTAGATAAGAGTGCCCATGCTGGATACGTGATCTCACTGCTGTGTTCGTTGTATAGACTCTCCCATCCAGCAAGCTTTCCAATATTGGAGGTTTCTGGTGGGAGAGATTTGATTGCGACACGCCTACAAAGAAAACGCAGTTGGTCATAGGGGTTTCAATGTTGACTGGAGTGGAGGTGTTTGTTCAGGATCAGTAGCAATGTGCTGGAACTCGGTTTTGTACTTGCCAATTTGCTTGTAGAATGTATAATTTCTCGATTCATTCAACCAGTCGAGAGCTTCCCTCAACATGTTATGTTCAGCCGAACATCAGTGTTGGAGGACTTGGGAACTTGTGCATTTTGTGACTAAATGAGGAATATGGAAGCAATCTGAAGTGTAGGGCTAGTGGACATTGGTCTCGAATAGAAGCCTGCTGCCCCGTTGTATTTGCCTCTCCATGTGGCGGTCCACCGTCATATGTCTGACCACGTTGGTAATTCTGCCAACAAAAGTTAAACTGCATCCAAAGATCATACTTGAGCTGGCTTCCCCGTTGTTTCCTCCATTTGTGGACCTAATATGACGTCTCTGTTCAACACCGTGACACCTTGTGTCCCATCAACGATGACGGCAATATGCGGGATCCACGTGTATCCTAAATAATAGTTACTGATAACGTGGGAATAATTATTCTGTTTTTTTACCAGTATACAAACACCCACCTTCTTGAGTATTCACAGAATATTTTCAGGTGTTCACAAGTGGAAACCGCTGGAGTTGACAGTGAACTAAAATTGACAGTGTTTCCACTTTTGAGGTCTTAGTGACTGAAAGAACATAGGTGATATTGCTGACAGATGTGAGAAAAATTGCACTGCAATCACATTAATTTTGGGAGTATGATTTTTGTCTCGCCTGAACAAAGTCAGGAGAAGAGAGGACTTAGCATCTGTGCGTTGTGTGTGTTCGTATGTGTGTCCCACTTTCTCGTTTGCAGGTTCTCTGGAACAGTAAGGCTGATTTTCATGATTCTTGTGTATCGGGGTTGGGTGAAACAATCTGATTGGATTTTGGGTGCAAACGTCACTAATTAGTAGGGTAATCAGCCTATTTAGGTAATCATTGTTTAGGCTCGTTAACAAAGCGTACGGATGAACAGTAGATGCTATGGTGACTTCATTTGGCACATAGGTGCAAGGTATTATAAAACTAGATGAACATGATAGGGTTTAAGTCATCTAATTTGGTAACTCTTGCGAAATTTCCAAAGTTGTCAGATTTTCACGAAACTTGTGAATACTGTTACCTTCAGTCCAAAACTTTTTAACAAGGATTCTGGGTCAATGGGGTCATTCAATGTGCCCAATTTTGCATAATTCAAAGTTTGACAGATTTCCATGTAAGTTGGTGGGTATGGCTCAACTTTTCACTCTTCAACATTTTAAACTTAGAATGCGAGTAATTTCAGTGTGTCGTTTGATAGTTTATTCCAAATTTCAGAGTTTGTACATGTTTGATGCTTGTGGGTATGATCTACCTTTAGTCCCCACAAATTGGAAAATTGACTAGAGTAACTGGGGTTTATTCAGTGTGTATCCGTTTGTGGATTCCCATGAAATGTATTAAGTGTGGTCCCCCATTGGTCCTGTAGATAGTTTTAATGAGAAATGGGTCAATGGAAGTTACTAATGTGTCTAATTTGCTAATTTAGGCAGTTTCAGTCATATTTCCACAAAAACGTTATATCCGTGGTAGACATGGTCGTAATCAGCTCTTATGAATTTGAAATTGGTCCCTGCTTAGTAGCTGTTCCGGTTAAAGCTAATACAAAAATCGGACAGCAACACATGGAATGCCGTGTAAGGTTTGCATGGTGACTAATAGAAGACAACCACTGATCACCCAACTAGGCGAGACACTTGGGGGCGATCGCCTTGTCTAATATTACTGGCACTCGCAGATATTGGACGATGTATATGACGCATTAATATTCGAGGGCAGGTTCCAAATATGCGAGGGAGGACATTCGATACAATGCCCCTCCACTAAAATATTGGAGGGACATGCCCCCCTGCCCCTACCTGTCAGTATCACTTGCCAGCTAAGATATATAAGGTATCGGCGTAGCACCCCGTGTTAAATGGGCCCTACTCCTGATGCAGAATGGGGAATACGACCAGTACCAGAGATCGTACCCTTTTTTTTAGAGTGCACTGTGTCATATAGCCCAAGGATAAGATAGGTGTTGGCTACGTGAGTAAAAAAAGATATTATTAATGCAATCGTCAGACCTCAGATCGGCTTCTGGGGCCATATTCCAGTCAGGGTTGGGCAGGTTGAGAATCTGGTGGGGGAATGCCCCCTTGAGTAATTGTGAGGGGCTTTCACCTGGGGGGGGGGGGACAGAATTGTTTCTGCACAGAGCACTTTCCTATTGTAGTGTTTACCAAAGACTCCAAAATAGGGACTGTTTTGCCTTTGTGCATGTGCACTCAGTGAAAACCATGAAGGAAGTGTGAAGACAAATAATTGACACACAGGAGTGGACTATAGGCGCTGTGAAAATGCATTAGTTATGGAACTTCAAACTTGTAGGACTAAGTTGTTGAACTTGAACTTGTAGGTAATTTATGGATCACAGTACAAGGTTGTGTCTCTAAAAAAATCGACTCCAGAACTTACAAGATTCAATCCCACTTCCACTCAGTGAGTACCTTCTCATAAGGGAATCCCTCATAACTTGGGCCTTCCAGTGTGATTACTGAGTTGATTTAGGTCTTGCTGCTCAGTTTGTCCTCGCTTGATTTTATGTTGTTCTGACAGCTGAAACTCTTTCACGGTCAGCACTTGTGACTGGAATGAACAGTGCCAGCTTATAATGCTTTCAAGATTTGGAGGCATCTTGATGCTCTGTGATGAACAACATTTGCAATTCAGGGAAGGACAAAGAACTGAAATATTCTACAGTGTGTGAAGAGAGATAGTTATTCATCAGGCAAAAACTCCGTGTCTACACTTCTCTGAAATTTGGGTTAGCACTCTAAGTTGCTGCATGACTGTTAATTGGATGAGGCTATCATCGTCACCATCACTGGCACTGGCTCAGATCAGTAGTTGCACTCCTCTCTGTTTCTGTCATAGACAATCAAGTTGGTGGCACAAGGGACCTTTGTTTGGGCCAAAGGGCTGCTGGACATCCAAATCATACCTGTGAAAATCGTTCATTAATATCGTGCTAAATTCTGAGTAAATTTCTGCTTGACGGAAGCAATCATTCCTTTGTACTGCCAAGTCTTTTATAATGGGACCATTATTATTGTGCCATTATTGTGCATTCGGTTATCGAAGTAATGTTCTTCAGAAAGTGAATTTCTGATTGCCCTCCCCAGTTCAAAAGTTCAGTATATACAACCAGTTTAAGGGTTCACGCAACGTCTGTGGATGGTCAATCATGAGCCCAAGAAGTTGACTGTTGTAACTTGTCCTTGAGATCATCAGTCAAAATATCGGTGAATGGACTCCAAGAACTGCTCCAGTACTTCTGTTGGAATAAGTCCTACAGGCATGTCAGCTACATTTCACCACCTCATGCACTACAAGACAGGAATACAAAATTAAAAAAATCTGTAAAAATCCAAAACGAGTTGAGATTCAATTCACGGTTCAGGTGAAATGATGCAGTGTTGTTGCTATTTGTACTATGCAAAAGCGAGACTGAGGTACGGTGATTATACGAGATAATGGCTGTGTCCATACACCTGCCGGCTATTTGACATTTGGAAACCCAAACAAAAAATGGAAAATGAAGAATGATTTAAAAATAAACGGGACTAAATGTAAGTTGGTAAAAGTTTGATTGTAATTTGATGAGTTGCTACACGAACGCGGATGAATGAGATAGCGCCACGCTTCGGTCAATCAGTTGAAAGCCGGTTTGTCTTAGAAAAAACAATAGACCAACTCTCAGGAGATGAGGAGCCCATACTGTAGGAGGGAGGGTGGGAGAGGCTATTTAATCCGTTCGTTGTAGGGCAACTCCTAAAATTACGATCAAACTTCACCTTACAGGTAAGTCGAGTTAAATTTTATATTTTATTTCGGTGCTACACTACCAGGAACAAAGAGACTTTGAAGCCAAATAAGGATTAAAAAACCAATAAAGACAAAAGTAACAACATACCTTATGGGCACTGGAGGAAACACTCTCCTGGAAAGGAGATGGTCTCTTGATTTGAGATCGTAGAATTCATGCAAACGATTAGGACGACAGCACGCCTTCTTCCAAATAAGTGAACTGGTACAAAGTTTGTTTTGCCCTGGCAACTGATGCACTCCGAACACGATGTGCCCCGAACTTAAAAGTGTCAATTCCTGATCTCATCAGGATATTTAAAATCTATCTAGCAATAGTGTCCCGTGTTACTGGATTGTGCGGGCGAAGTAACTAAAAAACAGTGTCAATTTTCCTGACTCTTTAAGTTCTTTTAATAACACCATGTAAACGCCAATTATCTGTCAGGAGATTGTTGTGAGCGGGTAATTTCGGACGTTGTCCTGATTGAAGCAGATAATATAGGACCCGATTTGCTTATGATTTAACACGATCGACGCCATCTTTATTTCAGATAGACAATATCTCCTGTTGCCATGTCAACCAAAATGTAAAACAAACAGAATATCGCTCGCTGAGCAATCACACCGGAAATTGGGGTGGCGACTGATGAACGTAAATGATTATACAGTAATAGGAAATACAGATCACAATGATCTCTTTCCCTTTAGAGGGCAAATATAAGTGAGCTAGCTAATTTTTAATGAATGTTTGATATGCCTTAAAACCATTAATCATGTAATGTGATCAAATACTATAATGATGCGATCAAGTGTTCAATAAAACGATATAACCAAAATAACTGTCCTGTCACCTATAAGCACTAAATGTTCATAATCAATATCTATAAACTAAAGGTAAGGGAAGTTATGTCTAAGGACACTCCAAACCAGAGGACAAAGGTGGTCAAATTTGACCCAAAATGAATTTTGTTGCTGAGTTTTGTCATTATGTATGCAACCATATCAGCAGTGGGACAATAGGTAGGACTATCTTCCCACGGTCAAGTTTCTGTACGGATAAATGGTAGCGGATATCATGTGCTGACATCTGATGGTTGACTGGGTCTTTGGACAAAGGCGATTGTACCTTGGTTGTCCTCATGAATCAGAACTGGTTCACCTGCACCTATACACCCAAATCATTCAACAGCTTTTCCAAGCGAAATGTCCTGGCTAAAATGGATGAAAAGTGGTTTGTTCTACAATATAACAAGTAAAAGTCCTTCAAAAATTATGGAAATAACAAGTATCATAAAAGAGAAATGAAATGAAAATAATAATTACAACGAGCAATACTCACTTGTGTCATGCTCCGTCACAATACTGTAGGTGGGTTTACAGACAGGACACCATGTTGGTTTATGTTCATATCATTTAGTTGTATGTAGTCTTTGTAACCACCATTTCTGGGCAACATTTAAAACATGACATTATTCTAATGCGATGGGTGTTCCAAATACAGTATGATATGTGTCATGGCGGTAAGTCTAAAAGTTTACCATGGCAGGAAGATAAAAGGCCATGTGTCCTGTAGGACGCCCGGACCTACAGGAGACCATACTATTATCATGACAGCAGCGTTACCATACATGTTCATATCAATCAAAAAGTTGGCAAGTGATGCCCTTGTTCCATTTTGATGTAACATTTGAATACTGTGTGTCTTGGCTAAAGAACTTTTTGATAGGATAAATTTGCTACGGGGTTGGGGTACGCGACAGGGACACACCCAATGAAAGTTACACTTGAGCATGGATTAAGAACGTCAAAAATTGGTCTGTGCTGTCTGGTCTCTGACAGCAAATCGTTCATAGTTCCTCTATTGAAGAAGACTGTTTTAACATTAGGGCTTCCCACGTGCGATTTCTTTGACGCTTTCAATCAAGTGTTTGAAACCTGAACTGCCCACGGCTGTGACGCAGTGGTGCGGTCATCCCACAAACAGTGGCAGACTGTGGTTCTATTGATATGTCATCTTCTGTCTGCCCATCTGTTAAACTGCCCCACTGTCACACTTGCAGTAGTGGAGGGTGAATTGAATCACCATCAAATGAGACAGCGTTAGCAGGTCAGTTTGAGCATTCAACAAAGCTCTAAATTTTTGAGACATTCAGGTATCATTTCAGTGAATGATATTTTCCAATTGATGCATGCCACAACATGAAAATCAACTTACATCGGCCATGTATATACATTATCCAGTATCTTCTGCTTCCCATGAGCATGACTGCAACAAATTTCCCCTCCTCTAGCCAGGTAGCACTTGCTTGTCACCTTGTGGTTTTCAAATCTGAGAAAAAACTGATTGTTTTAATCTAAAAAAAAATGATTGTTTGAAACCTGTTCTAGCAGTGGGGATTACATCATACATGAATATATTGTGAAGTCAGGAATTACTCGGTAAAAGTACATTTTCATGTTTTTAAAAAACACACCACCTCTATCTTACCTGGGCATCTTTATCGGATAGCTGCTGTAGTGGTCAATTGAATAGCTCTGCGTTTTTACAAATCAGGTGGAACAGTAGCGCTGTTTAACTGTTAAGAAATATCTCCAAACATTTGGCGTTGTATGTGGAATTTACATTATGGATTAAAGATAAAAACTGAGAAATTTGTACCAGAATGTGCAGTGAAGTTTTTTACTCTTGGCTAATATAGAGTATGCCAGCATATTATAGGCAATGTACAGTATCACAAAATTATATGAAAGTGAGATAACAGGGGTAGGCCTATATGCCGGTGACCATAAGGCCTAATTTCCTCAATGACCTTGTGCCTTGGAAGCAATCAAACCCTCTATGTTCCAGCAGTGAAGAATTGTCCCAAGCTGGTTTAAGATACAATGCTACTACAGGGATCATGAATACAGAAAGGATACATGCTCTTTGTCCTCAGTTGGAGTTGCAGATGGCACAGACATCTTCAAGTAAAGGTTGTCCACAGAGGAAAAATTCTTCATTGAGACATCGACCACAGTTAACTTGCAGCTGTTGCAAAAGCATGAGAGGCCTCCGAATTCAGTTGTAGAGACACCTTTCTTGTGTGCTCTTCACTGAAGATTTTAAGTGACCAGGGGAGTGTTTTGACATTTCTGGGTGTGTGGTCCACATCAGGCTCTTTGATGAATACAAACTCCCTCCCGGGAGATGTAACTCTTGCCCTCTTTGTTGATGACTGTTCTTCCATGTTCCAGGTTTGAATGACAGAAGTTGAAGAGGACTATTGACTGATCAATGAGGCTTGCCACTGTCAACAGCTTATAAGCTTAATTTTGACCGTGGCGACCAAGTCCATCGCATAAAGGACTTTCCATGTTGCTGTGCGAAGTAAGGTACCTCAATCATGTTCACGTTGAATGTCTTGAAAAGAGTCTTTCCTTTTATTGGCGGGCCGGCATCCGCCTCATTCATTTATATGTTCTTTAGGTTGATGGTCTTCTTCAGAATAGTGATTGCTGCATTCTCAAAATGGCGTTTTACACCTGCTGCATCCTTCAAATCATCATCGTTAGCCGATCTCAGGCATGCTTGATGAGGATACTCTGATTTTCCTCTTTACTTTAGTACTACAACATATGGGATTGCCTGTTACTTGATTCTTATCGAAGAAAGCATTTTGATTGATATTTGAAGTTACATGCATAATTTTTGCATAGGCCATCACCAAGGCAGCCTCTGTATCACCAAAGAGATTCAATGCACTGTTTCGTTTCTGCTGCCAAGATGCTCGAAAAAGATGTGACGGTAGAGGTCCATGTCTTTCTATATGAGTGATGAATTCTGCGATTTGTGGTCTCTTGCCTCGTACATGAGGTGGATGCTTTGACTCTATCTCCATTGCTGATGTTAACCAACTGCCACTTGTTTACCATGTACTTTTGTTCTGTTTGCCAACATCCATCTTTGAAAGCTTGACCATCTTAAGGTGTTGCTTCACTGCTCAGTTTGGCAACCAATTTCTGAGTCCTTCAGCTTTTAGCATGGCAGTGCAACAGATTTGGCCACAACATGATCGTTTTCTAGTTAAGATACCTTCTTCACATTTTTCGGCTTTGCCTTCTTGAAAGTTGTAAATCCTACCCTTGTGCTAGGATATGTGTACTTGTATGTCTGTAGGCCTCTTGTAGTGTACATGTCATTGTGTACCTTGGAAGGAACTCTCCGTTTGATTCCTGGCTGGCACCTTTCTTGCTGGGTCAGTTTGCTGACTAACCATCTCTGAAGAAGTCCTTGATTTCTTCAATTGTCTCCTGCGAGATACGATCCTTTCTGCGCTTTCGCTGCAATCCATTCAGCCACCAAGATCCTTCTTTCTTCTTTGCCTCGCTCAGGTAAGTTGTTCAACCTTCCCACCTTCCTGAAACAATTTCAACTTGATGGAAAGTATGGCCTGCTGATGGCCTGCTGAAGGGCTTGTAAGCATACTTGTGGGGTTGTGTCATTACACCTGCTGGCTTAACTGAAGTGATTATGTCTTCCAGACCAGTTGACGATTTGTTTCATGTTTTCCATTCTCAACCGCCTCTCCAGACTTTTGCGTTTCAAAGCATTCTGCACCTTGGAGATCGGTCAGTTTCTCATGGAATCACTAGTCAATATCCTTCAGAAAACAGGCTGCCAACTTGTGGGGGCATAGCTACCCATTACAGCTGGCAACAGCCATTTGCTTCAGTCATAGGAAGTGCGCATTTCCAAATAATTTTTTTTTTTTTTGTCCTAGTCCGTACCCCCATGGTAGCAATCATTGGTAGAAGTTATTAGAGACATGGATGTCACAAATCCGTGTAGAGGGTGGAGTCCTCTGTTCCCAGTTCAGTTAATCTTGGTTTTAGCCACAACATTTCAGAAGGTTTGGTTGCTATAATGACAATGAGGATGAGGTGTGATTTGTATCCATCATAAAACAGTAGTGTTTCACACATTTCCCCCTACATACACAGATTGAAACAATTATTCATCAAAATCATATCAGGTCACTTGGATTATAGTTTGCTACCCGTGCAATGAATAAAAACAACAATATGTTATGTCAGTTGTCTTTAAACAGAAGCTTTTTCCTGAAGAAATGTATGAACCCCAATAATACATGGGGTGACGGACAGGACGGTAGGACAGGAACAATTGAACGCTTCTTCCCCACTCTCTAGTTTTAACTAGACACTGATATCAATCATTGTTATAGTGGTTAATAGGAAGTCCTGTGACATGCCTTCAACATGTAGAAAACATCCATATATGTAGTTCTGTTCCAGCTATTACAAATGGGGGTACGGACGATGACAAATAAGGAACATGCCCTGTGGCTGAGTGTGATTGCCAATTGTTTTGAAATTTGTTATCTGTACTGAAGTATTAATTATCATTCTTCTCAACAGGTACAAACGAAAAGAGACCTGAAAAAAATACATGAATCTGTCAATATGTATTTTGCTTTTTTTATTTATCACTGAAAGTATCATGAATATGTGAAAAAATCCCTGATTTGTAACAATTGGCATTTGATGGTAAATCTTGTATTTCCTCACTTATTCTTCATCCTACTATTATGAGTGATGGTTCCTTTGAAAGCGAAATTCAAGCTGGCACTATGCACATAAGTTTTAACACTGAATCTGCACTATATCTAATTCATCAAATGTGTAATAGTGAGAAATGGAAGTGAAAATTCGTAACAAAGAAAGTAAATTTGGAGTATCAAATATTGTTATTTACGTAAATCTGTCAAATGGAATTTGCTCAAAATTTCATAGGTGGAAGCACCAGTGATGTCAATGATAAATCCCATAGTGGCAACTGTGGGGACTTGCTGTTTTCATATACTTGGCATGTAACACACCTTTTTTTTTTGGGTGAGTACCAACCCTGATTGTGACCAAGGCGTTAATATATTACAAAGTGCGGAGAGGTTACTAGCAAATCAACTCACATAGCCCAATGGCATTACCTCTCTTCAAAACGATACGTCGGGAGGTCTATGATTTACATGCAGATTAAGTTCCCTGGTTATTGGCACAGGGTTGAACATGACGATTTAAATCCTCCAGGTCAGCTTCCTCGTTTTTTGTTTAAGCGTAGCTCTGGGGTTGAATAACTTGAAGAATGACAAATTTCTGGTAATTTTCTGTCCGTCCCGTGTGGCAGTGCATGGGCGTCAACAGGTGGGGGACCTGTCCCCCCACTTTCAAAAGTGGGGGGATATGTCTCCCCACTTTTCCGAACCGTCATAAAAAGTAATAGTCACTGCCCGATTTTTTGTATCACTCTAAACTGATTCAATGTTTGTCTAACCAAACAATAACGGCGTTGGAAATTGTCTCAAGTCCACTAATTCCAGGTTCAATCCCCAGGTGAAGATCTGACCCGACTAGGGCCGAAAGATTACCCATGTTCCATACCAAGTTCTCGAATTTGAATCAAAAGCTGAAAGTGCATAATTTTTCAAGTGTTTCGCGCACAATGGTGTTTTTTCTTCGGCGTTGTAGGCTAAATATGCGATGTAATGCTTGAATTATTTTGTTCACTCCACTTCACTTCACTGATTTCAGAAGCCTTGGGCAGACTGTCCCCCCCCCATTTTCTGAGATGAAAAATTCGGCGAAAAATCGTGGAAAAATTTGGAAAGCGTGGGAAAATTTGGGAAAGAAATGCAAAGTAAAACAATGCGATGCATTTTTTTGCAGACTTTTCAAATAAAATGCCGGAGAACATTCATTTTTTTGTCGCGCGCAACGCGCGCGCCGGTAGTTTTAAATGACTGACTTGTCAAATTCGGGTACAAATTTTCTGCTCTCAAATTGAAATTGCAGTGATCCCGTACGCCTATGGCTTCTCCCTTCGCTCCCTCAGAGACTGTTCGTAACCCCTGGTCCCACGCAAACAAAGCCAGATTAGGTGAGATAATAAAAAACACAACCATGTGCAGATTTCCGTACATCTTCTTAGTATGCACGATGACATTTTTTTTCTGTCTTTTACTCAAATCACACATGTAGATGTTTGCTATTGACCTGGCATGCCGTTTTCCGTCGAGCCATGGTGGGCGCTACTCCGTTGATGGTCATCTGCATTCGATGTGTGTCCCCCCCACTTTTCAGAACGCTCCGACGCCCCTGTGGCAGTGATTCATTTGTGCTTTTTGTTGATGCTGTCCACTTTATTGTATTGTAGGGTTAGCTTTTTACCTTGGTGCGATACAAGTACTGTGTCGCCGATCCTGATTTGCGATGCCTTTAAGTTCGCTTCCTCTCCGCTCGTTTTCCTCCTTATTTTCCCCTTTTCCCCTATTGACCGCTTTCCGTTGCGCGATGTCGTCATTGGTTGGCGGTTGCGTTAAGCTGGGATGTTTAAAAACTCGAATCTTCCATGGTGCTGTGGGTATGCTCTGACATGTTCCTGTTTGCGACTCGTGGTTTTTGCGTTACAAGCTAGACAGCGCTGGTTAGTTCTTGCGCGAGTTGGTCGATGTCCGGAAACCAGAGCCTTCTCTCTAGTAGTTGCTTTGTTTTGATGAGTCCCTGATTACCCTCGTTAGGCGATTTTGCAGAACGCTTTGTTAAAGCGATTTTGGTACTACGATGCGCGAACGGCAGAGCAATATGGTCCGTTCGCTACTGGTGAGCTCATCACGAATGTTATGGCTTGGCGAAGTGCGGCCGCGGTAGTCCTCGACACATCGCGGAGCAGTTCTGCCATGTATTGGGTAATTGTCAGTTTTGACTTTCATTAGCTTGCATCTGAAAGTGATGCCTCTCTGATTCATTGAGTCGCCATGGCCTTGGGTACTGAATGTTCTGCTACGAAGTAATGTCTTCTTCGCAGCTTCGACTATGCGGATTGACTGCTCGTCACGATTTGACACTCGGGTGACGGGACATGTAGTCCGCAGGATTGTCTTCGCCAGGCTTGTACTCAAGTTCAAAGTCATACTCTTGGAGTCGCATATTCCAGCGTTCGATCCTAGCCTGGCCGCTTCGATCTTGGGTTAATGCAGATCCAATCCTACTGCAACCAATTTTTTTTGCCTCAACCTTGTCCCAAAACCTTGCCAGTCCAATGTTTCCAGAAAATTTTGGTTACTCCAACTTGGGTAATCTGGCTGAGCGTACAACAAAGCCATAGGGTGATAGGGAGTCCATATTACCGTCACCACTGAGCTTAGCTCAACAGGCGTATTATTACTTTAGTGTTAATATTAGAATCCTTCATACTTTGTATTGTCAATAAGGCGGACAACTTACTCAAATAGAGGTTTTCGCTTCACTTCATCAGAATGTCCGATTCCCAACAACGGTTCAATGGTAGTTTTTGCAATGTGTCCACTCGGTTTAGGCGATAATCAAAGTTAGAAATAGCATTGTTGAGTTCCACATGCGTGACGCCATCTTGTTTGACTGAACTATCAGGTCATTGCCTCTCGTGTCAGCCAGCCCCGTTCGGCGGTTTCCATATTTGTTACGTTTTCGAGTACCATATTGCAACTCTAAAATAACATACTATACGACGGTCTATACATCATTCCCTGGTTCGGCACCAATTTTTCAGACGGAAAGTTCCAATTACAGACAAACACAACTTAATGTATTTTCCATGTGGGCATTCCTCACCCTATATAACCCGAAAAAGCAAGTGTATTGCAAACTGTACGGTGGTCTAGGCTGTAGACTGTCTCATGTATGCAAACAGGTGCGATACGCATACCACAGATGAAATATTGTGCTGACCATTCAATCAACATGCAGCAAACAACAAACCCAATAACAGTATAGAGTAGGATCGTGGGTCGGACCACTAAGTCTACTCCTGAATTTCATTCAGGCAAGTCAAAAGGGGCTTAGAATCAAACTGCATGGCCAGAAGAGAACATGATCCCTAAAAAGCCGAATGAAACTGCCAAAAATGTTAAGAGACTGCAAGTGTCCAATTCACAGTTTAGTCCAGCTAGGTGCATTGTTCAGATGTGTGATACGAGTTTAGGTTCTGCCCGATATGCGTGTCGTGTTATTACCATTACACTATAACATCCCCGTCACCCGAATGTCCTAATGACGCAGTCGAGGAGGGGGGTTGAAATGTCGGGCGACTGGAAACCTCTGTCATTTCGCCTAATGGAGCGGAAGTGTTCAGTGAACCGATCCGCTTAAACGCCTACAGGTTCACCACATATAATTTGTTGCAGCGATGACAAGTGAAAACATATACAACATTTTTCAATCATTTTTCCGACCTATATATATTATATATATATATATATATTATATATATATATATATATTATATATATATATATATATATGGGTAAGTGGGGGGAGTTGGGACACTTAAGCATATCTCACCATTAAACATATCAGCCAATACTGAACCTTACCCCTACCCACCCTTTACTAACTTACCATATGTACAGATATAAAATTATTACATGAAAGAGTAGAACATCAGCAATTTAAAAATGAAAATCAAGTGTCCCAACTCACCCCGATATTGGGGTGAGATGGGACAATCGCCAAAATAATATCTTACTTGTTCCACTGAATAGCATCAATTGAGTCAGTAAAAGATTCATGCAACATGAAGACTGAAAACAATTAACTCGAAATAATATTATTCATTTACAGTTCCAACCCCCACCCCATGCCCTGCACCCCCACCTGTCCTGCAGGACCTACACCTTCGTTCCCTCCATGACCCACCCCCCCCCCCCCCATTTCATCCCCATAAACTTCATACACACCGACAAGAATATGTCCAACAAAATTTCACAAACCCAATCTTTGGGGTGGCCTAAAAACAGACTGACTGGTAGGAAAAAATATTCACAATGTGTCATTATACTGCAAGCTAAGGTCCCTTGCTTAGTCCATCTTATTTCGTGGGAAGTCACTATGGTATCGGTATTTTAGATTCTAAATCCTAATTCACATGTGTCACCACCAATATAATGCAGCTCCTACTTTCCTACATCAATTGGATGCTATTACCAATACTTTGTTCCTTTCACTCACTTTTTTACGGCATTTAATATTTAAATTATTTATTTCAATATTTTTAAGAATTATTTCATTACATTAATTTATTACATTCTTTTTTGAAGATAATACTTGAGGAACATTTGGAAAACTGATATTTCAAGGTTTCATTTGAAGAAATACCTGAGGAATTGCCGAACGATTCAATTAACAAATACCAGGCCAACATCAAACAGATGAATGATCAAAGAATAACATTTGTACAAATGTTATTACCCCATGTAAGTCAGTGCTCACTTCTTTCCTTGCGTTGCCGACATACTACACCCCCAGTAAAAAAATTCCGAAACATGACTCGTGATACCATTTGAGGCATCTCTGCATGGCAAGCCATTCCTCATCGTCATCACTCTCATCATAATAAAAGCCTTCGCAGTAACCGCAGAAATTACCAGCGGTAGCCTGATCCCGTCACTAACTTCCCTTGTACTACTCTTCTTCTTTCTTCTGGGTTTTCACTTTTTTCGCAGGACCCTTCCCCTTTCCCACTTTGGCTGATTGCCACTTTTTTGTGCAGGAGCCTTACTTTGTACAGCAGATTGTTTTTGGATAAGGTCATTCTCCAGTCGAGAAATCACATCCGGAGATGTCACAAGGCCTGAGAGAGTTTCCCCCTGCTTCGCTTCCGTTTCACGGGTGCAGCCTTCGGAATCGGAACAACGTCTTCAAAGACCGTCTGGATGGACGGGTTGATGATGGTCGGGAGGTGTGCTCCCTCGTGGGTGGGCAAGTCCCCCTTGGTGGATGGGGAGGTCCCCTCGGTGGATGGACGCGTTGCATGACTGCGGTGAATGGCGCGGCCCCTTCAGTTGATGGCCCGGCCCTCTCTGTTGATGGTGTGGCCCCTTCTGTGGATTGCGATGCCCCCTCTGCAGAAGATGAGCCCCGCGTGGATTTAAGGCACCATCAGAAACAATACACCCTCTCCTTCTCACCAGAAGCTGTCATTGGCTGTTCTGTGGTCTCAGCAGGTGCAAAGGCACGGTCCGGTATGGCACTGCATATCCGATGGGAAAATGTCAGTATACTTGAACCCATTGACCAAATTGCCCATTGTGGCTCCAGCATGATAGGCAGTGTTGAAGATTTGACTTATCTCCGGTATCTTTGATGGCCTCAGCCTGGTTTTCGTGCATAAACTTCGCGCAAGCTTTGTCATAACTCGAATTGAGTGACTTGAAGATGGTTTTATCCAGTGGCTGCATCCAATGTGTGCTATGGGGCGGCAGACACAACATCATGATTTTGTTTTCACTGGCATACTTCAAGGCATCCATGGTCAGATGGGAAGCATGGCCATCCATAATCAGCAGGCACTTCCCTTCTCCATTTCTCTTGCTGACCACCGAAGAACTTTTCAACCACCCGTGAGAAGATATCTTTGTCAATCCATCCACTGTCACTCATTTCTACCACGGTTCCAGCTGGTGCCCCTTGTTCCAGAGCCGGGTCTTTCCTTTTTACCCTTGAAGATAACATGGAGGGATGAATTCCCCTGATGCATTTCCACAGACCACGCTGTCGTGGTTGTTCCCTTTCTCGGCACTTGTCATTGCATAGATATTTTTCTTACCTTTGCTGCGACAATTCTAGGAGGTGTGTGACCCTGTGAAACCCCAGCTTTCATCCATTTATAAATACTGAGGGCAATTGAATAGATCCTCCTGGACGAAAATATCTTGTAGGAGGCTCTGGAACTTCTGAACCCTAACTCGGTCTTGCCATTCCCTTTCCAAGCCAGCGGCTCTGGTTTACGCACAAAGATCCGGGTTTCTTTTCAAGAACCCTTGTAGCCAATCATAACCCGCAACCTTCTGATCATTATTGAACGGGTGTTCAATCCCATCTGACTCAGCAAATCGTAGGCTATGGCACGTACCTCTATTGGCGTCATGCCAAACCTCTGCTTTCCAATGCAAGGATATGATGCTTCAGATCATCTTCCACCGCAGCAGGAAAGCATGACGTTAGTCCAAGGCTGGTACTGTCCGGGTTTTTACTTTCTCGTTGACATGACGCTCAAGGGTTGATTTCGGAATGCTATACATTCGGGCAGTCAGTCTAAGAGCAGTTCCCTTTTCTCTCATCTCCTTGACGGCAGCCTGTAACCGTGCAAGCCCATACACCCCTCTCTCCATCTTCCTCATGTAGGTACGAGGCATGACTGATCCTGTGAGTGAGGAGAGAGAAGGGGAAATCACTAAAATCTGTTCAGGTCAAGTCACATTGATTCAAAGAGTCAAAATATGGTTCAAGTCATTCCTGAACTTAATGAAAGTCAGTGTACAAGCTCAATAGAGGCAAGTAATAAACTCAGTTCAGGAGTCACAGCTTTTCCAAACCTCAAGTCAACAAGGGTTGACTTTCCCCCACATCTGCTGTGAGTATAATTGATGGAAAAATTTGATTACAAATTGGGAAGACTATAATTTTGTGGAACTGGTCCTATACAAAACATGTATGGTGTCACTTTCATATTATTTTGGGGGGCGTGGAAATATTTCATTCCATGAATTGGGGTACATTGGCGCTACCCAACATCCGGAATTCATTGAAGGTTCTTAAAATACAGTAACGGGAATACAATTATTCAGTTTTTGAAGCATATGGCTCTTTTTGAGTGACGTCAATATTGTCCCAACTCACCCCACTTCATTGTTTACATTGGGGAGTGGGACAGGCACGCGATGTTACTATACTGGCCTAACGAGAGCGGACGCGGCCTAAGTACGCATGTTCGTTTGATTTTCATCATTAATCTCACTGTAAAATCAATTTATACGTATAAATCACTAAAAGAATTAGCTCACATAGTCTTCCATTATTCAATACTACCCCTACCGTAACCCAATAATAAGAGAACAATCTTCGTTGGCAAAATTTCTTTGATGACTTTCTCTGTGTAGGCTGTGTTCAGATAGTAGAATGTGACCACAGTCGTTTGCTTCAAAATTGACGGGGGGAGTCTACAGCATGTGTATGGAACGCACCGAGGGACAAAAATATCCCGTTGTGTAGTATTGGAGTTAAATCCATCTCCCACAGTGTCCATCGTACCCTGTTACCCAATATATATATATATATATATATATATATATATATATATATATATATATATATATATATATATATATATATATATATGTAGATATAATAATTAGTTAGTTCACGTTATTACCTCCTGTCATTTTGTGTAAACCGTTTGCGAAAAAATAAAAGTAGGAAAACTAAGGGAGTCGATGTGAAATTTTTCGGCTGCTCTGGTTCCTCCTGAGAGACCGGGCCTGTCTGGTGGGGTGATATTTAGGGATTTAGCTCCTTCAGCTATCTCAACAGCATCTAAACAGGGTCCTCGCCCCCTTCATTGTTATCATTGGATGGTTGACACGTGCCTCTTTGACCAGTTTGGGCAACTTATGTAGCCTGGCTACAGTGAAAGCCTGCCCTTAGGACTCTCAGGAATAAGTGCACTCACCTTACCGCTCAGGTTGTCTGACTCTAAATTGCTGGCGACATCTATCAGCTGTAGTCGGGTCTGCGTCGAGAGAACACTTCGTTGCCAAGCTGGCTTTTTTCCTCGGTTACATAGGCGTCTGCATCCATCACCGTCACTGCTCCTCCATTGTCTGCGCTCTTGATAATAATGTCTTCATTATTGCGTAGCTCTTGACAGATCGCTGTTCTTCTCTTGAGAGGTCATTGGTACTGATCTTCTTTGAAGCTTCTACTAGAAAGGCGTCAAGATGGGCACGCGCAGTCTTCGCAAACTGGCCAATATTAAATGTTGCGCCATGGCTAAGTTGGTCCACTGGTAACGTCGTGGCTTACGAGGCTGGACGTCATCCTGCCTACTGACCGGATTCTCATGGAAGTACTCGCGAAGTTTGTTCCTTGTATAAACTGATTGAGATCATGGCAAAGATTTACCGAGTCATGTATATATATATATATATATATATAAACTCAATCTGCAGACAGTCCCTGTTTCGCTCTTTTAGTGCTCATCGGTGCAGCTCAGAAGCTCACCTCAGTATGTAGAAACATCCTGCCGCCCACGAGGCACTTGATACGCAATTATGAAATTTACCTGCAGAATATACCATGGTGAGTCGGTCCACACCCGAAATGATAATCATTGCGATTTATCTGTTTATGTATGACGTAGCGCGTGTATCCACCTTGTTATAGGTGCTCAATGCTCTTCCCAGCGAACCCGTGTAATCACGTGACTGACAAGGATTGTCTGGCACTTGATGGATGGGACTATATGACAGTTATTCAATCTCTGATTGCCTTGTTATTTGTAATGGCCCACACTTTACTGCACACTGCTCAAGCTATTCACTATCGACAAACCATACTGTGATACAATGCGACTTTTCACGTTGACATCCCCCCTCCCCCTCTTGGCCTGGTGACATCCTTTATGCGGCTGACATGGCCATATCACGGTACCTCACAGGTACCCATTTTGCGCCTGTGAATGGAAAGGGAGTCGAGATGAATTCATTGCCCAATCTAATTGCACTTGATCTATATCCAAAGTAGCACTTCCTCAAATCAGTCAATCCAATCAAATTTACGGAGGCTTTACATTATTTCTTCTTTTATCGTACCCGCAAGCTGATCCGAAGTGACCTTGAGATAACATAGAAAAACCACCCGGTTCGTCTCTCTACTTGCATGATATGAGTCTCTCGGTTTGTGCAACCCAGGAAAAACTTTGTATACCCATGTATTGGTTTGTTTTACACCTAATTGTGCTCACTCGCTTTGGTTGTTTTGACGCACCCAAAAGCAATTCCAGCTCCAGTCCCAAAGTGAGCTTCTGATTACACTACTGGAAACTGGTTTTTAACCTTAATAATTTTATTATTCTTATCATGCTCAAAACACGAAGCATGACATAAGTATGACCTGCCTGCCGATAACGAAAAGGCAGGAGATGATTTACCTAGATGCGAAAATTTTGATGGCATAGACCGTCAGCTGAGTGATACTCCATGAGAGTTTGACGTCCTTCTTGGTATTTTCGCCGGAGATGCCTCATTTCTCTGTCGAGGTCCCGCCACTTCTTCCTCCTTGTGGGTGGTTCGTCGCCCCAATTAGCGTAGCGAATGGCCTGGTGCAAACGGACACTCTCCTACTTCATCCTTCGGATGACCAGCCACAAGGAGGGGTGTCAGTTGGCGACTCTGGGTCCTGTGCTGCTCATGGTGGTATCCTCCATACTAAGATGGGTGACCAAATGTGGTATACCTTTCTAGGGCCATTGATGGCCCCACCTCCCCCTCTGCACCCAACCCCTTGGGTCCTGTGTTGCGCATGGTGGTATCCTCCATACTTGGATGGGTGACCAAATGAGGTAGGTCTTTCTAGGGCCATTGATAGCCCCACCTCATCCACTTCACCCAATCCACTGGGTCCTGTGTTGCTCATGGTGGTATCCTCCATACTAAGATTGGTGACCAAATGTGGTATATTTTTCTAGGGCCATTGATGGCCCCACCTTCCCTCTGCACCCAACCCCTTGGGTCCTGTGTGCTCATGGTGGTATCCTCCATACTAAGATGGGTGACCAAATGTGGTAGGTCTTTCTAGGGCCATTGATAGCCCCACCTCATCCACTTCACCCAATCCCCTGGGTCCTGTGTTGCTCATGGTGTATCCTCCATACTAGATGGGTGACCAAATGTGGTAGGTCTTTCTAGGCCATTGATGGCCCCACCTCCCTCTGCACCCAATCCCCTGGGTCCTGTGTTGCTCATGGTGGTATCCTCCATACTAAGATGGGTGACCAAATGTGGTAGGTCTTTCTAGGCCATTGATGGCCCCACCTCCCCCTCTGCACCCAACCCCTGGGTCCTGTGTTGCTCATGGTGGTATCCTCCATACTAAGATGGGTGACCAAATGTGGTAGGTCTTTCTAGGCCATTGATGCCCCCCTCCCCTCCTGCACCCAATCCCCTGGGTCCTGTGTTGCTCATGGTGGTATCCTCCATACTAAATGGGTGACCAAATGTGGTAGGTCTTTCTAGGGCCATTGATTGCCCATCTCCCCTCCCTCTCTGCACCCAACCCCCTGGTCCTACGTGACTACATTACAATCATGGTGGTATCCTCCATACTGGCGGGGTGACCAAATGATGAGTCTTTATAGAACCATTGATAGCCCAACCACCTTCTCCCCTGCACCCAACCCCAATGGTCCCATTTGTTCCAAGGAGTACGCCTCACCTCAAAGGATAATATTGACCCATTGGATCGGCCAAGACCTGCTTCTAGGGGCCATTGATAGTTCCACCTTCTTCCCTGTCTAACTGCTGTTTGGGGTACATTTGTGCGCCCTGAGTCATAACAATACATGACTGTTTCATGTACCCTATTACCGGCATACATTCAGGCTGTGTTTGGGGCGACTGCAGGTTGCCACCTTTAAAGCGTGGTAGCTCTGCCCTCAGCAATGGGTTAGTATTCAACTACAACCACAGGGGATTTTATATAGACTTTCTTTGGTGCCTTCAATTACGTTAATCTGGCAAATTTCAGCAACTCATGATGATTATGCGATCCAACATTGTTATTGTGCTCGCACCAGAATGTTTCTTAGCGACTCCATTCCTTCTTTTCACAAGAACGCTGCTGTATTCTTGTATTTTTAAAATAAATTGTCTGTGAGTGCAGTGCCATGCAATAATATTTTCTTTGAACCCTAGCAAAGGGACACTACCGTACCAAAACATTTGAAGATTTGAGCATATACTCGACAGCCGTCAGGTTGAATGCTTTTACTAGAATGCCGCTTGTGAACGATGCAAATGCTTCAATTTTGCTCCTTGATAACAGGAACAAAGGTATTTTCACAATGAAGATAAATTATATTGTTCTTTCATATAGTAAGTGTATATATGTCGCCAGAGCCTTGCGTTGGTTGTTACAGGGTTCTCAAAGGTACATGTTTTTGACATTATTATATACTATTAAAATGTTCTTGCAGCCCCCTGTTCGTCTCTGGGGTTATGGGAGCAATAGTAGTGGTCGTCTATGCCACAACTGGTTTTAGAGTTGAAATTCGCTTGAGGATTGCACAAAATACTAAATAAGAGGTACCAAGAGCAACTAATCATGTTTTACATTCCCATTACTTTAATTTCCCATTTCAGTGCTGGGTGCTACTGAACAGTTAATTCGGCTGTCCTAATCGATTGTGAACTTGCAGCAATCTTTGCTCGGCATGTAACTTTAGTAAGGTTCCATCGCTTGCCCTCAAATATAAACAAGGTGTGATGCTTCATTTGATCACGATAAGTAAAAGATGCAGTTGGTTGGTCTCCTTACTTAGTAGGTGTACTTTAGTCAGATTGGTAGTATATGTGCAATAATCGCCAAATTGAACGAGTCCCAGGACGAAGTTTGATTAAGACCAAGCGTAGTGGATGTCTCGGTAGGAATGAATAGATGGACCTGAATTGGGCTAGGGCTGAGAGGAAATTCCTTCAAATGTGAGTATCTCAGTAATTGTATGTCCGTCCGATTTTGGATGGTTTGTTCATCTGTACCAAAAAACAGTAAAATGTGCGTCTGCCACAGACTTTTTTCTTCTCCTTTGTCATGGCAAAGAATATGTGATTTTCCTCACTGGGTGCATCAAATAACCTTTCCTGGAATCATACTATATAAATCAAATTTACTGCTGTAACAAGCAAATGACCAGTGGTCCAATGATATGCTTGGACCCAACGTTGTGGGCACCAATCCCAAGGATGCAGGTTTAGTTTCTTTCTGGCAGAAAGAATCAAGTCTGCTGCCAGGTAGACAGAGTAATAGGGAAATGTTGATTAGCGCGAACGCTAACTATTTGATCTTTTTTTTCTGGCTGCTGGTGCATCGGGCTCCAATCCATTCTTGTTACAAGCTAATATAGCCAAATAATTCTCACAATATCCCCATTTCTTCTCCAACTGGCCCCAGTCTAACACTAAAATCTAGAGTTCAGTACTCCCATCATGAAGGCTTGCATACACAATTTTTCACACTATCATACCAGGTTTTCTGGACTTATTGTGTTAACAAGATTTCCAACGATCTCAGATGACCTTCAGAACTGACCCCCAAACAATAGGGATAGTGTATTCATTATGGGGAACAAACCTACCCAGTATGAGCTTCCTCCATTCAGGTGGGGTCGAGTTATCATGGTTTAACAAGCTAACAATGGGCCAAGTTATACATTTTTCAACTTTTCCCCAAACTCAATAGGGTTCCTGTCGGTTATTGTGTAATAGGCTATGCATTCTTTACATACAGTACACCCCCACAAACCTACTACACACACACACACATAATGTCATAACTGCATAGATTCTGCGGACTCCGTCAAAAATTAAGAAAGTGGGGATTCATTGACATTGGTGCTAAAATGGGTCCATACTATGACTAGGGGTGCTATTAATTAAGGAGGCACTGCGGAATCACAGGAAACGTTATGGATGCAATGCAGATATTTTGCTATAAAGTGATCTTGACCGGAAAAGAAATGGGAAATTTGGGGAGTCTTCTTTACCATGTATCCTTCATATGGAGGGAAATATTGCAATCTGTAGGGGGATCTTGCATAGTTTGTGCAAATTTAATTTCTTTAAGAAGTCATCGTCACCTTGCTGGGTATTTTTTCTCCTTCCTGGGAAATCAACATTTTTTCCAACCCTAAGCAGGTGTATGCAGGGTATTCATGTGGAGTCATCAGTTCTGCTTCTCACCCATTTTAAAATAAGGCTCATAGTCAGCTGCCATTTCTCCCGACAGCATGTATGCATCTTTGCATGCTTCAGACACTTCTATTGTGTTGAAACTCCTCTGGTTGGGGTGAGGGCACTGGACCAACATGAAATAGCTGAAAAGAGTGCTTGAACCAAATGGGTCTCATAGAAGCCAGATTCGATGGGCATTTTGTACATCAATTCTTCTAATCCTATACATACAACAGTTTTTCATTGTACATATTAAGAGTATCATCGCTTATCGCAATGCTACCTTTTATACAACTTTGGACAAAGCTAAGTTGCTGCCATCATTAATTAGTGAAGGAACTTATATTCAACTCTTGATAAGTATGTCATATGAGATTTGATATATTGAAAATATATAACAAAATAAGTGCAACATGCCAGATCACTGGTTTTCTTTATATGCTTGTCATTGTGAATACATACTGATGGAATAGGTTCAGTTGGGTCTAATCTGACAATGGACTGAAGGTGTTCAATTCGAAAACTGACTCGAATGTGTGGTGCGTAGTGGAGTTTCGACGTTTGTCTTCAAGATCGTGGGTGTGTTAGTCAAGCAAGACCCAAAGACTTGAATAAAAGTGTACTTTGTTGAGATGTCAACCACAGCTAAGCAGCGTAGCAAGGATTTCAGTGGTGCCGACAGTTGTAGGTGACCATTTATAGGTCAATTTATGAGATTAACTTTATTTTTGTTCATATATATATACATTTCTGAGCGAGATCGAACCTATTGGGCCTGGCAGGGTGCAGACCTGGATACTCCACCTTTTTGTCAGCTGTGACCCCTCCACCAGTACACGGAATGAGCTTGCCTCTGGCCGTAATGTGAAGGTGGGGGTATATACGCAGACATCATTTGCGACTGCCTACCTTGTTTAATTGCCCCACACACACCACGCCCAAACCACTGGGAAAAAGTAAGGAAATGCCTCTCATGTCAAAGGAAAAAAACTTTACTGGTCCAGGAAAGGCATTTGACCATTCCCGTTCCCTGGCAGGGAATCTGACAGCTGTGAATGCCCATTCTCTCCACCCCCTTCTCAACGATATTGAACCCTGTAACTAACAAAGACTCAGACCCCATCGGAAGCCCAATCCTGACCTTACAGATCGATGGCATCAATTCTCTCGCTCAAAGGCCCTCAGAGAGAGGAACATCCAGCTTCCAGCTCTTCACCTTCAGCACCCTGCTCTGGGTGAGAATAGGTCTGGGGTAGGTGCAGGGTCCAATTTGAAATGGATTGTATTATTCCCAGTCCTGGTTAAGAAGTAGAAGGGTTTGCAGATAATAAATGTAGAGTTTCCAGCTTGGGTTTATAAGTACTATTTTATGCCTGTATGTTTCTTCTATGGAATACCAGCATTTTAGTGCCATGTCCATAATGGAAGGATTATATCACTTGTACAGTTTTTCCATTCCTCACATGCATTAGGGCAGAAGAAAGAATGGCAGAGTGGTATCATTGGCACTTTGCAAGCAAACATTCTAGGTTCCAATTCCAGCAGTCACCGGACGCTTTTCCTCAGGTGGCTGTACTTGCATTCGCGATGGGCAAGGTCTTGACTTCATGGTTATACGGTATTGCCAGTGGACTTTTGGAAGTTAATGGGTTGCGTCTCGGGGTGTTTACAGTGTTCTCGTCAGTCAGGCTATGAGCAGTCATGTTGGACTTGAGTCTTCTGCTCCTCCAGGTTCTGAGAGAGTGGTTGGATCTTGGGAGTTCACTGATTGTCCTTCCGGAGGGGATGTGAAATGGCGGTTCGGGAGCAGGTTGGATTGGTTACACCTTTTCCTCGCTCTCATCTGAGCACTAGTAATCAATTTGGCAGAGTTCGTCCGGAGCCGGACTCAAAACCTATGAATTAAAATCAAATATGTGAGGTAAAATAGTGCCCCCCACAAAAAAAAAAGTATTTTGAATTCTCATCCAGAGTAGACCAGGTGTTGATTAGGTTCAGATGTAGATAGGAGTTTAGCACGAGCCAATCAGGTCAATGCTGCACCCTCGTGACATTGTGTGATATGATAGGGGAAGAACACTGGTGGTGCCCTCAGCCAACACTGAAGGTGATGTCAGTTTTGCACTCCCCGTGGAATACGGCTTCACTGCAGCCATTTAACCAAGTAGCGGAAGTTGGTAGAGCGCCAGCTTTCCCTCCCGGTCAGGGCCCCAGCGAAGATTTCACCAAGAGTGACAGTGGAACAATAACTCACCCTTCACCCATCAATTTGTGCTAGTGCAATGTGATGTAAAAGGTCTTTCAAATTGTTTAAATGATATCCATCTAGTTTCTTGACCTCCAATTTCTGGACACGCCAGATGTATCATAGCCAATGACCAACTTTCGTCATCATTTTTCAATCTATTCTTTAGGAGTAGATGTGGCTTGACCGTTCGGCCGAAATTGCTAAACACACCATATTTTCTATTGGTCAATGATAATACTGACTAAATTCCATGATCATCTGATTTATTCTGTAGGAGTAAAAGATGATGCTTGACCATTGAACAAAATGGATGAAATTTACCCCTAGATGACCTTCGACCTCATATTCCTAAACATTCCAATGATACTACTTGCCAATTTTCAAGATCATCAAATCTTTCCGGTATGAGTAGAAGCTGCTTGACTGTTCAAACAAAATGACTGTGATTGACCCCTGGAGGACCTTTGACCTCAAATTCCTAAACACCCCATTAATCATTGGTCAATGATAATACTGACTATAATGAAGAAGGCCCTGGTTTAAATCTCGGTGTCAAAAATCCCCTCCAGTTCCTTTTTGTGTGTATAGGAAAGTGACTACACATGGAACAAAGAATCCAGAACCTGGGAAATTGGTTGAGGCTATCACCACTCTTAGACCAAAGCGACCTCATCTGTTAAGATATTCCCCTCACTGATCACTCGGAGCCAATCAGGTCAATGCTGCACCCTCGTGACATTGTGTGATATGATAGGGGAAGAACACTGGTGGTGCCCTCGCCAACACTGAAGGTGATGTCAGTTTTGCACTCCCCGTGGAATACGGCTTCACTGCAGCCATTTAACCAAGTAGCGGAAGTTGGTAGAGCGCCAGCTTTCCCTCCCGGTCAGGGCCCCAGCGAAGATTTCACCAAGAGTGACAGTGGAACAATAACTCACCCATCAATTTGTGCTAGTGCAATGTGATGTAAAGGGTACTTTCAAATTGTTTAAATGATATCCATCTAGTTTCTTGACCTCCAATTTCTGGACACGCCAGATGTATCATAGCCAATGACCAACTTTCGTCATCATTTTTCAATCTATTCTTTAGGAGTAGATGTGGCTTGACCGTTCGGCCGAAAGGCCGAAATTGCTAAACACACATATTTTCTATTGGTCAATGATAATACTGACTAAATTCCATGATCATCTGATTTATTCTGTAGGAGTAAAAGATGATGCTTGACCATTTGAACAAAATGGATGAAATTTACCCCTAGATGACCTTCGACCTCATATTCCTAAACATTCCAATGATACTACTTGCCAATTTTCAAGATCATCAAATCTTTCCGGTATGAGTAGAAGCTGCTTGACTGTTCAAACAAAATGACTGTGATTGACCCCTGGAGGACCTTTGACCTCAAATTCCTAAACACCCCATTCATCATTGGTCAATGATAATACTGACTATAATGAAAGAAGGCCCTGGTTTAAATCTCGGTGTCAAAAATCCCCTCCAGTTCCTTTTTGTGTGTATAGGAAAGTGACTACACATGGAACAAAGAATCCAGAACCTGGGAAATTGGTTGAGGCTATCACCACTCTTAGACAAAGCGACCTCATCTGTTAAGATATTCCCCTCACTGATCACTCTTTGTGAGAAGAAATATTTCCAAATGTTTAACCTGTAGTATATGCCGTAGGCTTGTTGAAATTCATGACCTCTATGAGATGTTTAGGTTTCACTTTGACTATTACCCCTCCTTCCAGCCACTCAATACCATATTATAACCTAAAATTCATTCTTTCACATAAAGAGTAGGAATCAATTTCAGGATTGAAGCTTCCTCGTTTGAATCACGAAAACTTGTGCCATTTAATTCCAGTGTTTATATGCTATCCTAGTATTTTATGTGAAGCTCAGTATTCATTAGTGGAAGTGAATTTCACAGAAAAAAATCTAAAAAACCATAAGCATTCTTCTCAGGTGACATGGAATGAATTCACAACAACACTAGTCAGTGTTGAGGATATCGAGAAATTTATTGAAAAACATTTAATAGGCACATGAAAGACGGCATAATAAATAACATAAGCTGACACAAGTTATATACATCATTTATCAAGGTATTTTAAGGTGCAGGCACCACTGGCTATCTTCGTGTTTTAAAGAGATACAATGTGTCAGTTTAAATGATTGATTTCTCAATTAGTTAGGGTTTAGTGCTCCATTAACGGGTTTGCCTGAGGGACGCTGTACAAACCCAAATTGGCATTTTACTGCATCCCATCTAAATGCATTCAGATAATACACTATGAATAAGTCTATTGAAATACTGTCACCACTGAACAATGGAGTCCAAGGACTGTCTATTGTCAGAGGACCTTTTGAATGAATGTAATCTGGGTACATCGAGACACCGATTCCATATGCATTGGAATGAATGTTATTGTGTTGGATGCCTCTGAAATGCAGCGCAAACCAAAAATAGTTGTGTATGATAATCTAACAACAGGTGGGCAACATCAAATTTAGCAGCCTTCTTTGTTTGGTACAACTACTATCCTACGGTCACGGTTCCATAGATGCTGTAATGCTGCATGACATATCGTGACAGGTAGTCATGTCCCTATATATCAGGTAGGCAGATTAGCTTGGAAAGTAGAGCAGACTGCAAAACCAATTACTAAAAATTTGAAACCAGGTGGGAGCCAGTGAACCTTTCTGCAGTGATGTTTGACTAGTCTCCTGGAATGACCCCTCACACTACCCACATGTGAAAGTGGGGACTTGTGAGGTGACTTGTGAAGGAGTACTGAGTGCAATATTGACAGCCCTATATAATGAAGTGACAAACTGAAAGTGAGAGAGAAGTGTATGCTGTATACTACTAGTGTGATGATCAAGGGTAATATCTGTGAAGCACTTCTGAGCACCAGATATTACATTTGGTTTACAAAGATGGATACAGCTTAGATACAGCATAGAGACAAAAATAAGCCTGCAAATGGGTTATAGTTTTTTCCTCATGAAGACAATTAACATCCATATGTATGAACTGCTGAATTTTCATTGAAATTTCAAATCAGCATACAGTTTAATTTTTTTCGAAAATATTCTTCCTGAAAATGTGATTTTCACATTCATACAGGACTCTAGCCTGGAACAACATCAGCCAATCGATGACCTTTCGGACATTCATTCTTGGAAGTAACCCCCCCACCCCCCTCCAACAATATATGCTTTCCAACCGCTACAACTGTGACACAAGAACCAAAATAGTGATCAGTCTCATTCTGCGGTCCGTGTCCCACATTTTCGATATTCAACATGCAGTTCAAACTATGATACTCGTCTAGTATTCCTGTCATACACTGGAAATTTTGCAGACTCGGATCGAATTGTGATAACTGTTGACACAGCTTTAAGTGGGTTGTTCTGAAGAGACGAGGTCATGACAACTGACCAATTCATGTTTCATGAGGACTTTTCCAGTCAACATTGACCTCAGATCATCACAAAAATATAGAGCTAGTGAGCTTGATAGTGGTCCCCATCTCCTCACCTTCAGTCAACTCTCTCTACAACAACAGGAATGGTTTGGCATCAGAAATGTACATACCAAGTAGAGACATGTTCTGACAAGGCATTGTTGAATAACATGTTACAAAACACAAACCAATATATAGATATAGTTATTTACAAATACTGAAAAAACATAACAAAATATCAAGGTGCTTGGTATATCAAAAGAGGGACATGGAACTAATGACACAGTACTTACAATACTAACAACTGCCACTTCATGCTCCCTAATTGCTTGATTTGTAACATTAGGGCTATACTCAACTTCAATATTCAGGGCTACAGGTTTCCAGTATTAATTCATAGGGCCAATATGATAATGTTTTGACTTTTTTTTTTATGGTATACTTGCCGAGCAGAGGAATGTTCCTATTCAAGGCCCAGCAAGGATGCAGACCTGAATACTGCATCCCACCATGCAATAATATTTGATGTCATACTTGCACAACTCTGCAAACAATATTTGTTATCTATTGAAATTCACACATTATTTTCACTTTGAAAAGCATTCAGTCTATGGGGAGGATTGCTATAGTGGGTTGGCAGGTGTTGATGGTTACTTTGGTGAGAGAAAGACAACAAAATGTCTGCTAAATGTCGACTCATTCAACAAAATGAAACAATGAAATACACATAACTCAACTTCCCAGGTTGTCCAAGTGTGATGTCATGCATAATTGCACAATTGGGATTCTCCCCAATTTCCCTGCATAAGGACTTTGAAGGCCAATAACTCCACATAGGAACATCGTATTGAAATGGGGTTTGGACAGTTGTCCTCTAACCATTTCATGGAGATCCCACAAACAACTAATCAGTCTGTTTAGACTTCATAGTTTATCACGTACACACATCATCACCAACACATCTCCCGATCCGGTGATAACCGTCTTTCAGGCTGGAAATTAAAACAGCATGAAAACACTTGACTATGCATTGCCACACCAAATTCCAGCATGTGGTTATTCACAGTTCAGAAGATAAGGCAACCTAAATAAACTTTAGAAACTTGCCAAGTATGCAAATAAGTCACATTATCTTCAGTGACCTCAAATCTACGGACTTCCAATTTACTGAGACTGGGTCCAGTGAAAATCTGACGGAATGACTCTTAATTTGCATGTCTAAATCTAATTCTCATACACTTTAGAACTGCATCACTAATGCATATATACTAATCATGAGACCTTGTAGGCAAGCTTCTAGGCTAATTTCAAAATAATATGCAATTACACATTACGTTTCTTATTTTAGGGCTCCATATACCTTATAGTTGGATAATAATAAAGAACTAGTTTCCTGTTGAACTTTAAAATCAATCAATTGTTTTTTGACAAACAATTCGACATATTTTTAGAATATTCAATATACTTAATTATTGTTCCCTATTTATTAATTTTGCCTGAGAGAAAAATCAACCAAATACGGCATGATTTTTAAGCCTGGGTGCAATATAGTACAGCTCAGTGTAAAGGGGGACTGCATTAATTATTAGAGATTTCAATGAAGGATTGCTAACTGCATCGTATCGTGTATATGGTAATGTAGCTTAAACACACCTATCATTAACTTTGAGGACGTTACCTTGTTAATTCCTATAAAGTCAGACAACGAACCTGACGATACCTGCGTGAGCAGTGGTTAGTTATCGAAATTGCTTGTGTCGTCGGCGGCTTATCCAGTATCAGGTTATCATGGTTTGAAAAGTACATCTGTTCTCTCTTGAAAAAAACTATTAATTTGCATTTACTGGAGTCCTTGCAGTTGAAAATTGTTTCAAGAATTGATTGCAGTAACAGCGTGTACGCCGTGTACTGTAAACAGTGTATCAACTTGGCTACAGCATGTATCCAATGCTGACCAATGCTAGGCACGAACCCCGCTGGGGCGTATATGCCTATGAATTCCACCCCCCCCCAAAAACAACCCACAAACAAACAAAAACGGCAAAAATAAAAAAAATAAAAAAAATAAATCGGGGGGGGGGGGTTAAAAATGAATCGTGGCAGTTGCATATGGACTTCCTACCGACACAAAACATGAAAAACATATTCTAGAATTAGGTTTAGAAGTTCTGGGCATGCTCGAAGGCAAATGGAAAGAGGGTGAACATAGTCATGGCAAAGGATTGTTTCACGGCAGCGTGCATAGACGTGTGAATAAAACTGTTCATCACAGGTCCAAACACTAGTTCCAATCCCTTCTGTATGCAATTCAATTGGATGATTAAATACCAAAAAACAGCCTGGGTTTTCACTTCAGGCGATTGGTGTGATACCTCTACGAACGCATATTTGAGTTGAAATTTCAATTGTGCATTAATTTGCATATATGGGACCCTAACTTGGCCCTGCAGGGAATAAGGACAACCTGTTGGGCTGTGAAGCCTTGCTATCTAATTTTTTAAAAGGAAGGAATTTGCACCAACTTCTTAGGGGAAGGAAATGATGGAATTAAATCTCAGCAAAGGATTCTGACATAGGGAACTAGTTGGACTAGTGTTTAACCTCTAATGCATGGTTTCCCAAAACTGGGGTCGTGAAGCAATTCTTGTGGGGTCGCAGGCTCGTTTTCAAATCTACAAAAATCTGAGGGCACCCCAACATTACCCGAATTTGAACGTTTGCAGTCAAACCTACAAAATTCACCCTGAAAACTCAGTTTAGTGTTTTATTAGCGGCCTTTTCGTTAACGTTTTTCTGGGTGAATCTGGCATTTGTTGCTCAATTGTGGCTGGCCACCCTGCTTCTGTATATCACTGTTTCTTTCACATACAACTACAGTACGTATACAGTAAGTGAATGCCTGCACAGCTTCATATTTCCGGAGACACAAACTTGGGGTCGCGCTCGGATGGCGCAACATGAAATGGGGTCCCCGCCTTGAAAAAGTTTGGGAAACCATGCCTAACGTATAGGTTTGCAGAGAACCACTGCAATCCATATTCTTCTTTCAATGAGCTCTTCACACCATCTCGAGAGGCACACACTGCAGACATCCTTGATAATTTTCAGGCAAGTTTATGGGCTGAAGAATGTCCTCATTTTCCAAGTGATCATCATGATGATCCAGTCTTTATGATCTTCAGCAGGGCACTGACGTTGTTATCCTTGATAGCCTGCCGACAGTGGGACACTACCTGGGTCTTGAAACTGCCAACTGAAAGAAAGTCCAGAGAAAAGGGATAGAAGCAGAGAGTGGTCACTTGATATGAGACATCATAACTCTTCCTCCTCCATAAAATGGACTGTTTCATCCCCATGACAAGAGTGCCCAGGGATAATAAATCCACCGCTTGGTCTGCTTGACGATTGATCACTTGACTGTGGCCTGCTAATTTGTATAATTCCCTTGGGTCATCATGGTGTGTAGCAAAACTTTGTGAAGTACACTACTGTAGAGTAGTGACAGGGAAATGGAGGCAAATTGCAATTTTTCCAAACTTTGTCAACATTGAACCAAACTGAAGAAGACTGAAGATCCTGCATGGTAAATGCATGTGTAGAGCTGACTCCCTAAATATTTCTACTGCAATCCTACTCTGGCTACTAACTATATACTAACTAGACATGTGATAGGCGGGTGAACAGCCCACGTGTATATCTCCGTTTTCGAGCATCATTGGGAAGCAAGTATATAATTACCCCATAAGAGACCTCCATTTTGGTCAGAAACCAAGATAGCCTTATCCAACAAGTTTTGTTGTAATCAATGAAGGTTACAAAAAAACACCAAGTATCATTCAAATCTGACAAAGTTTGGAAAATTGCATAAATTATGCAAATTTGACCTTGAAATGACCTCCACACTTTTCGGGATCAACTATTGTCCCTACCCACCAAGTTTTGTTCAAATCTGACTAACTTTGCGTAAATATGCAAATTAGCAGCCCCCAGCATTGCAGCAATGCTCATTTTCGAACTCATCCAAGGTTCATAAGGCTATGACATTTGTACCAATTTTCAGAAGTCAATCGGACAGGCGTTGGAAAATTATTGCGCTAACAGCTAAAGTTTCCGGCGGTGGAGCTTGGGACGGCGCGGCGGCTACACACCCAAGATCATAATATCCCTGGATACTATACTCGGTCGGGTGAGATAATGAGGAAAAAATGTTACTTTGTAAAGCGGTAGGTCAAACAGCAAGTTGAAGCAAGAATGAGAACCAAACTGCCAGCGGCTTAGTGATTCCTTGACTGCTGCGATGACCTTTGGCCCACAAATAAAGTTGCAACCAAATTTCATCAGACTCTGACCTCTGATGAACTTTGACCTGACACAAAACAATAGGGGTCTTGTACTCAACATCCCAAACTTTAACGCATTTCCTACACCTAGTCCAATTAAGTTAAAAGCCCAAATGGACCACATAATCCATTTCCACCAAGTTTCCTAAATATTTACTATCCGATGGGTTCTCGAACCACTAGTCTCGCCTGTTTCAGAGACAGTGATTGTTTCTATTAGGTATTCAATTGTTTTGAAAATCCTGATCTTAGAGGATGAAAGCAATTAAGTAACTAGTTTTTAGCAGATAATAACAACATATCTTAAAGCATACAGAGGTGCTCATGGCTGACTCAGGTCATTTCGGAATCCTTTCAGGGGCTTCTTGTATCATCTGATTAACTTAACAACCCGACACCGTTTACAGCTCCATGTACCCGTCCCCCCCCCCCCCCCCCCCCCACTTTCACCTATTCACCCTCATGTCATGTGTTTCACTATTTCTCCTACCTATGAGATTGCCCGCTTTCTGTATCATCTGATTAACTCGACCCAGACACCATGTACAGCTCCATGTACCCAACCCTCCTTCCACCTCTTCCTCCTAATGTCATCTGTTCCACTATTCCTCCTACTTCTTAGATTTCCTGCTTTCTGTATCAACCGATTGACTTGCTTCAGACACCATGTACTGCTCCATGTACCCAATCCCCCCCCCCCCCCACTTTCACCTATTTATCCTCATGTCATGTGTTTCACTATTTCTCCCACCTCTTAGATTTCCTGCTTTCTGTATCGTCTGATTAACTTGCTTCAGACACCATGTACTGCTCCATGTACCCAATCCCCCCCCCCCCCCTCTCCCTTTCACCTATTTATCCTCATGTCATGTGTTTCACAATTTCTCCCACCTCTTAGATTGCCTGCTTTCTGTATCATCTGATTAACTCGACCCAGACACCATGTACAGCTCCATGTACCCATCTCCCCCCTCCCCTTTCACCCCCCCCCCATGTCATGTGTTTCACTATTTCTCCCACCTCTTAGATTGCCTGCTTTCTGTATCGTCTGATTAACTTGCTTCAGGTAGCTCAGCAGTTCCTGTGGTTGTTACATCGGACCTTATAACCACTGATCAGGTCACGGTTCAGGTCAAACAGTTCCATGTACCCTCTCCTCATGTTCCTCCTAATGAAACAAAATAAGATATCAGGTAGGTACATTAATCAAAACAACAAAGTATCAGAATTATGTGTCATTTTAGCTGCAGGAGCAATAAATATTTTATTAAAAACCCTTTCAGATTGGATCTAGCTTCATGTAATATTTACCTATTTCAAGTGCCATGCATTCCTGAAAATGTTCTTTTTTTTTTTTTTCCTTGATGCATCTTTCATTCACATTGGATCCTCTTCACAGAAGTTGCAAACCCTTTCCTTACATTTTTGTTTTGTACATGGAAATTATTATTTGTATATAACCAACTAGTCTTATTTGTTAAGGCGTTATTGTCCTCAATGCGATGTGTCATACACAAAATCTAAGAGTGTACCCACTCGTTCCATTACGTTTATGTCAGTGGTGAACTGCTCACAACAATAATGTCTTTTCACACTGTTTAGAATTACCAGAAAACTCCATGATATAGCATAATCACGTCACGTGTTCAGACGCTGCTATGAATATTCCAGGTTTGTAGCTGGCCGCTGTTCGAACATGCCATGGACTGTGGGGATTTAATTCAAATCGTCCCATATTCACTGTGTGACGTTGCTATGATGCACTCTCATTGGCGCAGTCAATCAGTACTCACACATAGGTTAACTGCAAGTGGATGATCTCAATGAATTGGATCTCTCTGTGCATTGACCTTGTGTAGTCATGCTGTGGTGCATTTCATTGGCCCTGGTACTCAAAAAAGTGAAGATTATGCATTTTCACAACCTGACTATCCCAAGAGTTCTACAGGATGTATAACTCTATGAGTGTAGTGCAAGTGGAAAAGCAAGCTATTGAACGGCGCAGAGAAACAAGAACAGAAGCATCTGGACAAGAGTTATATTAAGCAACTGGTTTACCAGGCATATACTGAAACTATTAAAAAATAAATGAAATTAAAATAAAATAAAATTTAAATTCCTATAGTAGAATTTATGTCATTTATTACTCACATATCACCCATGAGTCTAGCATCTTCTGCCCTCACAACCATGCTCTTTATCAGGTTGGAGTGGTCGGCCATTTCAGCTGTTAGCTTCTGCCTTACTTCATGGAAACTGTCGACCTGCATATAAGATAGTAAAAGAACAAAACAATGTAGCTCCCTTATACCTGACTGCATTCGATCACACATTCGTAGAGAAGGCAAATCAGCTCAATTGCTGGAGATCTGGATATAAGATCAATAAACGGTGAGCTTGAACTCATTCAAAGTCATGCTGCAGTTATGTTAAACAAGACTTGTCTCCTCAATCATCACATGCCACCCAAGTCTAAAAGTGGGACAACAACGATGCTGTGTGAGAGAGAAGTGGAACCATATGTGTGACAGTGTTGGAGTCAAGACCAGAGGATCCGAGACAGAGTCCATCTTCTCCAACAAACTTGACAAGCTATATGTATGAGGGTGCCGGGCCCGAAACCAAGACCAACAATTTAAGGTCTGAATATCGGGCTTAGCTTTTATGTGAGGTGACTGGTGAGGAGAGGTGAGCGATGCCTACGGCACTATTGCAAAGTTCCCAGATAGATAAGATGAAGCTGCACGTTACTGCTGGTCAGAGGTTATGCTTGTAAGCACCTAAGACCATACTTTTGTGAAATAGTACTACACACAAGAAAAAACTAGATATTATGATTATTAGTAAATTATGATCATTATCATTAATTATGGTACTTCGAGGCATTGTTGAAGGCATTCAGAAATGGCAGATAGGGTTTGATAACACATCACATGTGGCAGTGATTGTGAAGTGTACCGAGAAGTGTTCATCCACATATAAACAAAATATAAAAATATTGATCATTGCAATATACTGTATCTTCTGTATTACAGCCCCTCTTAAGTAGGCTGTCATTACAATAGGAGACTATTTACCATCCCTAGACTGTAGGAGGTGATAACAGAGCTTCAATAACATGGTATCATAGCACTTTACAGATTGAATCCACGGGACTTTCCAATTGAGCTGCAACATAAGGCACTCACTATCATTCATGTCACCTAACAAGGTCCCCACTTCTACAAATAGATAAAGTGAGACAATCGAGGAAACATGCCTCGCCCAACAGCACTGAAAAAAAAAAAAAACTTCACTATCTCTTGATCTAATCAGCCTCCTCCGGACACTAAGAGCGATTAAACTCACTAAATAGTAGATACATAGAACAGTTATGCTTACCTGAATCTGCCACCTCTAAATAAAGGGGGCAGTAATACCTAAAACAAACTGAACAACATTTACCTTGACAAGAATTTCCTTGAGTTCTTCCATGTGCATAGGGAAGTCGGCAATGACAGACAACTCATCCAGACCAAGGAATCCAGCTAATGCCTGGACCAGGTCTCCTGCGAGGTCCATGTCATCGGTACGTAGAGTCACCTGTGGGGTAGAATAACATCATAATGATGCCCATTGTACCTGTAACCAGGGACTATTATTAGGACTATAATCTAAATTGGTAATCTACCCGTAACGAGTCAAATAAGAGAGTGCCCAATAACTTAGAGAGCAGAATAAAATTGATCAAATGTCTGATGACACAGTATTGTACAACTTACAATGTTAAATGGTACAATGTCCAGTTTCCACTATCCACCAGAACATCACAATGTCAGACAACGTCATTCTATATGTAAACAAACAATTCCCGCAGCATAAGGCAATATTATTATAAAGCCCTGCATGGAATTACTCCACTGAAGACAGCAAGCAAAAACATCAGGTAAGCAGCATGTATGATCACTGGTTCTGAGCCTCTTAGAGACATGAACCCTGTATTAAGGCCACAATCACAGATCAATTCACAGTCACTCACCTGCCCTGCTGCTTCCAGGTCCTGAGCCTCTTAGAGACATGTACTCTGTATCAAGGTCACCATCACAGGTCAATTCACAGTCACTCACCTGCCCTGCTGCTTTCACAGGTCCTGAGCCTCTTAGAGACATGAACCCTGTATTAAGGTACCATCACAGGTCGGACTCTATTGGTCATAACAACACTGACTGCGGTTATCGTAGAACAGAGATCCAGAGCCTCTTGGAGACAGGATAGAGTGCGTGGCATAGCAGTCATATCCGTTGTGCCACTTGAATACCAAGGTTTGGGTTGGGATCCACGTTAGTAATCCTTGGGGCGAAGTGGGGTATTATCTCAAAACTACTTCGCTCCCTAAGGTGTATAAATGGGAAATGAGGAGCCTCAAACCGGCACTGACCCCACCCCACTGATATGAGCTGCGCCACATACCCTCCGGGATGATCGGAGTGCATACCAGGTTCAAATGAGCAGGTACTGTTGTTAGAGCGCTTGAGCAGCTGATCGGCTGGATTATGTGTGGGATATAAGGACTACATCATTATCATTTAACCCTGTATTAAGGTCACCATCACAGGTCAATACATAACAACCTACCTGCCCTGCTGCTTTCATCTGTATGAACACTGGTCCTGAGCCTCTTAGAGACACGAACCTTGTATTAAGGTCACCATCACAGGTCAACTCGCTGTTCAGCAGAAAAATGCTGATTAATCCACATCACAATCTGCAAGAAATTGGAGGACATCTTCGAGTAATGGAGTGCACAACTACACATGGAAAAAAAAGAGCATCACGGCATCAGACATATCATTAATATTTTGTATTCGTTATTTTTCCTAGATGGCGATGATTTTGAGACTGGAGCTGCCTCACACTTGCCTCACGTCTTGCGATTGCTCGTCAAATGGGGCTAGCAATGTCTGTATGTTTTGGACACACATTGGAGGAAAGAAACAGAGATGAATATGAATGTGGATAAGTTTGATTCCAAAGGGTCTATCCATATGTCCTACAGTAAGTATTAAAGTAAGTTAGACCAGTCGCCAAGCTTTTTCATCTCAGATTTGCACGTTTCGGAACATGCCATCATTCGCTCCATGAATACCCTTCCGATGACTGCACTCCAATTAGGCAATTTAACACTCGATTCAATTCCCAACTGAAAATTATGTTGATCCCGTAAATGAAGAATTTTTTTTTGCATGCCACAACTAAAATATAAAAACTAAGGCTAGAATTTCATAGATGTGGATAATATGTGTTGTGTGGTATGAATGTGAACCTCATAATTTTGCAAGGGAGGTTGATCCTTTAGAAGGAGATAAACTGTATAACAATGTGGAAAGACTATACATAGCTAGCAACTCATTAATGATGGCGTTGGATTGCTTCATTAGGACGATATTCAAGTCGAATCACTTTGCTGTGATGCAGCGTTATTGCCACATCATACACATGGTAATTTTGCCCACTCAGTGTTCATTCCATTTCATTCAGATGATTTTTTTTTGCTTGTTACGGAACTTGTCTCTATAACTGCGAACCAACTGCAGCTCATTTAGAGGCATGTTTTATGTTCGTACTGCTATTTATGGTGTCTTGCCGCCATACATATCTATGGAATCCACACCTTAATCTTCACAGGATCAGTCTATCTATTCAGATCAAAGTTGAATTGCGTGTTGAATCGCCTAAGTGTGATCCAGGCTTTACTTCCAGGATTGTCAGTACAGTCACTACATAGAGGGCTGTAGTAACTGTCTGGTCAGCTCAAACACAATATTGGTTGGTACCAGTCCAAGCCAAGGCAATATCCTATAACTAACCTTCTGAACCTTGTTCATTGATAGTAAACATGATGAAACTCTTGGGCTCAAAACCCGGTGACTATAGGATCCACATTTGGGGAATCTTGGCTGCTGTCCAGTCAGCTCAAAAACATGGTATTAGTCGCTTGCAGTCCAAGCATAAACTAATAAGCTATAACTTACCCTTTGAACTCGCTCATTGATTGTGAACATAACAGAGCTCTTGGGCTCAGGGACCTGGTCACTACAGGGAGTATACATGGAGAATCTTGGCAGCTGCCTGGTCAGCTCAAAGACATGGTACTGGTTGCTAGAAATAGGAGAAAGGAAAAAAGAATTGGACCTACTTTGGACCTTTGTGCAAAGGTGAAAACGAAAATAGTTTTGAAAAGGTCATGTATGAAGGGATTTAATACAGAGGAAGCAAACTAAATCCTTCAAAATCAAACCCGAAATTATTATACTTCAAAGGTTGTGAGCTGGGATCTCATGACTAGTGCAAAACATCACAAAAAATCCTATTGGGCAATAACTAATGATGTATGTGCTAACAAACTACACATATATTCTTTTGTATTTCCTTGTTAAAATTTTTTGGCATGTCATTGCTCGACATTTGTGTCTGCCTGGGAATGAATGACACAACATATCAACTCATCAAAGTGAACCTTGATTGAAATCAATTGATTCTTCAAGGAGAAATTTAACATTCAGATTTCAAGTAGTAACAAAGAAAAATATATGGGTTGTATTACTTTGATATCACTTTTCACTGCAGATTCATTGGTGGCACAATATAAATAGAAATAAATATTTCAGTTTTTGAAGGTCTATAAATCTGCATGGGGCTGGACAAATTGATTAATATTTTCTCCCTCTTCGATATGATTTGAGTCATACTTCATCCTTACAAAGTCCTATAATTATTACCTGCTGGCATCAGTGTCTTGGTTCTGATAAAGGAAACATCTCCATCAGAAACAAATATAGTTAAGACAACATTATTGTACCCGGACTTCAGGAACATTCATGTACTCATCATTAGAAACTACTAACTAGCTGGACTGACCAGGTATGTTTGATTACATGGTGGAGATGAGTGGATATCAAAATTTTACACATTCCAAAATCAACAAAATTGACAACACCAAAATGAAGAGTTTCCATGTACTGACCATTGGAAACATACACATCAAGTAAGAACTTCACAGGAATAGGCATGTTTGACTCAGCTTGAATATGACTCAGCTATGTCTCAAGGTGTCTAGGTCCTAACAATGCATTATAGTAGTTCCAAATGTGGGAGAAAGTTCTCATGCAATCAACATCGGGCATCGGATTGATCGGGTCATTGTTAAGTATGTGAGGCTATTCACATGCAGTGAATTAGCAGTGAAAGGGACCAGTGCCAGCAAGGACTTTCTCTCTTAGCTCTGACAAGATCATCACATCATGTGATTGCAACTAAACCAGCAGTCACCCTCGGACGATCACAAATTGACATCAGCAAGCTGCAAGGCTGGTCGTAAGGGGGCCCACCGCCGGCTGCAGGCAGAGCTGAAACGCAGATATATTTCTCTGTACACATCTGTGGATACTACATAGACCCTGAAAGAACATAGTATGGAGGTATGGACTCCTCTGCTCATCTCACCTGGCCTTATGCCCGACGAAAGCTTTGATGTGTAGATCAACAGGGACATCTTTAGGTGGACGGATTGGTACATGGAGTGTATTACTCAGCTGGCTGACATTGGTATGGACTGATACAGTATAAATAAAAACAAAATCATGCAATTGATATAGGTTACTCAAACTCCACAAAGATTAATATCACTTGCAATAACTCATTGTGATTTCTTTAATGGAAGTTGTAGACAAAATTCACTCTCTACACATCCGTGCTACAAGAAAAATGTACAGCTTATCTAAAACACAACTGCCCTTTGGTCATATCTATATATATATATATATATATAATATTTATAGTAGAAAACGAGTCCATATGTACTTCAGAAAATATAATAAATCGTATGATGAATGAGGTCATATAGAGAAGACTTGTGGTTTAGCAATTATATTGAAATTTTTGGTTCCCTAGGACCTTCTCAGCAATCAACACAAGCAAGACAAGTGAAAAGTACACTGACCAAGTAACAGCTAAATACATTTAAGCCCGATCACGGAACGGACAGGAGAGGCAACTATAGCAACAAGCCTAGAACTGAAAACGGAGCCCAGGACACAAATTACCGATTTAGGTGGAAGCTGGATAGGTTGAGAGGGCCCATGTCTTTGGTGAGGCCAGCCATGTGTGACCTAATCTTGAAAATCCACTTGATTTTGTTACGCTTACGATGGCCAGAATTACGAAAGTGTTGAGTGAAAGGGTTAGAAAAAGGAATGACCCGGAGGTTAAAATGCTGCGCTACGGGAATCCAGGGGGGTTGTCATGGATCAACTTCTGGATTGTGGAAACGAAGGCAGAACTTCGACCCAGTTTCACCAACATAATTACCCTCTTCACAAACGGTGCAGTGAAAACATAAATGACGCGTTTAGCCTCAATCCCCCTAGTCTGTCTTGTGACGCACATAACATAGGGGTAAAACAAATCTGTAGGTCTCTGCTCAGTATTTTTTAGGTTGAAACATAGCAAGTTCTATAGTTTGTGGGAATTGTTCCAGCTTTGATCTTGGGTCACTCTTCGGACACAAGTGGTCTTCTTTACAGGGCATTTGCTGAGCAAGCAATTGGCAAAATGGTGGCACGTATATGTCAAGCACGAATCCTTCACAGGTACTACAGAGAATAAAGCCATGCCTTTTCAGCAGAAATCCCAATGTGGAGGTGGGGATAATCACTGGCAACATGCAATCTGACTTCTCAGTCTCACCTGCTGCAGTCATTCATGCTGAGGGTTCAGGAAGAAGGCAAAGTTAGGGATGACCCAGAGGGGATTTGAACCCTGAAATCCCAGATGGGAAGCTGATCATCTCACAACTGTCTATTTACCCATTTAACCGAGTGGTTGGCACAGTTGGCAGAGCATTGGCCTCCACACGGGAGGACTGGGGTTGCGATTCACGGTCTGGGGTCATTACCGAAACTTTAAAAAATGATACGTTGCCTTTCTCGCTGGATGCTCACAAAGGGATTGGAAGCAGTGGACAGACAAACATGGGGTAGGCAATTCGCCATCTGCATGTTGGGGGGATCAGCCTAAACTCACATTAAGGTACCGCTAAAGAGGCATTATCTTTTTCGTGTATCTGGTGAGGGATTCGCAGCTGACAATAGGTGCAGTATCCAGGTCTGCACCTTGCAGGGCCTTGAATAGGTTCAATCCTCTGTTCGGCAGTTCTACCATTCAAAATCTTAAAAATACTGAAGGAGAGGCCATGGGTACTATTAGTCGAACTGAGATGTTCTTCAGCAAGTATGATCATTTTTAGACAAAGGACCAGGTATTACAAACACGCATCTGTGGGACCACCTTTTTGTTATGACAACTAGGAACTATGATGACCTATATTTTCATTCCGACGAAATGCAGTAAGTGTACTTACACAACATGGCTTTCACCATCAAAAATCCCTCGGCAAATATAAGGACTGCTCGCAGGATAGTGTCGTTAGTTGTAACTCACAAATAGTTCCACATGAGGCTGAAAATGTAATGAGTTATTATTAGGTGTGTGTTACAAGTGTTCTCACATTTATAATACTAGACAAAATGTGGGGGAACCCCCCCCCCCTGCGTTGTACATTTTTTTCCTTCATGAAATGCATTCAGTGTACAGGGGAGAGAGATGCCGGACACAGTACACTGCCAACGAGTTCAAGAGAATTGAAAACGTATTCAAAACACAGGTAGGCACTTCAACAATCTTGGAGTGTAAGTTGGCAGAGGTTGCACTCCTGTTCCTCATAGGTCTCTAATTACCACCTGGGAGGAGTGGAGATAAGGTTCCTGCTCGAAAAAACACCATTTAGGAGCGTTCCATCCTCAATAAGATTTATACTACCAATCTGTTCACTATAGTCCAGAGCTCTGCCTATTGAGGTAATCGCATCTCATGACCCTATGAAGCACCTTTGATAACGAGTTGGGAATGTACGATCCAGTCGAAGGGAATGTACTATCCAGTCGAATAAAATCTTGTTAATCTAGATACAAACTGACTAGTATTCTATCATGAGAAAACCACCCCAGCGAATGTCCGTATTACAAGACAATAGACCATCGGGTTGCCAGTGTGATGACATTTAATTCACACAACACTGACTGATCCGGTACGTTGGTTTCCAAAGTGGTCTTAGCTATGCTGACCCCACAAGAAACTGAGAGCCCCAGAATCCATGAGCAAATCTCAGGTGGGCGCTGACATAATTTAGGTGGGGTGCTGACAAAGCTCAGGTGAGTGTTGCCTTTGACTAACAGGGCATTCATGGAATCACTAGTATAATGGAGACCCGAATATTCCTGTTATGAGATCCTCCAAGACCGCTCCATAGTAGTCTGGGCACATTGCTACACACAAATGGGGCAGGGCAGATTCACCACTCTCTCATGCATCGTTTTATAGAAGCAAGATATCACCACATCTCATGTAAGCTCATTCCTCACACACATCACAATCAGCCAGCACTCGCAAGCCTTAATAATTTCTCCTTCATTCTAATCAAAAATATAATAATTAGGGTGCTCATCTGTCGCCCAGCTGTTGGATGTCAAAAACAGGGGAATGAAGTAAGTGTCAAGACACATCACCTGCGAATGAGGGTGTTTTGAGGTTGGGATCCCTGGTATGCGAGCAGCGTTCGAAATAGCTGTTGTAGCACACTTCGAAATGCTCCTCAAATGACAGATTGCTACACACTTTGGAAGTGCATAGCAGTCAGTTTGTACACAAAACCATAGAGAGCAACAGGGTTTCTACAACTCCTCCATAAATTGCTACACAAGTGTCAGGCACTATTTGGAACGCTGTATGCGAGTCGGATACTCTACTGCCACGCCACTGTTTCAGAGGATCTAGTAGTTATGAGCCCCGGGCATGGATGAACATCACTACACAGTAATGCAGCGATTAATACTTCGCTTTCCGAGATGAGAGGCTTTTATGCGCAAACTGGCTTCGCTTATTCTCTTACAAGTACCTGTACTACCACAACTTTATGGACTCCAGCAAATGCCACATCGCCAGAAAGGTAGCAGATTACAACTTGAAGGTGAAGGTGATTGTTCCATGTTATCTCATCAAAGTATCAATTATGCAGTACCACAGCAGAGCTAGAGACAATCAAAAGGATAAAAAATAAATGGATCAATCTTGAAAGACCCACCTCCTTGCCCTCTGGACCATCCTGACAGACAATGATGTCTGTAGCTGTGTGTTGGCTGGTATTATCCCCATCTGACCCTTGTCAAGGTCACCCATACCAGATGGACGATCTGTGGCCGCTGCATGATACACAAACAAAGAGAGCAAACCTATTGAAAATATTTGGCATCACTTACATGTGAGAAGTCCACAGCATGATAACCCTTGACTGAAGTTACAGTGTTCACAACTAGCCATTGGTTGTCCGGGTGGCCCGCCCTGACAAAATTTGCAAAAAAGTTGTTTACACCCAGGAGGCCAAAAAAGTTGCCACCCCAGACACAAAGGCCTGACCACCCAGACAATGGTAGAAAGAAACCAATTAAACACACTAAAATAGAGATATCTGGGGATATTTGCATGTAAAATTTAGCACCAAATGCACAGTAGGCCCATCTGCACTATCCCATTCACCAGAAGAAACAGTTCTCCTGATGGGGAACCCACATTCCTCTATCCCTATTCAACGGACGGCATACACTCAACTGGACCTAATATCAAGTCAAACGACCCGAGACAAAAAAGTGGCTGCATGAGTAACACCAAGTTAGGCCTGCCTCCTACTGTAGAGAACTTGCTGACTGCAAAGTGTGAGAAAGCTCATGGTCACAGTGTGACTGCAAGATGTGAGGTGATGACCTGTGAAAACTGCCACCTTCAGACCTTGACAAGTTTGAACCCCCAAGTTCAAGATTCATCATGATTCTGCAAGGCCTATAAAGTCTTGTGAGGGCAAAATATATATCAGGCATGCTTAGTTGCATGGGAATGGTGGGTAGCTTGACTGAAAGTAGTACCATTCATGCTTTGGGTGGTCAACATTTTCAGTAAGTACTAGGGATGTGTCTAGACAAAACCTTTGGAAATGAAACATATCCCTGTCCGTCTTCTTTCACAAGCTTATCCAGTTTGCATCCAAACAATACGGTCGCCGCTTGCTAATGCTTACGGTGGATGGGGCCGTCCACTGTGAACTTTCGCAAGCAGCCACAAGACTCCGCGGCCGGGTGACCGCAAGCAGTGATCATAAGCATTGCAGCCTTGACACCGTACAGGGTGAGGTAGGCTTTAGGAGTTAAGATCGGAAATTCGGAACATCCACTAGCTACTTCGTGTTGCTATGAAATATCAACCTCTACATGTGCCTAGGCAGAATGCAAGTTTTGTCAACAAGTCCGGGTATAACTAGCTGGTGGTTTGAAGTCACCAGCTTCAAGTCTGATGGTCCAGCCACTAATCCTACTGTTGCGAACCACGTTATGGTCAATGGAAACAGGGTAATCTTTGGTGACTCTCGTCTTTTATGCAAAGCATGGAGGATAAAAAAAAAAAAAAAAACAGGAGTAACACTTTACCTTGAAACAATAAGATACTCCTGATGACAGAGAATAAATGCTCGAAACACACGGACTCTTTTCTGAAAATTACTACAAATCTTTTATTTTTTTTATTTAAATTACCTACCAAAGTAAGAAACCATGTTTCTTGCCTAGAGTTTTAAAATTGTACCTTTAGCATTCTCCTCATAGTTCTTGAGTTCGAGCAGCAAGTTCTGTTTCCTCTGTCTCTCTCGTTTACTCTTACTGCTCTACATTGATGTCCATCAGGTTACTCTTCTGGTCCTTAGAGGCGGGCAGAAAACCCTTCACTGAAGAACAACAGAATTGGGTGACGATTGCTATGCCTCTGGTCTTTAGAGGTGGGCAAGAAGCTGGGATCAACTATAGTCTCTACCCACCGAGTTTTGTTTGAATCCGACTAACTAGAAAATTTCGCGTAAATTATGCAAATTAGTGGCCCCCAGCATTGCAGTGATGCCCACTGGACTTCACGGGACGTACAAGTGTACCAAGTTCCAGCTCAATCCGATATAAAGTGTTTAAGAGTTATTGCGCTAATGCCTGAAGTTTCCGGCGGCGGCGGAGCCTGGAACGGCAGTGGCGGGGACAAGCGGCGGCTACACCACCCAAACCATAATAATCCCCGGACACTTCCAGTGTCACAGGGATATAATGAGGTGCATTAGTATAGCTTCAACATCATATACAGAGGGGAGGATGGGGGTAGACAAAGTTGCTGTTAGTGGCCAAATGGCGATATAAAAAAATAAAGAAAAATGCAGAACAGATATTTGCAGGATATTGGGACATGGGAAATCAAAACTAATGATACCTCCCCCCCCCCCCCCATGGCTACCCACAGCCACAGCGTTCCTCGGGACTACCACAAAATATATCAGGTGCCAAATTAGTGAATGTATATACTTGTACAAATCTGGGAGGTACCACCTGCCCTCCCTAAGTGGTCTAAGACATAATATTTAAAAAAACTCACAGCTTGCAATGCTATCTGGCTCTACTAACTGATAGAACCATTCATGAACAAAATTGAAGATTATAGGAGTTTGAGGTTGAGAATGGAAATTGAGAATTGGCATTCGTGTAATAGACCAAAGGCATGTGTTTTCCATCATTTTCAATGGCAACACTGACCACCAAATTGAATGGGGAGCCATACTACCAATTTGATTTTTAACATATTACTGATAATGGCAGTTTTCAAATTCACATTATTTGACATGCAATCAGATGCCTACGCAAACAGATGCCTATGTTATGTTATTTATTAATCAAAATAGATGCTTACAATGTGGGCTTCAAGACTACATGAACATCTCCTTTGTTGGAGATTCCCATTCAAATTCATAGCCTTTCCACTACTGAACAAATATAAATTCATAAATACTATATTTACCTTCCCCTTCACAGAGCAGCAAATCAGTTCTGTGTTACCATCGTTCCTGTAATCGCCCTCAACGATGCCAGCTACCGAAGCTGACATATTATCCTTGAAGACAACTTCACCCGTCCTGTCACTGCGAGCATCAATCTGGAACAGAAATTCAGAATTTGAATTTGTCAATTGATTGGAAAATTGGAAATAGCACATCTATACTCTTTTGAGAAATGGCAAGGAGATTTATACCAAAGTCATGGAACCCTAACATTGAGATTAAGATTTGGGTCTAGACTGCTATCAACGAGTGACCATCAACCCTGTCATCGGTAACGGTTAGCCTGGTGGAAGACTGCCCCGGACTGTCCCTGCACACAAGGGGGAAAGTTTGCTCCCCCTACTACCTCTACAACCCCTTGCACAGCCCAATGCCGCAGTGGTCTACATCTGGTTAACCATAAACAGGTCTGATTTTACACATTGATAGCAGAGATATTTCCTTGTCTATCACTGGGACTCAAACTCGTAATCCTCGTGAGTCCAGAGCTAAAACTGCCTGAGGAATTCCCCCCCCCCCCCCACCCCCGTCGCTCGGTACCATCATTTAACATCCATTTCGCCACTCTTACACTCAGTTCATGGGGGGACGCGATCTTCCAGCAGCTTGCCCGGCTATGCGTTTTCATCTCTGCAGCCCCACTGTCTCTCACCCTTCCTCTTTATAAGTTTAGGCCTTCTCACTTTTTGTTATGCTCTGCCTCCCCGTTTCTTTTCTCCCCTTAAATACAATCTCAAGGCTTGGCTGATCCTTTCCTGAATACTTCTAAGAACGTTGACTTCATGAACTCACAATGGAAACCCACATACCAAGTTTGAAGCTCTGTCCATCTAGGTAACGGTCAATTTTTGTGTGTTAACAAGCTGAAATTAGCTAGAAAAGGCAAGTTTCAACAATTCCCTCCCCCCCTTACCACCCCCGAAAATGAATTATCTAACCAAAATCAATTATAGTTCATATTTCCCCCTAAGAATCAGGCAAGCAATCCCAAATCCCTCCTACGTGATCAGACTGAGCATTCTGGACTTATCATATTCACAAGGTTTCAGACTCTTTGACCTCTGTTGACCAGACCCTATAACACAATGGGATCCTGTAACTCATCATATACTAACATACGTCAAACACATCCACACCTACTGTCTGAATGCATAGATCCTCTGACTTTCATCAATGAATCAAATTCATGGAAATAATGCCAATCAGGGACCCCAGTCAATTTTGGTCAATTTTTGTCTTGATACTGATTTTTTGCATGGTGGCGCCAAAACCAATATTCCCGAAGTGGGATATAATAACATCCCATTGTCTGCAATCAACAGACAGTAACACTGTTTTTCCCAAATGCAAGCCTGGAAAGTTGACAGCAACACTGGCCAGCAGGCTGACAACTTGTCTTACAATCAGAGTCGAGGAATCTGATTACCTTGCCATTGGTCCCGCCGTGGATGAGCTCATCAATTCCATCACCATTCAAGTCAAAGCTATGGATACTGACGGATGGTTCGGGACTGTAGAAGAGAGACAACAACAAATGAGAGTATATCGAACCCAACTATAGACATATCTTGAATGCAACGGATATCAAAATATTCAGACGGTAGGAAATGATTTTTTTTTGACGGAAAACCCAGAAGAGATAAAGGTGTTATCATCAAACCATGCAAGATTGTCTTCCACCGTATAAGAATGAGTAATACTTCATCTTTGTGGAACCTTTGAAGCATTGCACAGAGGGGGGCTGTCACTGATACATTTCTCGGTATAAATAGTTTACTATATTTATATACAAGGTGGATGGCTGGTACCACCATCACACCAATTGGAATGATAAAATAGCCCACTGCTGTACAGTAATTGTCAGTAATAACCTGCAAACAGTGAACTTTTTAAATCTGCACTTACTATACAGATTTCGCTCTAGTGTACAATTTCAGGAGCAATTCTGTTCCACAAAGACAAAAATACCACATTGGTGAGAGTGTGACATGCATGCTAACACGATTGTGAAGCAGATATTAGCTCAGCAAGCCCCTTCCCCTTCCTGAGCACCTCATAGGTATGACTGGTTATGATAATATGACCCAAGTATTATTGACAGTGCGGTATCCATGGGGGGGGGGGGGGTTGGGAGGTTCAGAACCCCCATTACCAAGTGACCAATAATTTTTAACCACCAAAATGATTTTTCGCAGTTCATAGAGGTTATGCAGCTGTTATTAGCAAAACTGCAGCAGCATGGGTCTAGTGGCCCATAAATTGTACTATATGCCAATAGGGAGGGTGAAGCATTAATGAGGGCCGCACTTCCTTGGGTTTCGACTCAACCCCCCCCCCCCAGACAAATCTCTCGGTAAGCAACCCTGTATCATGATAATGGCAAATCAATCAGTAGGGATACATTTCGTGTAATAGCCTCATTTATGCCCAGTCATTACCTTTGACATTAGACAATGAAACATCCCATTGGTACACTAGTTCCAATGACGACACCTTGCCAAGTACCCGGATAATACCTCTTATTATGCAGATGAAGTTTTCATATGTTAGCTCAATAGGTCACTTTAATGGCCAGTTTAAGGACCTTTAACCTGACTTCCTAATACCCCATAGTGGTCCAAATTGTGCCATAGGGACTATGACATCATAAGTTAAGACAAGCATTTGACGAGCGAAAGAGGCAAAACAGACAGCAGACAGCTAGATATACTATTTTTCCTTTTCTACCTTAAGAGTGAGATAACCTAAATAACAAGGTGGAGTATTACCATCATATGCTACAAAAAATTGAAGAAATCACCCACCTTAATCCTCCAGTAGCGAGTTGTCTTGTCTAGGACCCTTACTGTCCATTGGACAGGCATACCCAACCTACTGGCGAGCCATTGGACATTAGTGCAGTGATAGCCTGGAGTTAAAACAGAAATAGAGAGGAACATATGAACCTTAATTACATAATTATGATCTAATATGGTATATATAATATTCATTACACTGGGCACCCACACCAATTAGGTGCTTGACCGAAATTCAGGCAACTCAAATTTCCTGCTAAAATTTTCCACAAAAGAGAAGTGAATGGGTAGGCTAAACGTTGGTTGCTAGAATGACTTCACTGGTTGTATAGCACTACTAAATGATGACTTTGGAGATCAGCAGTAAAGCTAAAACAACTGTCAGGCCATGGTTTTAGGATTTTTTTCTGGTTGCCCGTCGGACAACCAGTGTTGATTCTTGGATTGTCCGGCAAGTTACCAGGTTCACGATTTGAGCGCTCTCTTTGTTCTGCCGCTTTACATGTTGACCACGGTTCCACCACGTGTTTCCACATGCCACCACAAACACCATGAACAGATGATTTCCCGACTTTACAGAACATGAATGGCTCACTTGTCATATCATAGCCAGGGTTATAGGCAGGTGTTTTGACAGCCACGACTCTTGAATGATTGAAATTTCGTTGCCGACTGCCAAGTCTCTTCATACTTGGCTTGGCTTTCCTTCCTGCTTTTTTTTCTTCTGGCTCCCTTATTGAGGAGATGCAGTAAGACACATTGTCAAAGATTTTTATTTTAAAAGACCGCAAGTCTTATTTACGGTTGTTGTTCCAAAATGGGGGGGGGGGGGAGATTCTCAGAAAATGGAATAAGCAGTCTTAGAAGCACTACACGAACATTGCCACATTCGGCAGTTTTACAACCATGGATTGTATTTGCTGAAGAAGGTACAGCCTCCCTCTTGGTCCCAGTTTGTTCCCTGACCCCTCTCTCCCAACTCGACTGCATTGAAAAACTATTGCTACACTGTATTTAGGCGTGGGTACCTGGGGCTAATGCAACCCCATGCCATACCATTCCTGCTTCCATTCCCATAGTACTTGACTGTCGCCAAAAGGGCAACCAATCCTTCAACGGCAAAATTTTGCTGGCCCATAGTGAACGTTCTTCCAGGCAAAATTGTATTTTGTGCTGAATAATGAAGAAACAAAAATGATGATTTTCAATGGCTTACTTTCCACAAGGCTAGCCAGCAGTGCCTAAGCTACAGACTTGCCATGATTTTGTACAGCGCGGCCACATATAGCCTAACTAAATCAAAAAGTGATTATCTGAAGACCCACCTGTGCAGATCACATGTTCCATCTTGTGAAATGTGTTTTATCAACCCATCTACATACTGCTTCATATTTGATGATTTTTAAATGTTTTCAGATTGCAAGATTTTTTAACGTTATTTACAGTGAATTTGGTCCATTCCACATGGTTAACATGGAGTGTGTACATACCACAAGTCTACGAAATCATGTCAATTGAACGTTATCGATATGTGGGCTGCAAAAATAGTGATTTCTCTCATGTACTGCAGTGTTACGATGTCTGACACACAATGATTTTGAGGATGCATACATTGTGCCTTGAAGTACCGAGATTGTGACTGGTTTGAAAATTGTAACTAAAAAAGGGGTAGTCCAGCGGACAACCCTTCATGTCAAAAAAACTGGTTGTCCGTTCAGCAATTTCAGTCGTCTCGGACGACGACCAATAAACTCGAGCCCTGCTGTGAACATCATTTACTGTCGACTAATCCACCAACCAACTCATTGATGTATCCATCCCATAATAGATTTACAAGGTTTCTCACTACCATGATTCTAAAGTAGTAAAAGAACTCTATACATTGTTGAATCCTAGATAACCCTGAAATTCATTGGACCACTAGTAATATTGAACCAATATAATTCAACCCATCAAGCCAAGTCAAAGCCTCTCTGACCTGAAAATTTATACCAGATGAATAACAGAAAGCCAAAATGAATTAGTGATTCCTTGCCTTCCTTGAATGTCACAGAGACCTTTGACCTAAAGAAATTGATCCTGATCAAGTAAAGTATTGTGACATACCATGATTACTATGTTCCAAACATTTATTCCACTGTTTGAGATGATCCCGAGAGATGTCTTGGCGCCTAACCCCAAAAACAATAGGGATCAGGTAAAAAATGTAAGGAGGAACATACATACGAGTACAAGCTCCATCCGCCCAGGCCTGAATGATTTTTTTTTTCTTCAAAAATGCGGAAGCATCACATACAAACATGTACACAGAACATGACAACAGAATTTGTTGTCAAGAACTCAAAATATTGGCATTTGAAAATTGTTTTCAAATTCGGTTATAATTAGATTGGCAACAAAATGTCTAGAACAAAAATAGGGAGAACATCTACCACAGGGTAGAGACAATGATGTTAGGCATCACACACACACACTTGTCTGGACTTAAGTTCTGTATCATTTCTTATGTGGATTCAACCCAACTTGGACTGCCTGTAAAAGAAACCCCAAACTTGTAACACCCACCCATAATACAGCCCAATTAAAATACTGAATATACTACCAAAGGACTTGGTGAGTGTTCATATCAAATCAATGATCACAGTTTTAACCAAGGGAACTGAGATCGAAGGAAAAGGAGAATGCAACTGATTTCCATGATGGACGAGTACCCAATTCCCTCATAATCCGCAGTTATCTGCACCATTTGGTACTGAAGCCTAAATTCCATGCATGGACAAGTCATTCTCCCAGGCTCTACCCATCTACAGCTGATAGATTCTAGCCACGACAATCCAACGATAACACTTTTTTACTGGATTGATGCTGGAATGTAGATAATGGAGTTTGTGTAACTTTGCGATGTCTACATGTAAGGCATGTTCAACAAACTTGTAAGAATCCGCTGCTCTACTTACAGCCTCGAGAAAAATATCCCCCTACCCATGCTGGAGGGCGATTGCACTCATTGAAATTGATATCATTCCCTGCAATTCAAAGTTGAAGTAACGAAACACTACAAGACAAGCATATTGCAGCCAAATCTCAATACCTCGTCTAGCCAGCTCCAGCGATGATCTCATCTCTCTAAAGACCATGAGTCATAATCTCAGACGCCTACGATTAGTTCTGGAAGGAATGCCTTCTCCAGCAAAGTACAAAGGGCTAGAGAAAGAGAAGAACAAACATTATCTACGGTTGACCGGGAAGATACAAGCAAAACTGAAATCATTATGATTATTATTAAAAACCTGCGAAACGAAAGCACTGTAATGAGGACCGGTGACGAACAAATTTAATTATCTTGAGTGTGTTTTTGGTAGATGCAAAAGACTTTAGGTTCAGTTTAGCTTGGTACTGAAGGACAATCTGTTACAGAGACACAAACCAACAATCAGCTAATGGTGCTGCAGAACAACATTCTCACCTCTTCTAGATTCAAACCCCACAACTATGTGCTGATTTGAAATATATCAGGGTTAGGATACTTGAAGCAAATGCAAGACCGCCATTTTACTTACCGTCGAAAAGAGATCGGTTCCTTCAATATCGAATCCTGAAGAGCACCGTTTCCTCCGCATATCGCAATTTGGGCTAGATTGGTCCAAGATTCCCGAAGCTACGCCATTAACTCCCATCTGCGAGCCTATAATTAATGAAAAGAAATTAAAATATTAGTAATACAAATGAAGAAGGGATATCGTGGAACCAGGAAAGCCAAAAGGCTTAGTGATCCTTGGACTCTTTCTGACAACCCATAGCAGACACAAGACAAATGGGAGATGTAGATGTACCAGCTATATATGTCTGACAAATTTCACATTTTTCCCAACAAACAATAGGTTTACAATGTACTCTGGCTAAGATAGCTATACACACTTGGAATTTCAAGGATTCAGACTTGGCCTGGGTGACCTCAAAACAATAGGGTTCAGACTCATCAGACCTATGACCTGACCTGAATATTGACTTTTCACCAATTTCCATTTTCAACTGAAATTCACCGAGACCAACAAAAATCATAGGGTTCCTGTACTCCCATAAGAAAGATACACATAAAATTTGAACCCGATCAGACAACCATTCTGGACTTATCGTGTTCAGAGGTTTTCAGAATTGACCTCTGGTGACTCAGATGAGCTATGACTGACCCCAAAACAATAGAGTTCATGTATCATGTCCCATGAGGGAATACAGATACCAAGTATGAGCCTCAATCCATCCGATGGTCGAGTATCGTGTTCACAAGGACAGCGGCTACACTACACACACATACCATACATACATACATACATTACATACATTACATACATACATACATACATACATACATACATACATACTTAATACATCCAACATACATAATACATACATACATACTACACACTGTCATGACTGCATAGATCCCTCTTACTTCGTCAAGGAATCAAAAAATTAATTATTTTGATGCTTTCCTACTTTAAATCAACCCCTCTCCTTCAAAGTAAAAACTTCTTTGAAAGGAAACACACACCTCACAAGTCAATTGTCCTTACATGCTCTGGACATAATCCTAGATACATGAATACCCTTCTATGCCCACAAGGCTTTCAAACTAAACTCAATTCATTTATTGTAAAGTCTTTGAGGGGCTTCACATAAATGCACTACAAAGTCCAAATCTAACAATCCAAACTCGAGGTTAACTTTTGTGACAAAAATTTTAAAAGAAAATCCAGTCATCTGTATATTGTGAGCCAGAAATGATCTACAAACCACGGACAGCCCAAACAAGAAATCTTATATTTCATGTTAAAATAAAAAATAATCACTTCAATCAACCTCATTAACTAGGATTTTTTGGAATTTTTAACAAAATTTCACTTGCTCACAACACTTGCCCCTTGCAGTGGACTTTTGGTTCAGTGCAAGACTTTCAGTCCATCAATTACCCTTAATTTACACTGGGATCTTGTATGCAATTTACCAATATAAGGCTCTGTTCATACAAATTCTTACAATCGGGCAAGTGAAAATAAGTTAACTCAGGCCTTGCAAGGTAACAGGTATTCAATCCTTTGTATGAACTCTACCGGGATTCAACCCTGGTCTACCGTGGAGAGCCAACGCTCTAAAACCAATTTGTGCCAACCACTCTTGACTAAAAGCCTGTCCACACATTCATATCTCCTATGAGAAAAAATACTTCGCATGTTTCAAACTGTAGGAAGCGGGCAGTGTTGGAGTCGAGGACGGCCAATTCGAGTCCGAGTCCAAGACCGAGTCCTCAACATCCGAGTCCGAGTCCAAGACCGAGTCCTCAACATCCGAGTCCGAGTCCAAGACCGAGTCCTCAGCATCCGAGTCCAAGACCGAGTCCTCAACATCCGAGTCCGAGTCAAGACCGAGTACTTTTGTCCAAGTCCCCGAGTCGCTAAATACAACTTGCCATTTAGGGAAAATAAATAGGCCTAGGCATTGGATTCAAAATAGCAAGTTAATACAGGTAGATTGCTGCATCCCTGAAAACTGTATAGAATAATATTGCAACGATCAGGTTCACTGCAAATTCATATTGACGTTTCCCCCTCCACCATTCCTATTTTCAAGCGCTGAACGCTTATCAAGATAGTTCATAGCAATTAATGGCCATGTAATTGCAATAACAATGCCAAAATGCACCAAAATGAATTACCTAAACAATCCACAAACCCCTACGTAGACTCATCACCTGTCTACCTATCATTTGGAGACCATAACAATTTTCCAGACAGCAGTCATAGGCATAAAGTATTTTTCAATTGCATTCAATGAACATCACAATTTTCACCGTCTTTGCAGACCTTTCGGCGAGTGTGACATGTTCTCCTGTGCTGTGCATGTGACCCTTGCTGACAGTCATTCCAACGGGCACAGCTAATTAGTCCTACTATTGGATAACTCCAAATTTGGTATGAGCGAATTTGGACATGACCAAAAAGGCGGCACAGTAGTTCATCATGTTTTTGATCACCAATGTTAGAATTTTGCATTATGCTTCCTTTTTTCTCATAACTTTCAGGATTTTTGCCAAGTATTTTTTGAGCGGTCTCGAACCAGGACTCGGACCGAGGTCCCCGGTCCAAACAGCCCGAGTCCGAGACCGAGTCCCAGTCTTGAATCCGAGTCCGAGACCTAGTCCTTCAAAATCAGTCTCGGAGACCGTAGACCGGACTCGAGTCTCCAACACTGAGGATCGCCTGTCAATCTCATAGGGAAAACCACAAGTCTCTCTCTCACTGAATATGGAGAAAGTACTAGCAAACATTTTAAATTCCTTAAATAATTCTAGAAAGTTGAATTATATTCCCAACGTATAGATACATCTTGTCTCCGTGAAGCTATGTTGAGTTTCTTACTACAGACCAGAATTACCTCTTACTATTCCATATGCATGAGGGGGTTTTTTGCTGCCAGAATGACACCATACCTCTTTGTAGAAAGCATCCGCCGTATTGTTCTGTACATCGTATGCCAGTAGGTCAGTCTGTGTTCCCACCATCAGCATGTCATTGACTCCGAGAGGGTCCAGGGACCCGGCGGCCACAGCACTGATGGTCTTGTTGATGCTCAGGAGACTGACGTCAGAGTCCAGGCTCAGCGTCACTAGCTCTTCCACCAGTCAGAGCCCTCGAATGGGATTGTGGATAAACACCTGCAAGAGGGTACGAACAGTATTAAAAACAACCTTGGAAATTGCAGCATGACACGTACATGTAGACTGATATTGGGCTCTGCCGTATCGATAATATCACAAAAACGTCGTAAAGTAACCAATTTGGAGCCTGCAGTTTAGCGTGGATGTAGCTTGTAATGTCAATAACCACATCTTCATGCAGCGTTGTGGGTATATCTCTGAGGGATCGTCCTGGAGGCCACAATGCTTCATTATCCAACATTGTGAACTGAATAGGATAAGATTGCCCAAGATGAATACTGTAAGTATATTATATCCTTTCTGCTTCCCATCAACTTCTTGAAATTATGCAAATATATGCACCAATAAATACAAAAGATGTGCTAACAGCTTACAGTTAAAGCATCAGGCGTGAAAATGCCACAATATTGGGGACTACACCTGTATATTTGCATATAGTATCTACAGATTCTACACTATGTTTGGGGTCTAGACAAAGGATTGTACCCTCAAAACCCGATTAGCGAGGCTATCAATAAACGAAAAACAACAGAACAGGTCTGTGAATCTTTGAAAACTTTGAATACTTTATACAGTACACCGTATCTGGCCCGTAAGCCCCAATAGGCTAACGATTATCTGGCAATTTACAAAACTCTGGGTTGGGTTGACCCCCTACTGTATCTCCACAACAGATTCTGTTACCGTCAGTGGCTGAGACATACATTAAGCTACTGCCTATAAGCTAATAAAATTCGGTCCCATCTGTAATGTTGGACAAAGCGTGTGTCTGAAGTGACCCATGCTATCATGCTAAGTCATTTGGAGGACAACTGCAGGATGAATTAAAGAGAGGCTAATATATTGGAGAAAAACTGAATGGTCAGTCCAAACCAGAAGTTCATACGACTTTTCCGTTACGGAGTTACATCTTTTGAAGTTTGTGCATGTGTATTGCACAAGATTGAAAAGCATCCCACAATGCAATAATGGATGATTTCATACTTGTACAACCCTGCAAACAATCTTGTTTTCAATTGAAATTCACACATTATTTTCAACTCGAAAAGCATTTAGCCTATGGGAGAGAGTTGCTGTAGTGAGTGGTGGGGTTCCTGGTTACTTTGGTGAGAGAAAGACAACAGAACTTCTGCTAAATGTTGACACATTCAACGAAATAAAACAAGAAATATCATGACATATATACCTTCCCCCGGTGTCCAAGTGTGATGTCATGCGTTATTGTGCAATTGGGATCTTCCCAATTTCTCTGCATAATGGACCAGCTTTGAAGGCGCATAACTCCACATAGGAACATTGTATTGAAATGGGGTTTGGATCTGGGAATAAGTATTCCATTCTCCACGGAATAACCTCTGCTGTATTCAAGCATGTTGTCCTTTAATTCATGCTTACCTTGCCTGCTGTTGTAGCTGCTGTCAGGTTTGGATGAGTTCCATCATATTTGCCAACTGTGACCATTCGAGGGTTGATTTTATGGTTAAGCTTCAAGGTGAAACTGGGACCAGCATTTTCTCAGGTTTTTATAACTGCAAATATAGATATGAGTGGAAAGAATCTGCTGCAATCACATCACTGATAAATAACCTGCCTTGATATAAAGGTTGTGAACCACAAACCAAACTGGGAATTTTGTCCTTTCACAATGTCCAAACAAACATTAATACAATCAAATTGCTAGTAGTGGCAAACTACAGAAATTGTTAAGAGTAACTGTCAGCTTAAAGCTAGCAACAAATTGTGGAGATCAACATCCTGACACAAAACTATATGAGGCATGAAGTTGCCAAATTTGAAAGAACAACACATTTGAATGCAAGGCAGAATTGACACATCTGTGTTATTACTGTAATTATAATAATAAGATAATAACAGCATTTGTATAGCGCTCATGCAGAGCCTCTGAGCGCTAAGAAAGAAAATCCTAAGAAGTGAAGTACTGGAGTAAAGTTGGGGATTTCACCCGATACTTGAAGGAGTCAACTCTCGGTGACATGCAAAAATCGTTGGGAAGGGGGCCTTCCACAAGAGTCCGGCCCAGGAGAACAATTCGCTCACCATACGTTTTTGTCCTACGCTTAGACTTGGTGTATAGATGACGTGAAGAGAACGCGTAATGTGGCGAGAAGGATGATAGGCATCACTGTATCTATAAGATAATTCGGAGCGGTGCCAGTGAATATCTTATACATAAGCAAATTGTCTTGGAGGATATACGGGCCTGAATAGGAAGCAAGTGGAGGTTTGCCAGCACAGGTGTAAAATGTTGCCCTGGTTGACAACGTGTGACAATCCGGGCAGCAGCATTTGACTGTGCTGAAGCTTGTAGCTCAGAAAGCGGTAGACCAAAAGCAAGCTATTACAAAAGTCAAGGTGGCAGGTAACAAAGGCATGTGCAACTTACTGTTCTTTCTTCTTCTGGTTCTCCGGCGGTTTGGCCTGATCCAAGAATTTACGTAGCTTCCCAAGAGTATGAACGCCATACCAGCCAGAGTGACACATGTTACAAATATGTTTTTTAAAGTTCAAGTGCTGATCGAACAACACACCAAGATTTCTTGCAGAGGCGACAGGCTGGATCAAGGAGTCTCCAATTCGCACAGGATAAAGAGGAGTCTCTCACAAAATCTAGAGGTGAAATGAATCATTTCTGTTTTTGATTCATTGATTTTCCGCTCGTGATTCCAGCCAATGTAATGCATACCAAATTGTTCTAATCTCGGAAATGCCTCAAGATGTTAGACGTTTAAACGAACAATAAATCTGTGTGTCATCCGCGTAAATCATGTGTTCCAACCGAAGGGACGTGTATCACCACCAAATCCTAATGTTTTTTTTTTGGTTATTCTACTTCACTGAAAATTGCAGAAATTCTTTTCGAAATCGATTTTCCAATAATCAAGCCGTATTTGGTTGGTGGCCCAATTGCATTCCATGGAAGCTTAACCTTCACTGTTTATCATGGTAGGCTGCGTTACGGCGATCAGAAAAACTGCCTCATTGAGTTAGAAAAATCAGATTTCAATTGGAATTTCTGCAATTTTTATGTGAAGTAGAATATCAGAACAAAATATCAGGATATGATGGCAATACACCCACAAATGAGTGAAATATTGTGATTTTTCTGGCTTGCTCCATTGACTGCTAACACAAAGTGCCCCTATGAAAAGTTTCGCACGTTGCCTATACTAAAAACAACATATATTGCACACAAGCATGCTGGCTCTCAGGCTTTCATGTGGCTGTCACAGGCTCACACTTCACAGCTCTTTGCTGATATCGGTTTTCATATCACTTTATGTCAAAATCTCTATCTGGCATTATCCGCATATGCTGGAAGTGACAGGACCCAGTGACCGGCTCAATGGTCACAACGAGTTGTCCCTAACTGTGTTATTACCCACCCTCTGCTACCTTCAGTTGAAGCTCATTCTTGGGAGAATTTCGGAGGGTATATCATAGTAGCAGCTAGGCCTAGCTAACCTGCGCTCACAAGACTTTAGTCCCTGTGACTAAAGCCTGCGTTCACAACCGAGGCCTAGGCTGTTTCTTAGGCTGCACTAATCGGCCAACTTTCTAGGTCAACTTCAGTTTCTGACAAGCTTGCATCTCATTAATATCCCCAAAAAACCATTATTGTAGTTAAGAAAAGGTTTAGAACTTAGTTATCCCCATATTGGTCTTTGGCAGGTGAGAATTACCGAATATTTACTCAGAATCAGTCCGGAATCTCCATAAATGCCTACAAATTGTTTCTGTGTTAAGAGTTGCCACTCTAAGATATGAATAATCATGTAGATTTTCTATGGTAATGTCTCGCATGTGCCCTATATGAATGATATGATCGCCAAAATGAGCCCTGATGTGGCAACCCTTTCCTGTTTACAACACTTTTTCAAAACAATACAGGCTGGAAAAAAACAGGTAGTGATTTTCCCCAATTATTACGGTCAAAATTAGGCTTTTTTGTAAGTGTCAACTTTATACTAATGAAATTTTGACATTGTAGTGAATTGGAATATTCTTGAATGATGTTTGAAGGTTATAGGCCTAGAGGGATGTGTAATCGAAGGGAGAAGTTAGAGGCATGATGGTGACAGATTTCGTCACCTTCGATGTGAAGTGTGCTACGGTAAATTTCTTCTGATACGTGGACTAGGCCTAGGCCTAGCTAGGGCCTAGCCTAGGCCTATTAAATTGAACATGCATGTCATTATTACAATTTCGCAAAATAGGTACTCACTATAACCTGTAACTGAGGCCGAGGCTCTGGGTCCACAAATTAAGAGAAGCTGTATTTCAGCAATTAGACCAAGCCCTAGTTGAGAATATTGTAGAGGACGACAATACTTGAATTCTTTTCCACACCTCCACGACGATCAGGAAAATGGAAACATTTCGACACAGTTTCATCTTATCTTGTTCCTTTCCTTTGGCAATCCAGCCTGGTCCACTGACTTCTATATTATTGACTGGATAGCCCATCTACTGCAGAAAATGCAACCTTGTGTAACCAGTGCAACAGAGTCCTTGCACTCCCAGCAAACTTCGGCACGACACGCAAACTGCGTCAAATATATGTGTATCGCCGAGTACAAAAAGTTCATAATCTGTCATTCTGTCGTAACAGACTGATAATGTGTTACAGCAGATTAATATATGTGGTAACGAATTATTAATCTGTCGTAACAGATTCTCAATCTTTCCTAATTATCAATCTGTTTGAACAGAATAATAATCTGTCGCAACCAATTAATAATCTTTCATATCAATTGTATTTATTTTATTTATTTTTATTTAAATTGTCAAATGGGTTACTCAGTTAGCATGTAGATAATCTTCCCCGAGGCTCTAAAATTTGGAAACAATCGGAAAAAATAATGACAAGATTTTCCGCTTACTGCTTCGATTTTTTCAATCAAATGCCCGAGGAATGCATACATTTCCCACGACAATGATGTTCGAGCAAATTTCAAAGAGTGCGGGCAGCCTCTAACCCAAACCTCAAGCATATTTTTGATCGGTTTAAACAGATAAAAAATTCGGTTGTAACAGATTAATAACTGACGTAAAAGATTAATAATCTGTCGCAACAGTTCATAAATATGTCTGAACAGTGAACATATTAATAATCTGTCGTAACATCAGATTAATAATCTGTCGTGACAGATTATTGGAGCCAATCTTTTTCTCTCTGTCTGAATTTTTCCATTGTTCGAAAAAAAAAATCCTCTGTCCGGAACTTTTTTCAGCGTTCGAAACTTTTTTAATCGATGGCAATAATGGGCTTATTCGTACTGGGTCTACTCTTCATCTATACAGAAAAGGCAACGAGTGCAACTCAGAGCCTTCACTGAGTTTTCTGAGAAACATCAGCCTACATATATACTCGGCGGGCAGAGATGCAGCACATACGTTCCTGCTTAGCGGACTGTGGGTATAGGGATTGGTCGTTCTCTGTGAGTAGAAACAAAGAGCGAGACAAGCAAAGGGACCGAAACAAAGATAGACCTGCAGCTAAGTGCAATGTGACCTGTTCTATATCAAAGGAACATCAGAGGTATTGGCCCGCATCTTTCCCCTCTAGAGATTTCGCACACACTACAAGCCTGTAAATTCCTTACGAAGTTTCTGTGCTCCTAAGGACAAGACCAAAACCTTAGAGAAAAGTGGTGCAGTTACCACATTTCCTGTGGTGATTGCGGTGCCAGCTACATCGGTGAAACAGAGCGTCCATGCACTGAAAGCTCGACTAGCTGAGCACCGCGCCCCGTTGTGTTGCCTCTCCAGTAGTGGAACACGCTAAGACACCGGCCACAGCATCAACTGGGAGAACGTCAAAGTCCTAGATAGGGACATGAACTGGTTCACCCGGCCGGGGAGTGAGGGAGGCGATACACATCGTTAGGACAGGGAGCTCCCTCAACCGTGACAGGGGGAGATATGACCTACCGGCAGCTGGAACCACCACTGCTGGCACGTGATCGATCAGGCGCAAAAAAAAGAACCGATCAGCGTGACAGGGTTCGCAAAACTCTGACGCGCCATTCAGTGGTTGACAAAGGTTCAGCGGGTGCGGACCGAAAGCTACCAAAACAGTGTTGCAATTTCTATGTGGAAAGATCATAGTTTACTTATTTCATATACATATATACTAGATGGAGACATGTTTTGTGATAGGACGGGTACGGGAGCCTGGGGTGAAGCCAAGGGAAGAGAACTGTATTATTGGATTTTCGGAGTGTACAAATAAAAAGAAGATATTCAATGTCACTGGCTCACTCATGCATGGGGGGGGGGGGGCATTATGCAACTGTTTGAGGTGTATTCTAGAGAGAGAGAGAGAAAGGGCGCAACAACCCTTTGTACGTTTGGGGAGGGGTGAAACAACTTGACCATTTTTTGTGTGTAACTGTGCAAGAAACGTTATGCTTGAAGGTCGGCACTCATAAAAGTCAGTGAGGATCACGCTCCGACCCTCATGTGGTGTCCTTGATTCGGTTACTCGACCCCCCCCCCCTCCCTCATCGTCAACGTCACCCACGGGCCCGCCGGCAAAAAAAAAAAAAAAAAAAAAAAACCTGGGAAAATTTACAATGTAGTCAATCAAAAAAGTCGGTCTCAGACGGGACATTTTGTCGGCCCCAAAAGTTCACACCCCCTTGGGAAATGTATATTTACGCCCCTGTCAATATATGTGGCAATTGCATGGACTCTCGTTAAAAATTTTCAGTGGAGAATCTTAATATCTACAAAATGGTCCTACTACCAAGGGCCGTCTGTATCAGTATATATACCTACGCATGCAATCTTGGAAGAGAAATTGCCTGGCCCTGCCTAAGCACCGCGTGTCCGCTGATATCTGTTATGCGTGATTTCTACATCTTAAGCCAGTGAGAGGGTGGCTGGAGCCTCCTCGTTGAGTCACCTATCCCCGAACAAAATCACTATGTAAGTGAAATAGTGCACATGTGATATCAGCTGAAAATACCCCACTCTCAGAACAACCCCTGTCCCCAGGCTACGCTAGAGGTAGGATGCTACCAAAAATAGACAAGTGGCACTTGTGACTTCAGGTTGAAAATGCTGGTGAGTGACAACAGAAACTAATCATGAAATGAGTGATCAACTAACTGATCATACCACTTTTTGTTGTCCCTTCTTTACTTATAGCCCATGTTGATTTTGAAGGAAGATTTCACGATAATCCTCTCATATAGGCTCCAGACCGACATCATACCTTCATCAGAGTAATGGTAGGAACTGTAATTCCGCGTTGCTTTGTTTTGGGAGGGGTAGTGTAGCATTTTTGTACATATAGTCATTTCATACACCTCTTCCATTGGATTCACTCCAACACCAACTTTCCAAGAAACTGCCTTCACTTGAAGAATCAGCTACTAGGGTTGAGAACAAAGCCTTTTTGTATATAGCTTGACATTATCTGCATCACATGCGTAAGACTCCCACTCTCTCTTCAGCCTACTTTTACATGAGCATCGGTTTAGCTCATAGGCTTGTTTTCAACATTCACTTGGCCATTTCAAGCCTAAATTTTACCTATTATACTCTTGGCTTCATTCATCAACCATTTTCACTCATCACCTACAATTAAGAGGAGACTGCCTAAGTACCATATCAGTTATATATGTTTTAGGTATGTTCTTTTGTCTCTTCAACGCCACTTCATTCTCTTCAGGATTACTCGCGTTACGTGTTATTTTAGTTCTTACCTGAGGATCAATTTTCATGTACTTACGGTTCTACTACGTTCTGGATCCTCATATAAAAATTTGAGAATTCGCGATTGGACCGTGTACTGTATTTTCGTTCATGGACCATGACAGTCTTGCCGACGTTCAGTTCCGAGGAAACTTAGAAGAACACAAGGAGCAATTAAGTTAGTGGTAAATGATCGTTCCTTTCATTCAAATTAACACCCCAACGAACAAATTACCCTAAAGTAGTGCATATTGCGCAATCCAGATGTGGAGCAATTCCTTCCGTGAAGCGCATATGAGACACCAGACTTCCAGTTAATAAAAAGACTTCTATGTTTGCAAGCAATGCAATGAGCGCAAGCGCTCGCGATTGCTGCGCTCAAGCCCCCGGCTGCAAGGCTAGAGAGCTTAAGATCGACTACGGTACCTAGCAACAAGCCGTAGTTAGCAACGTCGTATACATAACACACCAGCATGCGAACGTAACATAGCTGCTCGCAGCGCTATTGTGCTCAGGTGGTCAATGAGTTGAAGCAACTAGCGCGCCGGCCCACAAACAGTGAAGTTACTGATCTATCCTCTCTGACTCTGTCCTGAGAAAGTAAATTAGTATCTGCTGAAAATGTACAAACTCGACTTACCGATAGATCTAAAAGAAGAAGCAGCAATAGAACGTCGGAGAACTCTTGAGTTAGAACGCCAGAACAGAATTTTCAATGCCAAAGTCAGAACGATCGGCGTAAGTAGCTGCAGCCGTGGAGGCCTAACCTGTCCAATAAAAGTTTTACCGTTTAGGCCCCTACCCAGTGTACCTAGCGAGTTAACACAAGGCAATTCGTCTCACATCTAGGCCTACGCATACAGCATAGTGGGTGTCACTCATACTAGGCCTATGCCTAACTTTATTTGTTGCTGTTACTTTGTGTCAATTATGTCAAATTTTACATTGTACTTTTTCGCGGCAATAACACAATCCTTCCCATGCACGGCGTGACCACTATTTGTGCTATGGTCTATAGGCAGCTTGCGAAACTCTCATAAACTCGAAACTTTCATATGTATTAGCAGTCAATGAAGCCAGAAAAATCATGATACTGTAGATACTCATTTGTGGGTTGGATTGCCACCAGATCCTGATATTTTGTTCTTGTCATTCTACTTCACATAAAAATGTCAGAAATTCTGATTGAAATCTGATTTTTACAGTGAAATATCATGATTTTTCTGTCTTGTTCCATTGACTGGTAGGCCTAAGTGGTACACAAAATCCCCTATGACTCTTAGATTTAGTGATGCTAAAAGGCTCTTTCCCAACTTTTGCAATAAAAACTAATATGGAACAATTACTTACTTACCGGGAACTCAATGAAGTTCAGTGCAAAATCTCATACACTAACTACACTCTCAACATTCTCAGTATTGCAGCTGTATCATAAAATGACCAGCGTGCAGTTTGTTGTGATGAGTGCGACCAAAGAGCCTTCTCACAAATAGCCTAGCAATGTTCCAATTACTGTGGTGAGAGTTTGATTCATGCTGTGATACATCAGGCACCCAATGCAAGTCGCCAAGCACACGGGTGTACTGTATGCAACCACTTTGGAATTTTTGTGATGAGACGCTCTGCATTTTTCTGAAGTGTTCGTAGTTTATGCAATCAGTTCATCGCTAACTCTGAACTCTGAGACATGACTGTTGCCATAGTCCCGACAACTAATAACCAATGCATGCAAGATTTGTTGCACTTTTGGTAGGCTGTTTCAAGCAAGACAAAAATAATAAATAGAAGCAATCCGCCTTTGACAATTGAGTGAGCATGTGGCTTCATTGAAAGCTGAGAGCCGAACAGAACTCGAGATTGTGGTCTGGGAAATTGGAGATGTCCACACAAACTCCAGCAACAGAGCATGATTTAGGACTCTACAGACAACTTGTACGTTGTTTTATACCGAAGAGCATGATCTCTGTTTTTGACTGATTTCCTTTAAAAAATTCACCCGTCTGTACCAATTCTGTACTGCAAACAGGCAGTGTTCCAGTTTAGAACAGTTTTTCTTTACCCTGCTCAGAATCCCTTCATCTCAGTGATGGCTAGATATCTATAGATGAGTGTCATCAGTGTCATGTTGATGAATGTCATGCACGTCTATCGTTCCCAGTGGTCGAATAGAAAAAAAAAAGGTCCATGCACAGATCTTGAAGGGATGCCAACTATCAGTGAGGTGGAAGTTTACCTTGCTCCATTCATAAAAACATGCTGGCATCGTTGGAATCAGTATGTACTGTACAACCATGAATATGAATTGGAAGTTGCCAGACACTGTGTAGCATTTAGGGGAGGAATGTAGAAAACACTGCCTCCTTTTTGTGTTTCAACTGACGCTATGCACCTCCGAAAGTGTCAGTGAACTCGCTCATTTGAGGAGCATTTGCAATGCTACACCAGCTGTTTGGGCTCTGGTGTCACCACCAATACCAAACAATCATGCATACTAGTGAGTATAATTTTGTGATCGACAGTGCTAAAAGCCAGTCTGAGATCAAGGAGAATAAGAGCTACGATGCTTCCCTGATTCACATTACAGCAAATGTCATTTTGTATGCATAGAAAACATGCAGGTTCAGTGCTATGTTTCAGATGAGTCAAACTCATACTAGCAGGCTGCAGGCATATATTTTTGAATCCCATACTGTAATATTAAAATGACCTACTGTTCTGGGGTAGGGTCAAAGATAATCTTGAGTCAACAGGTGTCAAAATTGGAAACCTTGTAACCGACTTGTAGAAGCCTGGAATGCTCAGGATTAGTCAAGGAGTCACTACGTCTGTTGGCTTCCTACAGTATATAAAAATGATATCTGGGATCATTGTTCGGCCATATGGCTTCTCTGGATTTGGAGATATTGGCCTGTGACTTTTTCATGTAGAACAGTACTTGTTAAAATTCTGCAGTATGCCCCAACATATATGTTTATGCAGACATGCATCCACCATTTGTGTTCCCTTTAATTTATGTCTTCTTTCTCCATTTAGCACCCTGGCGAGAATTTAATACCGTACTGCCTAGGCATTAATTAGACACTACCTTTCGATACTTCATTACCAATAATTTGCTAAGAGGGAGTACTGTAAAGTGTCCATCTAAAAAGATGAAGTGATCTTGTAAAATAATAGGCCGTATTTCACTGGGATCATAATTCCCATTTTTACGTCTCCCTCTCAGATCGATAAGCAGAGTATAGAGGAACAGGTCAAGATCAGGAAGAATCAGGAGCAACAGGAACAGGAACGAGATGAAGCCTTGGTCAGTATTGTAAGAATTAGTTCCTTGTAATTCTGTTATTCACCATGCAGTGAGCTCAGCGTCACGAGAACCACTGAGCACTTCTGTCCTATTCTTGTTCTAGGGAATAAATCACAGCCATCTTTCCTTCTGTTCATGTCCACATCTTAGGCCATATCGTATCTTAGCCTATCAATTGGCTAATTTTGGGGGTTAAATGGTTGGATGTTGTGCTAACTTCAGAAAAAGCCAACAAAATAAAGCAGAATGAGTGTATCCCGAAGTTCTGTGCAACTGTCTCTTCCTCCTTTGGTCATCCATGGTCTCTCGCCTGTGTGCACCACCATCACATGATACCCTGGAAATGATACAAATTGACATAACATATACTCATTATGATAAACTAAGTCCTGCCCATTCCCTTCACAGTCACCCTAGACAGACCCCATTCTTCACAGGCATCCATAGGCTTGATTAATAATACTTGGAGAAACAGTATACAGATCCAGCTCCACTCCAACCAATACAACACTAGGTCCCTAAATAATCCTGAAATCCCCAGGTAGGTATATAAGTAGAATAATCCCCTACAGGCAATAAAGTGGTGAGGAGGCAGGAATGGAAGAGTTCCGACTGCAGTGCCTGAGGTCCCTGGTTCAAACACTGATGTTGTCCACAGACACAACTTACACATTGCTCCCTCTGTGTAGGAAAGTGGGCACGAGTGAAGTCTGTCGGATGGGGACGTCAATGGCGAGCCCCCGAATTTCACCCCTGCCTCATATCAGGGGCACTCTTCGAAAGAGGGGCGAGATTCGCCGGTGTCCTTTCGAACCCAAAAAACACCCTCACAATTCACTGGTACCTGGTAATCAGGCAAAGTTAACCATCCTGGGGTAACAAGTTCAAACTTGGTTGGGGTGCTTCCCATGATGAGTACATGAATGCTATGTATTGGTGTATGAGGTTAAGGGGTCAATCTTTGGGCAGGCAAAAAGTGCGAAAACTTGTATTTTGGGCACTTGTAACTTGTAATCAGGGGCCAAAGTCCAAACTGCCAAGTGGGATCAGTTCAAACTTGGTGGGTTTGTGTTCCCATGATGAGTACATGAACGCTATTATTGTTGTATGAGCAGGAGTCAATTTTGGGCAAAAGGTTGGCAAACTTGTAAAATTCTGCGTGTATTTGGGCACTGTTTTGTTCTAATCAAAACAAAAGTCCTAACCTGCCTGGTGCGGAAAGTTTAAACGTAAGGGGGTGTGCTTTCCATGATGAGTTAGTGAACGCTCATGTATTGTGTATGAGTAGGGGGTCACTCTTGGGACAAAAAGTGGAAGGAGGAAAAACTTGTAAAAATTCTGGTATTTTGGGACTTTTACCTTGTAACAGGCAAAATAAAACATGCCTGGTGGGATCAGTTCAAACTTGTGGTTGTGTTGTGCTTCCCATGAGAGTACATGAACGCTATTATTGTTGTATGAGTAGGGGGTCAATTTTGGGCAAAAGGTGGAAAGTGGATGGGGAAACTTGTAAAATTCTGGTTGATTTTGGGCATTTTACTTGTAATCAAACAAAGTCCAACGCCTGGTGGGACAAGTTCAAAAACTTGGTGGGTGTGCTTCCCATGATTTTACTGAACGCTCTTTAATTGTTGTATGAGTAGGTGGTCAATTTTGGGCAGAAAGTGAAACTTGTAAAATTCTGGTATTTTGGCACTTTCAACTTGTAATCACAAAGTGAAACATGCCTGGTGGGATCGAGTTTCAAACTTAGTGGTGTCTTTCCATGAGAGTACATGAACGCTATCATTTTTGTATGATCGGGGTCAATTTTTGGGGAAACAGTGGACTTGTAAATTCTTGGTATTTTGGCACTTTTAACTTGTAATAACGAACGTCCACATGCTGGCTGGATCAAGTCCACACTTATGGGTGTGCTTCCCATGATGAGCATATGAATGCTATTTATTTTGTTTCGGTCAATTTTGGGAGAAAGTGGGAAAATATTCGTATTTTGGCAGACCCCTTTTCCCTTGTAATCAGGACCATGTCCCCCTGCCTGGCTGGTCTGAACATGCCTAGTACATTATTGCTATTGATCTCAGTTTTAAGCTGAGGACTGTGTAGTGGTGTTAGGTAAAATTGAGAACTGAACAAACGTCAGATCGTTGTGGTCCAGGGATCACGAAGCCTTTTGGCTGTCGGTATGCATTGTTGTTATGAATTTTCCGTGAGAAAGTCTCCTGAAATATCTATCTAGGTATGTCTATCAATTGGTGGCGATTAGTTGCTACCACATTGCAGCTTCAGTTAACTTCAAGAATGATTTGTGAATTATCCAAATGTCAGGTAAAAGTGACATCTCCAACAGTTCCGTGTTTGTAAGGGAGGACGAATCCGAGCAAGTGGATTCTAGTGACATGTGCTGGAGGACTGACATGATTTTTCAACATGTCTGTAGTGAGTGAAAAGAAGGGGGAAGAAACCCCATAAACTTTGTGACGTTCAAGTACTCGTTCAAAACCAAGCTTTAAACAAGGTACAGGTGGAGATTATATAGTCCACACTTTGTCAGAGGATCGGACTCTGCATTCCATGACAACCAATCAGGCACTAAATGATTTTTGTCTCAGTGTGGTGTGTGTCCACACTTTGTGTTAGAAGGATACCTTTCGATACGGTATGTTGCAATTGCCGAACAAACTTTTTAGGGTAGCACGGCTTCAAGGGTGAATCACGATCTGATTAGATTTTGGGCGCAAAAGTCACTAATAAAGTAAAGGTAATTAGCCTATTTTTATGGAATTATTGTTATGGCTCGTTCGCATGATTACGGAGTCGGGTTCACTGGAGGTTATGCAAACATAGTGCTAATTTGCATAATTTATGCGTAATTCAAAGTTTGCGGGCATTTTTGTTGAAACTTTAGGCAATTTTAGTCACATTTTCCACAAGACTTGTTCTCCCTAGAAGACTTGTCAAAATCAGTGCCTTCGCCGAATTGAAATTGGTCACTGATTAGTAGGCTGTTTCTGTACTGTTGATAGCCAACAAATGAAATGCTGGAAGTGTTTGCATGTGTGACAATAGAAGTAATCACTAACGCGCAACCGGTGAGACAGCTGGGGCGATCGCCTGGTTATATTGTTGATAACAAACTAATTTGGAGGTGTGGAGTGGTTGATAGATGCCATACCAGCTTCACTGTAAATTGTGTAAGCTTAAGCTGTTACAGTATCAATCAAAGCACGGCTGGGCAGATGGAATAACAGGATATTTTTGTCCTCATTCAGCAGCAATGAGCATGGTCCGGAATGATAAGATCGGACAGAACTGCCGTGCAGCGGACGTCAAGAAAAGATATTCGGAACCTGAATCAAGCTCCGCAGCGTTCAGTTCAGCCGAGAAAATCCACCAGCAGCCCCAGAGTGCATGGGAGTGGACATGAAGACCGGTGCGAAGCTGAAGGACAAACCTGCGCGGGTCGCTGATGATGACCCACCGGTGTCGGAAGCGCCAGCATTCAGAAATTGACGCGAGAGGATTTGAACGGCGAAGCCCGTAAGAAGCTGATGCAGGAGCAGATGCGCGAGTGGGCCAGGATGTCCAATGCGGGAGAGAAAGGGGCCCGTGCCCGGGAGGAGAAGCAGCGAGGCTCACGATCCACGGAGAGAGATGGACGAGGCGCAGTGAACTGCTGCGGGCCAGAGGAGGAATGTCGGGAGGGCAATCAAACAAATTAGAACCGAAACAACACGATAGGGTCAGTATATCCAGTATAAGTGCTGCGAATGGATGAACCGTGAATAATAAAGTTAAAAGAAGAGCATCGCTTTGGAGATTATGAGGGTGGGGGGGGTGTATGTTGTTTTAGTGAAGGTAGCTAAAACCTTCCAGTGCAAATCAAGACGGGGGAGGGAGTGAAGTAAAGCAAATTCTGTTATTGAAAATGTATCAAGATCGTGATGGAGTACTTTGAGAGAAAAAAAATTATGAACAATATTCCGCATTGTTCATTCATTACCTATCATTATTCTTCACTGCAATTGCAAACATTGCAGCTTCAGTTAACTTCAAGAATGATTTGTGAATTATCACACGTGCCGGTAAAATTGAACAATTCCACAGTGTGTTGATGGAGGACATGATCCCGACAATGATTCCTGGAATATGTGGCGGCGCATGCATGACATGACTTTTCCCATTTCTGTGTGGAGAGAAAGAAGGGGAAAACCCCATTAAACTTTTTGACGTTTGGCAAGTACTCTTCACACCACAGCTTTTAACAAGGTACCAGTGTGGATTCTTATCTGTCCATCACTTTGTCAGAGGATGGACCTCTGCATCCATGACCAACCCATCAGTCCCTAACTGCTTTTTGTCTCTATGGCGTGTGTTGTGTGTCACACTTTGTTTGTTAAGCAGAGACCTTCTACGGTAGGTGCAATTGCGACAAACTTTTCTGGGTAGCTGCAATCGGCTTTAGTGAATCACGATCTGATTAGATTTTGGGCGCAAAGTCACTAATAAGTAAGGTAAATAGCCTATTTTATGTACTTTATTGTTTAGGCTCGTTAAGATGATTACGGATTCAGGTCACGGAGGTCATTCACCATATTCAATTTGCATAATTTATGCGTACTTTTCAAGTTTGCAGATTTTGTGAACTTTAGGCAATTTTAGTCAATTTCCACAAGACTGTTTTCTCATTTCTTCCCCTAGAGACATTGTCAATAATCAGTCTTTCCGAAGTTGAAAATTGGTCACTGATTAGTAGGCGCTTTCTGTTAATGTGTTAATACAACAATGAAATGCTGGAAGTGTTTGCATGGTTGACTAATAGAAGTAATCCACTATCCGCGCAACCAGGTGGAGACCTGGGGCGATCGCCTTGTTTATATTGTTGATACCAACTACTTTGGATGTGGGGTGGTTGACTATATTCCATTCACCCAGCTCACTGCTAAATGTTGAGCTTAATCTTGTTCAGTCATCTAATCAGTGCAATGCTGTGTCCGATTGAATAACAGGCATTTTTGTCCGCATCAAATCAATAACAGCCAATGACATGGTCCGGAATGATACGATCGCCGAACTGCTGCATCGACGTCAAGAAACCAAGATATTCGAACCTGAATCAAGCCCCTTCCGTGCCGCAAACATCCACGAGCAGCCCCAGAGGGTCGGCAGGGAGTGGGACCCTGAATGGGACCCGGATGCGAAGCTGAAGGACAAACCTGCGCGGGTCGCTGATGATGACCCACGTGCGTAATCGCCAGCATCAGAAATTTGACGGAGATTTGAACGGCGCAGAGCCGTAAGAAGCTGATGCAGGACAGATGCGGGCAGTGGGCCAGGATTTCCAATTATGAAAGACGGGCCCGTGCCCGGGAGGAAGAAGCAGCGAGGCTACACGACCTCCACAGGATAGAATGGACCAGAGGGCCAGTGAACTAGCTGTGGGGGGGGGGGGGGGGGCGGCAGAGGAGGAATGTCGGAGTCAAGCAAACCAATCTACTCACCGACTAACAAAAAACCAAAAGCACTGGTCAGTATATCCCAGTATAAGTTCCTGGAATGATGAAGCTTGAACTAATAAAATTAATAACAAGACCATCGCCTTTGGAGATTATGGGTGGGGGGGGGGTGTATTTTGTTTTGTGAAGGTACCAAAAACCTTCCCGTGCAATCAAGGTACGGGAGGTGGAATTGAAGTACAGTCATTCTGTGTTATTGAAATTTTCACGATGCGTGATGGAGTACTTTTGAGAGAAAAAATTCATGACAATATTTCAGGCATTTTTCATTCATACCTATCATTATTCTTCATTGTCACTTGGCACATGCAACCACCACCCTAAGGAGGCTATCACAACGGATTTTTCTTAATAAAACACATGGCTCTAGCATGCACTAACATGCATGCACTAAGGATGAGTAATGGTTCACTGTGCCTTTTATTTTATCCAGCAATATTATTTGGTTATTGGTTGCCCATGCACAGTAGCATGCCCCTTTCATTCAGTCCCACAGCTCTAAACTACAATTCTAACAAGCTCATTTTTGATTCCTTGCGAAGTCAGGGAATCTATGCATTCACGTCGTGTGTGTGTGTGTGTGTGTGTGTATGTGTGTGTGTGACGCCCCGCTTGTAAACACGATACCTTGATCAGGCTGGGTAGGTCCGGCTAATACTTAGTATGTTTGTTCCCACATGATGAGTACATGAACCCTATTGTTTTTTGGTCAGGTCAGAGGTCATCTGAGGTCCCAGAAGGTTCAAAGTTCTGAAACCTTGGAAACCCGGTAAGAGTCAGAATGGTTGGTCTGATCAAGTGAAATTAGGTGTATAAAGCCTCCTTATGGCGGAGTACAGGAACCCTATTTATTTTGGTTCAGGTCAGAAATGAATTTTGGTCGAAAAAAATTGTGAAAATTCGATCTTTTGTCCAATTTTTGCTTGTACACGATACTTGACCCCACCCGATGTATGAAGCTAATACTTTGTTATGTTGTGTTCCCCATGATAAGTACGTTAACGCCTATTGTTTTGGGGTCGGGGCCGAGTCATTGAGGTGTACCAGAGGTCAAATCGGAAAACCTTGTAAAAACACGATAAGTCCAGAAAGGTTTGTCTGATAACGTTGAAATTAGGTGTATAGCTTGCTTATGGGAGTACAGAACCCTATTGTATTTTTGTTCCGTCAGGGTGATTTTGGTCTAAAATAGAAAATTTGTGAATAGTTCATAATTTGGCCAAATTTGGCTGTAACCGATAACTCGATATCACTCGACCCCACCTTATGGATGAAGCTCATACTTGGTATGTGTGTTCCCCATGATGAACATGAACCCTATGTTTGGGTCAGGTCGAGGTCATCTGAGGTCCCAGAGGTCATAGTCTGAAAAAACCATGTAAACAACACGAAAAGTCCAGAATGGTTGGTCTATGATAAGTTAAATCGGTGTATAGGCGTGTTTATATTTTATGGGGGAGTATACGGAACCCTAATCGCTTCTGCTGGTTCAGGGTCGGGGGGGTTAATTTTGGTCTAATATATAAGAAAATTTGTGAAATTTGATATTTGGCGCAATTTGGGCTTGTAACCAAACACAAACACGATAACTTGCCCCACCCAGATGGATGAAGCTCATACTTGTATGTGTGTTCCCCATGAGATTAGTTACAATGAACCCTATTGTTTTGGGGTCAGGTCAGAGAACGTCTGAGGTCACCAGAGGTCACAGTCTAAAACCTTGTAACACACAAGTCCTAATTGTTGGTCTTATCAGTTTGAAAGTTAGGTGTAAACTTTCTTATGGGGAGTGCAGGAACCCTATTGTTTTTGGGGAGGTTCCGTGTTAGGAGTGAATTTGAATCGCAAATAAATAATTTGGGTGAAAATGTGATATTTTAGGGGGGGGGAGCGCAATTTTGTGGGCGGGTGGTTTCAACAGGGGAGGGGGGGGGGGGGGAGGGCGATACTTGACCCCCCTGGATGGATGAAGCTCATACTTTGATTGTTGTGTTCCCCATGATGAGTATAGAACCCTATTTTTTGGGTAATTTCAGAGTGTCCTCTGAGTCACCAGGGGTCAAAGTCTGAAAACCTTGTAACACGATAAGTCCAGAACGGTTTGGTCCTAATCAGGTTTGAAATTAGGTGTGTAATTTCCTAGGGGAGTACATGACCCTATTGTTTTTGGTAAGGCAGGGTGAATGAGGCCTCAGCCTTGGTTTTGTATTCTCCGCCCATGTGAGTACATAACCTATTGTTTCGGGGTCAGGTCGGATGAGTCATCAAGGTTCCCAACCACGAGTTCAAAGTCCCGAAAAAACCTTGAATTTATGTGTAGATTTCTTGGATTACCAAGGGTCCAGTGCACCCATTAGTCGGTTGGTAAAGATAGGAAAGTTGTCAGAAGTTATGTTGCCTATATTGAGATGGTACAATTTCCAATTGTGTGCCGTGTGTCTGGCTTATGGGTTGACAGAAACAGTCAAGGAATCACTAGCCGTTTGGCTTTTCTGGTTATTCCTTGATGGAGTCAGAGGAATCCATGCCATCATGTAGTATTTAATGGTGTATTGTATAACGATAGCTTGACCCCACTGGATGGAATGAAGCTCGTACTCGGTATGTTTTTCCATGATGAGTACATGGAACCATTTTGGGGGGTCAGTCAGAGGCACCGGAGTCAAAGTCTGTACCTAGCCAAACCAGATGAGTCAAGAATGGTTTGGGGTCCGAGTAGTTGACATTTTTTGTGTGTAGCTCTCTTATGGGATACAGTCACCCATTGTTTTTGGTGTTCACTGATCGTTTTTGGTCGTTTTGGTTTTGTAAACAATGAAATTCCCCTCCCCATGCTGGATGGGATGAGTGCTCAGACTTGATATGTGTGTTCCCTAGTCTGAAAACCTATAAACAGGGATGAAGTCCAGCATGCTTGGCTCGTCAAGCTGGACAATTTGGTGTCTATTTTTTTCATGGTAAAACCAGACCCTAATTGTACTGGTGTGTGTGTGTTTGTGTGGGTTGTGTGTGTGTGTGTGTATAATCCACAATTTAAAAGTAAATGCAAGGAAACATTGCTATTTTGCCTTGTCAGAAAATATGAATTTGATCGGTACGACTACTGCAAACATCTTGAGCAGTAGTGAGACTCAACAAAAAAAATGAAAACTGCAACACAAAGGCCAATTATTCTTCCCTGAAATTGTCACAGTTGAGGGTAACGTGTGTTTTGTTTCTGGCTTGTAAATTGGACCCGGTTCGGCCCCTCCAAAGTAAGACATCTGCGGAATCCAAAATCTGACAGACACACTAAACTCACACAAACAAAAACAACAACCAATAACGGACATCTTTGCAAGTGCCGCCTCCTTGCTGGGTCCCTCATGGGTACCACACTATCGAGTACCCCTCATGGATATTCTTAATTAATCGCAGTTTGTTTATCATAGCAATCATTGCTATGGTAACAAGCAACAGGTGATAGGCAAACTACTACAATATCTCATCCGCTCGTTCATTGACCGATGAGACAGTAAAGGACCAGAAGTACACAAGGTGCAAGCTCCTCGGGGTTTTGGAATTCCTCATCGAGATAAAGCTCAAAAAGGTTTGGCATTTCTCTTTATTGTGTTTACCACTTGACGAAGCAACTGGAGAAGAACGTCTAGCAAGGATGAAGAGCTCGACAACAACTTTAATAACCTTACCCGGAATTGCCAACCTCATCAATGGTGGACATGCTGACAAGAATCCAGATGTTGGCCCAAGTGCCTTTGGCCCACAACCTGTCATCACTGACCGATGGAAGGGGATGTCCCCCCGTAACAGATCGCAGAGTTCGTCGGATCAGAGCTGCAATCGGCAGAAAGGCGGCTAAGGTGCAGGAAATGCCAGAGAGACAAGGGTGGGATGCCCTAGGATGCTGCCCCAGAGTGCACCGCTGATGGATCGAGAGCATGAAAGGATGATAAGGCACAGGAGAAGCACAAGCTGAGGCTCCACAGGCTGTCAGCCTGATCAGAAAGGCAAGTAAGTCCCTAATACTCATTTACATGTAGTGGTTTTCTATGGCCTGTACCAGCATCATCCACTCAGCTCCCCGGCAAAACATGGTTTTCAGCACACCTATTGCACATGGATTTTGGTTATTTTTACACATAGCTGAGATTCTCACCCTGTGGTCATATAAAAATGATGGGGAGGGGGGAGGGGTTAGGGGTGAGTTTATACTCTACGTCTGACAACTGTGTTGGTCACTTGAGCCATAATTTAGGCAAATCCTGGAGTAGTGTGAATTACAAATATAAGGCTAAAGGAGGGGGGGCATTAGTTAAGCATATTTTATCATATAATTTTCGGTGGCAGATTTGGGGACAATTTGATTGCTAGAAAAAATTCACCTTCAGTTGGTGTAGGGTAAGAATAAGACCAACTAATCCTTATCTATCACCCCTTGTCTGACCCATACTCAACAAGAACAATCTGAACAAGAACATCCTTGACACTTATGCCCTTATCTCTAACCTGAGTTTCATATCTACACTGCTGTAACGGCTGACCTCTCGCAACCACTTGATACCATGTTAACAAGTCTACATTACTACTCCTTCAGTTCTATAGCATGCCATCCTCTTCAATTTGGAGTACTCAGGATCTGTTCTGAGACCTGTGCTCTTTTCCTCTTACTACCTTCGACCTTGGATCCACTAGTGACACCATGGCATTCATCCATACTGTCATTGACCCATGCTTCCAGAATAACTATGGAGAATTGCTGCGAAATCACACAGATCAGTTCACATTTCCATTTTTGGGTTCATTGGTTTATTTTGATGACCCTCTGGAGCGCACATATACTGAGAGCCGGATCTGCTCGTGTAAACATACTCCAAAGGCCATGCAACTCTTATCATTTGGCGTTTAAAATAGTGCTGCATTTGTTTAAGATGCAGAATCGAGCAAGTATCGATTGTTGTGTTACTCTGACCTGCTGCCTGTTATTGCAAAACTACTGCCTTTTTGGCAAAAATAACGGATAGCCCACGTGATTGGTATTAGCAATCAGACCCTGTAAATGTCCGCATAACGAAGCTTTGCTGTCAAATGTCAATACCCTACTGCGGTTCAAAACTAATTTTTTTTGCCATACTTCAAAATTGTGTTATATTCCTCCTTTTTTGCAGTATGGAATTCCTGGACAAGTTGTGTACACTAACCCACCGACAGCAAGCTTATTCAAGCAATTCAACACTACCAGTCGATGAGGGCGACCGTTTTATCAGACCAAGGCAATTATAACGTCCACAGTATATTGCTCTGATCATCAATATGCACCAGGAAGTACTTAGGATATGTCAATACCTTATATATAGTTAGCAGTATGAGCTGGAAATGAAGACATTATATCCTGGATACTGCCATCCATGTGTCAACTGTCCATAATGAATGATGTGAGAATGTTTACAACAAAGCCGAACTGACTCTCGTTCTATTGTGAAGTTTACATGCGAGATTTTAATTTTCATCCTGAAATAATACTAGTTATACAATGTTCAAATCTTTCCAGTTCCTCACTTCACTTAACTTTTTTTTAATGGTCACTGTCTAGTGTCTATAACCCACACCGGTGGGGAACATGGGATGTCAAAGACAACAACTGTTTGATTATTGTCACATTGCATTACACATCAAGCTGACCATTTAGAGTGAGCTGGTATGGAGACATCAGACAATCTGACCGACTCGTGCTGTTAAAATGCCGCAAAAAAAAAACAAATATAAAAAAAAAAACAGTATAAGCGGGAGATTAATCCTGAATATACTGCCAGCCAGTTATCAAATGACATAAATGGATGAATAGATGGAATGAACCCAGAGCCCAAACTAACTCTCTGTTTTACTGAGCATTAAAATATGCCAGAGGAAAGCATAGTTTGATGCTGATTTTATACTAGTTTTAAACTGTAAATGTGTGACATATTCACATTGCCTGTAATGGCTGGGTCCTGTCCAACCCACCCTTTTGTTGTAAACATGGACTTGAAATGTACACAGCAGTGTGATTATTGTCCAATGCCTTGTTTTTTACCATGCCTGTGATATGAAGCTGTCTATTTAAAGGGAGCTGAACTGAGAACATGGGGTTAAATCATTGGCTCTGGTTAGTGCCAGCATGTGGTAAAGTGCCCGCGAACAAATGTAAGAAAAGAATATGGTTTATGATCACAGCCTATTCTAAGGCTTAGTTCTCGGCGTGTACACTAGTAATGTATATAGCTCTTTGTGTATAAAACCAGAACCCGATGGTTTGATGGAGTTGATCTGATGTTTAATCAAGGCATGGAATCTGGATCAACATTATGGAACAAACTGCTGATGAACTTATGTAGTGTCTTTCAATGCGTGTTTAAAGGCAGCGTTTGTTGCCTCTTGTTCAGTTTATTCCCATTCCAGACCTAATCATCCATCTCGCTCTCACGGAATTCAGTGAATACGGAGAGGTCCATACACGATCTCTCCTACAGAATGTAACATACATGTTATTTACTAAGTATCAAATGTTATCGCAGTCATACCTGTTCCAATATTTTCAGTGAGGATGGTCAATTTTGGTCAGCATCCTGCTTGGTCCTCTGGATATAAAAACGGAGACACGGTGAGGCAAATTATCACTTTGAAATGAAAGAGTTTTCTGAGTCAATGACATATTGCAAAATATGGTGACGTCATTGGGTTCTGGACTGCAGACAATTCAATTGACACGTTGCTGGTTTGCCAGTGTTGGCCTAGACCATCAGCGTGTTTTGATCTTTCAGAATCGGAAACTTGCGCTGTTCTGAATGTGGCCATTAACACATAAGACCCATTATGATACTTAAAGATGCAGTAATAGACAGTTTTTCGGCACTCCCAGGGTGTTCAGATCACCTGCGCATTGTTCCAGTTAACTGAACAGACGTTGACATTTCAGGCTTGTGCAGGGCATGCAACCCATGTACGCACTATGCGTAACTGATAAGATGATTTTATGCGAATGTGATAAGAGGATTGTTCACTCAGAATTTATGTGTTTCGGGCACATTTTGATTCGATGGGGCAGTTGGTTGTGTACGTGGTAGTCGTGCTTTCACCAGAATGAGGATGATCCAGCCCTCATAATGCTGTTGTTGTTGTTGCTTTATGATTAATATGAAAGAGACTTTTTATGAGGTCAACCGGGAGGGCAGTAAATCTTGATCATTAAAGTCGGTGAATTATGGCAGTTTTGTTCGTTATTGCTATGGTAAATTGCGCAGTATGAATGGTAACCAGCAAGTGA